>VTFQ01000003.1:59422431-60022431 GCA_036281575.1 Ancherythroculter nigrocauda
CCCTGGGCATCTTTCTTTGGGTGTTTTTCACAGTCGGTAGACAAGTCTCTTTAGTGTCCTGCGTTTTTAGAACTGTGACCTTAAATGCCTACTTTTTGTAAGCTGTTAAGGTCTTAACGACCATTCCAGAGGTGCATGTTAATTAATTGATTATGGTTAATTGAACATGCATGGAAAACATTGTTTAAACCCTTTACAATGAAGATCTGTAAAGTTATTTGGATTTTTACAACATTATTGTTGAAATGCAGAGTCCTGAAAAAAGGGACGTTTCTTTTTTTGCTGAGTATATATATATATATATATATATTTTTTTTTTTACAGTAAAGAAGTTATAAAAGGCACTGAAGTGTTTTTGTGTTTGTGCCTCCTCACAAACCACCCTTTCTTTTAAGAGTCGTGATCCTGTTCCGCACATAATTTTTCACACCAGTCCATGTTCGCTGCTTCAAAGCTTCTGGCTCTGTGTGAATGCATCTTTCAGTCTTGCTTACCAGGAACTTTGCATGTCTTGATGAACTCCATCATGTGTCTCTCTACTGCTTTTACCTCATTGTCCTCCCTTTTCTTTTTTGGAGCATTTGAAGAACCTATGGAATAATTAAAAATGTAATTCTCATAACTAAATCAGTGAGTATGACCAAATCATACATATGAATTTTGAAAAGCCTTTGGATGGCTATTGCTGCTTGGAGCTAATTTATGGTTATTTGATGATTATTGTGTGTGTAGTTTAGAGATTTTTCTTACCTTGATCCTCTTGTGAAACAGATTGATCAGATTGAACAGGTGGATCAGTCTCTGCTGGTGCTGTTGTCTGAGATACGTCACTGTAATCCTCCTCATCACTTGACATGGAATCACCTTGAGCCTCAAGTTGCTCTAAACAATTGATAAAAAAAATCAACAGTTTATTGATTATACTTAGCATCTGTAACATATGATAATGTACAGTTTTTGCAAATATATACAGCACAGACACACACAGACCGTTCAAGTATACTCATACCATTTGGGTCAATTTCAATGTTGTCAAGTTTCTTTCCTTTGAAGTCAGACAGTGTTCCTTTCTCCATGGCCATTTTTGCCAACTGCAGTGTCCCCTCTGGTAACCGGTAATACGGTGACGGTGATGAGGTCATCACAGAGGTGGACACAGCACAGGGTGGTGATGAAGAGGATGCATCAGTTGTGGACGTGACTAAGGATGACTGTAACAGTTTGAAAATATAATTTGAATAAAAACAAGGTCTACAAGCAAAAGAACTAAGGAAACTATTAATTAATATTAAAATAATTAGCTGTTAATGGACTGAGGTGTTGATCACAGAGTATTGTGATGATGTTGACATATTACTCACCAAACAATCTTTTTGTGATAGCTGTTTAGCAATCGTATTGCATTCATTTTCAATTTCTGCCCTGTTAAAACGTTCATAGCAATCTTCATGATGTTTTCTTAATTTTGCCAGTCTTGATTGAAACCGCTTCTGTGGATATATAAAGAAGTATTTAGCATAAAGGGTTAGTTCACCCAAAAATGAAAATATTGTCAATAATTACTCACCCTCATGTCGTTCCACACCCGTAAGACCTTTGTTCATCTTCAGAACACAAATTAAGATATTTTAGATTAAATCCGATGGCTCAGTGAGGCCTGCATCCAAAGCAATTAACATTTCCTCTTTCAAGATCCATTAATGTACTAAAAAACATATTTAAATCAGTTCATGTGAGTTCAGTAGTTCTACTTTAATATTATAAAGCAACGAGAATACTTTTTGTGCGCCAAACAAACAAAATAACGACTTCGACAATATAGTGATGGGCCGATTTCAAAACACTGCTTCGGAGCTTCACAAATCGAATCAGTGACTCGGCTCTCCTATCAAACGGCTAAACTGTTGAAATCATATGACTTTGGCGCTCCGAGTCACTGATTCAATAGGTTGTTTGCAATCACGTGGTTCTGGTGAAGTGCAAAATTCCAGTGGAGGGCAAGCAGTGAAAATTAGAATGGAAAAGATGGAGAAAAGTCCTTTCTGTGCTGATTTAGAAAGGTTTAAACAGAAAATCACAACATATGTTGGCGATCCTTGTGTTATGAAGAGGAGAGACTTTTCCACTGAATTGAAAGACTTGATTGCCATCGAGGAGGCAGATATAGAGAATGTGAAGCTGCCGTCACGCCGCGTTCAGTTCTAGTCTGGTTTGTTTATATCGCGCTGCCTTTCTGCTAGTGAAGTCAAGTGCAGTATTTTAATTTTTGATTGTGAAAAATGTCGCCATTGTTGGTCATTTATGCTGAATCGAGAATTGTAATAGGAACTCACAGTATCGTTCAGGGAAAAAAAAAAATGGACGGTAATACAATTTTCGCCTTGGTTGAGAAGGTGAGGAAAGACGACTTTTAGCAAATGTAATAATGTCACTAAATAAACCCACTGCCTTTCACTAAAAAAAAAACAAAACAAAAAAACATACTTTTGAGTTTTGTATTTGGTTTTTGTGCAATAATTAATTAACATTATGTTTGCGAGTATGATCACTCGCTTGTGAATGATTGTAACTTGCACACAGCCACTTCAAAACTGTTCACAAGCTTCTATGGGTTTGATTTTGGTCATTTGTTGAAATAAATACAAAAATACAGCGTGTCGGTGTCCGTCCCCTGATCGTGACCCTCCGATTCTCCTTATGGGGAAATATGGGGAAAGTGAAGATTTACAAAAATAACATTAAAACTAGTTACATTTACACGCTTCCAACAAAGAAATGCATCGTCTTCTGTCAGCTTGTTAAATATTTATTTTATTTGGACATTTTCTACCATACGACGGCTGAAAGCAGCAGCGCGTGACACTATTCTCGTGGTAACCAGATCAACATTGTAAACAATTCTACAAAACTGAAGGGAAAACACCCAATTATAATTAAATAGGATAAAATATCTTCTCCTCCCTGCAAACGATAGCATGTAGAATGTTAATATTTAACCGAGTCAAAAACAAAAGGTAAGTATCCATATTAATTTCAGTATCAGCAGATGCAAAACGCTATAAAAAGGCGACAACTTTTAACGTTAAAAAATGAAAAGTTATAAAAAACGGTATAAGTTATGTAAACGATATAAACACCTTCTGGGTTCTCGATTTTAACGATTTGAGCAACTATAAACAATGCAAAACCTTTTGAGTTTTTGATAGGATTCCTATATAGAAACATCACTCCCTGCCCTCCAGACTCATTCGCGCTGCTGCTGTGACGTCATGTGCAAACAACCTATTCATAAAGCTCCAAAGCAGTGTTTTGAAATCGGCCCATCACTATATTGTTGAAAAGTCGTTATTTTGTTTTTTTGGTGCACAAAAATATTCTCGTCACTTTATAATATTAGGGTTGAATCACTGTACTCACATGAACTGATTTAAATATGTTTTTAGTACCTTTATGGTTCTTGAGAGAGGAAATGTCATTGCTCCCTATGGAGGCCTCACTGAGCCATCAGATTTAATTAAAAATATCTTAATTTGTGTTCTGAAGATGAATGAAGGTCTTACAGGTGTGGAACGACATGAGGGTGAGTAATTAATGACATTATTTGAATTAACCTTTTAAACAAACATAAAATGTACATTAACAATATTGAAAATAAAATTGTGACAATAACTAGGTAACTAGCAGAGGTGGGTAGTAAGGCGCTACATTTACATTCCATAACTTTTGGTGCTTGAGCGGTTAATAAACAGAACTGCATGTGTCTAAAGAACATTGTAGCTGGAGCTACTTCTCTCTGTTTATGTCTATGACGAGTTACACAGATACTGTGCTTCTCCGCAGTGGTTCCTTCCAGACCGGGAAGGAACCAATTTAACTTTTTACATTTCTGACAGAATATTATTTTGTACCATTTGGAGCGTTTACACAAAGTGTGCTGGATGAAGTGGACACGCACCTACAATCAACTAAAAACAAACCTTCTAATGCATCCTACGGTTTGCCAGCGATAAAGATCTTTTCTAGTTGAACACCTGTGCATCAGCTGTTAGTAGTTGCCTGTGTTGAATAGGGTGTTCAGTATTTTGGGGGCGGAGCAATGAAGGGAGGGGTGTGGTTGTTTGGGTGTCGATTTCAAATATCAACAGTTTTTCCCAGAAATCATCTAATAGTTGCTGCATTATGAGATAGTTACCGTTTTTCTTGATGTTCTTGCTTTGCCTGACTCCTTATGTGGACCACTGCTGTTCACCTCGTCCAATCCAGGTGAAGAAACAGGAGCAGCACAATGGGGCTGGATGCCAGAAAAGGAACCAGTGAATATAAAAATCAGAAATGTTTGTATAGAACAGAAAAACTAGTAATTACTCTAGCTGTCCTACAGTAACTTTATCTATCACTCCTTTCCTTCTGTTAACACCCAGACACACTACTCACAAAAGAGTCAATAATATAGAATAATGATACAGATGTTTTAAAGTGGACTTACCGATCTCTGCGGACCCAAACTGATGGATGGCTTTTTATCAGAGGATTCAGTTGATGCTTGATTCAAAGGCTTGAGAAATATGAGACCACAATCACATGGTAACTAATCAGATAGTAAAAGATTATCCTGAATTACTGATCAATCTTTCTATCATTTTCTTGATAGTACCTTGACTCGCCATGGCCAATCTGAGTATCCGTGATTGAAAGTGATTTCTTCCCCTGGTAGAATGTCTCGCACAGCAAAGAGACACAGGTGAGGTTTCCTGCTCACTTCAAGGGTTCTCATTCTGCAAGTAAGATTTCTGTGTTCGTCATTTACAAGTCTTCCCAAGGAACCGTCTTCTTTAGATGCATCTATGCTATAAAGACATAAAATTATTACTCAATATTTGTAATCTTATATATGCTAGACATGTAGAGTTATTTTTAAGTGGAAACCCACCGCTCTGCATAAGTTGTATGTCTCGTTTTTAATCTACCCGATTCAGACCATCAGCTGATCATCAGGACACAGCTCTATGAACTCAACCGAGTGTGTCAGGTTAAGGAGACAAACAGAATCTGCAGAGAGGAGGGTCTGAGAACCACGGATCTATCGGATAGTGTATGGCAACATCCTCTCAGCAGACAAATGCATCTAACATTCACCATTTTGTTCTCTTTTGGGAATACGGTTAAAAACGAATATTGATGACTCAAAGAAACTGCACTCAGCAGCCTTCAAGTCAGTTCATGGTTGATTTTAAGTATTAAGGGTGTGTTCACACTTGGCATGTTTGTTTAGATTAAAACGAACCCTGGTGCCATTGCTCTTTTATGGCACTTTCTCACTGTGCGGTACGACTCAACTCGGCTCGGTTTGTTCTTCCACTGCAGTTAGTACCGCTTCAAAGTGATTGGGATTATAGTCTGATCATTACAGTTGTGCTGCCACCTCGTCTACTGACCACGATAGAGGCATTTCTTTTTTCAAGTTGCATGTGATGGTCATTTAAAACAAGTCAATTAAAAAACAAGAGACAGCAAACCCGCTAGAATTAAATCTTGCAGGTTTGCGATCCAATCTAGTGTCTCTACTACATCAATCCAACAGGTCTGTACTCACCACCAATTTCTGCCACCCCACTGAAACTCAAACAGGAACGCGTTCTCGGCCTCAGTGTAGTGTTCAGTTCGGTCAAGACTTTCCTCTGAACTCAGAAGTTCACCTCTGTATTCAAGAACAAAATCACCTCTGAAAAAAGCTCTAGTGGTGAAAACCCCACGCCCTGAAGAGGAGAAAAGCATTAGATTCAGCAGTTTATTAAAAGTCAACTATCATTTTGATCATTACTTAAAGTTCTCTGCCATATGATGTACATTATATGTAAAAGGGAAATTACTGAATGAAAATAGTCAATAGCCAGGCAAATTTTTAAGTATGCTGTGCTTTTTATACATTACATTATACGTTAGTCTTAAAATTATACAGTTAAAATTTTTATACTCTTTCATACATAAGCAATATTATCTTAGCTTTATATAGTTTAGAATAGAGTGCTGCAGCGATGACGTATTTTTGCAGGTGATCCGGTAGTTCACATCCCCCTGGTTCCCTCAACTAAAACCCTATATGTTGTTTTAACAGGCTTTTGTATTGCTGCAGAAACTAAGCTTAAGTTTGCCTATTAAATACACCACAGTTGCAAAACTTCATCGTCCTCATGATTAAGCTTCAACAACTCGTCTAGAACGTGTCTGTGTTGCAATATTTTTAAAAGAAAATTCTGTGTTTAACATGCATCTCTTCTGGATAGTTTGTCTTTGTGGTGTATGGATGTTTATGGATGGTTTTTGGCTTTAGATAAAGAGTTTTTTTGTTGTTGTTGATAAATGTGCCTCCAGGAACTGTAAAACTTTAAAAATCCATCTCCCTGTTTAATAAGTATAATGTTTTGCATTCTTATAATGCATGTTTGAATGGTTGTGTACAGTGTACATCCCTAAATCTACCTCTAAACACAACGAGGCTGTGAAAGTGACTAGTGAGTAGATGACTTTATCTGTTCAGGTGACGATTTTTAATGTCCCAGACAACCTCTGTCTCCCATTTAGACACTTATTAGCAACTGCCTTTAAAGTAAAAGCTTTTTTTTTTTTTTTTTTTTTTTTTTAAATCACAAGAGGGTATTACTGATGTATATTGTGTCTTAGAAAAAATTGAAAAAGCAGCCCTTACTTCAGGAATTTAACCAAAACCCAATAATAATAAAAAAAAAAAAAATTAAAAAAAAACATTGATCATGTACATGATCATGCACAACGATATACTGATAGCTCCAAAAAAAATAATCACCTTATTGAAGGTCTTACGGGTATGGAACGGCATGAGGGTGAGTAATAAATGACATTATTTGAACTAACCCTATTATAAAAATGATCCATTGTCCTGGTTTACATACAAACCAATAACCACCTACCAAGTTCAGTTCACCCAAAAATGAAATTCTGTCATTTATTTCTCACCTTCATGTCGTTTCACACCCGTAAGACCTTCATTCATCTTCAGAACACAAATTAAGATATTTTTGATCAAATTCAATGGCTCAGTGAGGCCTGCATTGAGAGCAAAATCATTTCCTTTTTCAGTGTCCAGAAAGCTACTAAAGACAGATCATGTGACTACAGCAGTTCAATACTTTTTGTGTGCCCAAAATCACCCATCACTAGATATTATTGAATAAAGTGGTTATTTTGTTTTTCTGTGCACAAAAAAATATTCTCATCACTTCATAACATTAAGGTTGAACCACTGTAGTCACATGACTGTTTTAAATATGTCTTTAGTAGCTTTAGAGGTCTCACCGAGCCATCAGATTGTATCAAAAATATCTTAATTTGTGTTCTGAAGATGAATGAAGGTCTTACAGGTGTGGAACAACATGAGGGTGAGTAATTAATGACAGAAACTTCAATTTTGAGTGAACTAACCCTTTAAACTACAAGATTTTATTTGTAAAGCAGGTTATTCTGCATTAATGACATCAAGACCTAACCATTCGTGTATCTGGTTAGTCATAAATACTTGCCTTTATATTTGCTGATGAACTGCTCTTGAAGCCCAGGCTTATCAGTTCTATGGGTCATGTGATCCTCTTTTACGCCTTTTGCTTTTCAGCATTATTTCTGGAAAAAAAGAAATAAAAAGAAATATAAGGTGAATGGATTAAAAAAGCATTTTTAAAAATCTTTTTGATCTTACTGGAATTGTTCACCCAAAAATGTACATAATTATTGTACTAATCCTCATGTTGTTCCAAACCTGTGTTGTGTTTTTCTGTGGAACACTAAAGTTTATCTTTAAATGTAATACAGAGCTCTATGCAGTGACAGCACATGTGACCAGTCTAAAACAGGCATTTAGATAAAAAAAAAACAGCAATATCATTGATGCCAAAAACCATTGTGACCAGATGATTGATGTCAATCCATATTCATATTAATTTAAAAGCTACAGATTTTCAGTCAGTAACCTGATAGATTCATATGGACTATTTTGTCTGCTTTGGAGCTTGACACACAGAATAAAAAATACTATAAAGTGTCTATGTACTGTCATTGTGCAAAAAAGCTCTGTGAAGATAGATAAATAAAAAAACATGGATACTTTTGTGTTCCACTAAAAAAAAAAAAAGTGTAAATAATGTATTACATAAAATTAAAAATGACATCAAATAATAAAAAATGAAAATTAATTATTTCAAATTACAATACATACCGTTGATATTTTACAAAAATTGAGAAAAACAGGCTACCACTGATTAAATTGTAGAATCTAAAGAGATATTATATGAAATATAACAAAATTATATTTGCTGATCAATGCCTACAAATAAGAAATAAACTGTTTTTTTCCTTATTGCAAAAAAAAAATCAAATGAGAATCAAACTCAAATACAATCGAGAAATAAAACATTAACAGAAAATAATTTAACCACTAAAGTAAACATACATCTTACTAACTTTCATATTTCACAGTGTATTTTAGTTATCATGCATTTTCGGGACAACACTTGATCTCACCTCTCCAGCGTCCATTGATGGGGGTTGTCGTCTTTTTCGCGTCAAGCAATGCCATGTGATTGCATTTCCCGGGAAAACACATCCACAGCTGACGTGCGTGCATGACGTAGTTACGTATTTGGATTTCACGTTGAAATTGTGACTACATTTATTTGACCTAATAAATATTTTGGCAAACACCTAGATCTTTGTTTGATTTATTCACAGTACTGGTTCTTCAAACTTAAATAAAAAATAAAAAATAAAATAAAAACGGAGGCGTACGTCTTTCTAATGGACAGAGCACATGATCACTTTTAAACGATCTCTTTGGAACACATATCTTAATTTTTACTAATTCTATTTAATCAAATGTTTGAGTTAAAATCAGGGAGATGTGTGGATTATTTCGAGGCTCTAAAATAAACTTTAACGTGCACTTTATTAACAGCATTTTCTTTCAATTTTTTTTTTAATTTATGGTATTTTATATTAAATATAAAGAAAGGAAAAGCTGCTAGATCTTGTAAAAGTGCTTTAAAAACGCATAGCCACGACAGATTATTCCATCATTTGAGCAGCACTCGTGATCTCTCCTCAGAGCTCATCTCACTCTGCACTGAAGCTGCTGCGCTGCTGTGGGGGATGGGCGGGAGGCGCGCGCGCGATCAGAAGCCGGTGGGGGAAGGGCGGCGAGTCACTCAGTGTCACTGTCTGCAGCTCTCAGCTAGGGCTAGGGTTAGGGTTAGGGTTAGTGTTAGGGGAGCAGGGGTTTCACATCCAGTGCCTTTTAAAATCAAAGTAAGAACAAAATAAATCTGTAAACAAACATGTAAACGTCCCAGCTTGAGTCATGATTCTTTTAAACACTTTTTATACTAAACATTGTAACTGCTCTCTCTCTCTAAATACAAAACAATGTTTGCTGTAACTGCTCTCCTATTATATATTCTCATTCATATGCATCCTTAAGATGTAAACCAGTATGTGCATTTCTTAAAACAGTTCATACAAATAACAGCACACAATGAATTACCTGCAATAGCCTGTAACCAGCTCATAATCCTTATATCAGTGTCATCAGAATGACAAGTCATTGTATCATTGTTCACAAAGACACTTTGACAGTATTTTCAGAAGTAATATGGATACGATTTTGATGTCAGTGATTGAAAATACACAAGACTGCACTTTATCTGTATGGCGTACATTTCAACAGTATGAACACGTCACTCTAGACTGGATGAGACAGGATTCAGATATACTTTCTGGTGGTCTGTCAAAAAATTACAGTAGCTACAATGTCATGTGATATAATGACAGCCAGTGGCACAGATCCTCACCAAACCATCCATTCCAGCGTGATGAATATGATCCTCAACTGGATGGAACTGGAATAAATACTTTGACTGTTGCGATCATCCCAATCGGACTTATGATAGCTGCCTGAATTATAATAATGCTCTGTTCACTGCTGGACAGAGGAGAACTGATGACAAAGAAATGTTTCAAGGGTACCCCAAACAAGTGACGAACCTGGCTGGAACATGCTTGTTCAATGAACACTTGTCAGTGGTGTTGTCGATTACCTGAAAGTTTTCATCATCATTGTATATGTGTTGTCTGCAGCAAGTTTCTGTATTTGGGTGAATATTTGCAGCAAGTGTGTTGTCAAACTGATCAAGATGCTTTGTTCATTTTTTCTGTTTGCATGTGTTTTCTTCAGTTGTGCGCGGTGATCTCTCTCAGCCACCGTAATATTTACTGTATAATGTAAAATGCAAGTAGACTGCAATAACATAGCATTACATCAGTCTACAGTTTATGTAGTGAACAGTACATAGTGAACATTGTCTGATTTCACACCTGTTCTGTCTACAAACACATCTCCCATCATTCGGCTATTTTGATCCGTCTCGGCCTTAAGGTCATGACTGAGAGCATGATCTACAACAGTGGCTCTTATTTCCATCAGAAACATCTCAGTCTTGGCCTCTTCTACCTCTTCCTCTGTTCTCCTCCGTACCCTTCCACCACACATCCTTACTCCTTCTTCTGTCTGTTGACTCTGTTTGTGTCCTTGTTGTTCATTCATGTTCAGAGTGTGTAACACTGTGTTGTGCTCTGTCTGTGCCTCCCAAATGAGATGGCATCTGAGATATTTTAGAGAACTGTTGAACATTGCTTGAATTACATTCCCCTTCATTATTGAAATTCAAAATTCATCCCTGCAATTTAATAATTCAGGACAAAAAAAGTCTAAAAGAAATGTATAGAAAATATGCTTGACAGTTTATGACTAGTTCAACCATTTTGCATTTAATGGCTTATGAAAATAAAAACTATTCGACACCTAGTATATTTTGATGAACATGACATAAGCAAGTGATAATGTAGGAAACATCTGACACTTGTACATCAAATGCATGAATGTACCAAAGCATTTGCAATTTGTTCAGGAGAATGAGAAACTGCATTTATGATGTGAACAAGAGACTATAATGTGGATGTTGAACAAGTAAGCATTTTAGTTGTGATTGGAGAAATGCACCAAAGTGAGAGAAACTCTTATATATAATATAATATAAAATATAAAATTATTATATTATATATAATATTAATTATTATAAATATCATATATAAATATAAATTATTATATTATATATAAAATATAAAGAGAATGTTTGCTGTAACTGCTCCTATCTATATAATATTATAATATATTTTTTTTACATATCTTTATTATTTATTTTTTATGTTACTATTTGTGTACTGTACTTGTCTCTTGTCTCTGATACTAATGGAGGAACAGCAGAACGCAAAGTAGGAGAAAACACTTAAAGCAAATAAAATCACTCATAAAAGCAAGCGATTTTGAAGGTTTTCAAATCTTTTTGTTGCTTGTGTATTTTATTAAATAAACTCATATGTATAAATCATCATACTTGACGGATTAAAACAGTTGTCCCTCCGCTTTTGGGAGGAAATATGTATGTTTCATATTCACATGACGTAATGTCTGTCGTCCCCGCCTCAAACTCGTTCGTACATTAATAAACTGTAGTTACAGTACGCGGATATAGTCTCCGTTAGGCGGGGGCGGGGCAGTGCGATCTTTACACACACATTGATGCGAGAGCAAAACTCCGAGGATTAAAAGTTAATAATACATGCCAATATAAAGCATGAGAGCTCCTGCAAATGAGTCTATTTTTATTTAAACACAAATTATTGTGAATATTTCTCAAATTAAATGTGGATTATATGTCAATTCATTCATATTCATGATAGTTTTTGCCTCCGCCATCTTTATTGGTGACGTGTTGGTCTCTGATTGGTCAGATCACCAGTCCCGCGCTCGTAGTATCTTCCTGCGCTCTGATTGGTCAGAATCCCAAAAGTGTGTATCTTTCCGGAAGTGCAGTTCTCCTAGAGGGCGCTGTGTTATACACACTTTAGTGGGGGGGCATACACACTTTAAGTACACAAATCACATAAAAGTGAATTTTTGGGACAAATGAGATTTTAAGCCAGGAAACCATTTTAGAGCATGCTGAATGCCACTATATGGTCAAACAAATGAGGACATACAAAATGTCCCAAGTTTTTTTGGTGGTCCCCAGTTTACTGGTGTGTATCCTGGTGAATGTACCCAAAAGTGACATAAGTAGGTACACACACACACACACACACACACACACACACACACACACACACACACACACACAAACACATCTTCCCCTCATTGAGACATGCTTCCTTCCTTTTCCCAGATGCTTTTGTATGGAGAGCCACCCAGTTATTTAAAAAGTCCATTAGGCACATGTTTAGAGAGCATGAGATTAAAAATAACAAGAAACAGGCACACAGTTCAACATGCCAGCATCACATGTTAAGTTCTGAAGATGTTTGGGCATTTGCACAGAATTTGAAATAAATAAATAACATGAATTAAAAACTATTGACAAAGACATTTCCAATGCCCAGTTTAAAGTTATTATCTAAAAAAAGGTCCAATCGACTTTGACAATGGAAAGAAGACTGGTCTAAGCATATGGCCCTCCTCAAGGGACATTTTTATCATCAAGGATGTCAGTTTAATCAGAGCTGAATTTGACAAACACCAGGAGTGTTGTTTTTTCTTCGCTGTTTTCTTTTCTTTTACCACAGCCCAAAAGAAATATATAATGACATTCTTTTTATAACCTTTGTCACCGACAACATTTAAGAAAATGCATCAGTTTTGTCTCTTTGTGCGTGTATGTACGAGTTCGGCTTTTAAAAACAACAAGCTGCGTGTTTTTATTTCCATTTTTGTTGTTTTAGCTTGAATCTTCTTGATGTTACACTAAAAAAATCTTGGGTTATTTTTTCTACCCAAGTCCTGGGTTGAGCCTTTTGGGTAATTTTTTGGGTTATTTTGGATAGTTTTTGTGTTTTATTTTATCTAAAAATTCGTTATTATTCGTTTAATTTTATGCAAAGCAACATACAGGGGCACGATGTGAGTCACCTAAACGAGTGTTGCGTCTGTCTTTTTGCGGGATGGAAACGGCATAAAATTTTATGATTTTATTTAAAAAGATACAAAATATAAATACTTAGGATGTTAAAATATGTTCTCAGAATTGTACACTGATTATTTGTGGAGAGGTTATGGAGTCAGTCACAGCATTTTTCGGCTACGAATGAAACAGATGACGGCGGACTAAAGTTAGCAGTTCCCCCGCCGAAAGCGAGCCATCTCTGGCACGAGATCCAGCGCCGTTACGGTGGAAAAAGGAAAACAGAAACTGGTAGATTACACTTGAATTACTTCTAAATGTTTAATTTTTACTTTTAATATTTGTTAAACGAGCTGAAATGTAGACAAACGATATAAAATATGCTATACTATAAATATGATGAAAATAAAGGAATTACCATGCAAACCAGTGTTTGTTTGGAGTATTTAAAAAAATTTAGAGGATTTAAGTTAATCCGTAAACATTAATTCATGTATGAAGTAATAAAAAAAGCTTGTATTATAGTAAAAATGAATCATTCCATTAGGCTGGGTTAAATAAAC
This sequence comes from Ancherythroculter nigrocauda, assembly GCA_036281575.1. NCBI lineage: Eukaryota > Metazoa > Chordata > Actinopteri > Cypriniformes > Xenocyprididae > Ancherythroculter > Ancherythroculter nigrocauda. The sequence continues at coordinate 59,436,029 of VTFQ01000003.1, forward strand.
AACCCAATTTGCTAAGTAAAATTAACCCAACATGTGATCTGACCTATATGGTGTTGTTTTTAACCCAGTGTTTTTAGAGTTTATAGCTTCCTAACCAATGTTAGTGATCCGTGCATGCATACTTTCCCACAAATCACCCCAACAGTTCATTGTTGCACATCTCATGCACTTTTTTACACTGTTGTCGCCCTCCACACTGAGTGAAGGTCCCTCAGTTCCCTAGGATCAGAGATGCTGGCAGGCTGAAAATGTGAGGCATGACATAGTCCAAGAAGCATGAAACAGTCTCACCCACGCGCTCCTGCCTGATGTAGCCCACGGAGACCATGTTCTCCTTCATATTGAGACTTGTAGCTATCCCTCTAAGCGAATGTCTTCCTCTATTTGTGCATTTGTTTGGTCACTTTGTCAAAACCATCTGAGTGAGATCACTGAACAGGCTGTATTTTTTAATGTCTTTTATGCTTTTGTTAACCACAAGCTGTTGGTTTTCTTTCTGTTAGAACATGAAACACCTAATTCAGTTGGCTTTCGTTATGTGCACAGGACTATTTTGTTGTGATTTATGCGATGAATATGTAAAGCCATGCATTAAAAGAATTCTCTCCTGATTAATCACTGTTATACTGTCATAACTCATTTGCAGTAACAACTGCCAGTTTGCTTACGTTGCTGTCTGTGCTGTAATATAGAACGGTCTCATATTGCATGGCAAAGAACAGATGTGTTCCCCTTTGCCGAAAACATTATACAACAACGTCTTTCAAATGAAAACGTCTGAAAGAGACACTGCAAATGCTGAACTTTTAAGAAAGGCACTCGCTTAGATATTTTGGACATTTTTCAAATAATGGTACTTGAATGGCACTTCTATTATGGTACTTCTGTTATGCTTTTTCGAATATAAAGGTATACCTTTCATGCAGTGTGTATAACTGTTTAGTGTTGTCACGATACTGAAATTTCCAACTTCGATACAATACCTTGAAAAATATCGATATTCGATACCATTTTCCATATATACTGCCATACAGATTTGTAATTTTTTGATAATTCGGGTAATTTTGTAATAGCTTACACACAGAACAGGGACATTTAATTTGAATCAATGACCTACATTTACAAAAAAAGACTAGTAAACAGTCAGCAATAAAATGAGAACAAATAAATAAACAAATTGCACATGACAGCCCAAATGAATACAATAGAATAAAGAGACGAATGAAATCAACATGTCTTTAAGTTTTTCAGATAGGTCTAACAGTAGTATTCAGGTAAGAAATACTACAGAAATGAAAGTGATCAAATGTAAAATTACACTGGATAGTCTTCATTGTAAAAACAAAATACAGATTAATGCTAACATTTAAAGTTATTCAGTCAAGAGCAGAGTGATTTTCTCTTTTGTTCTTTGATTAACATGACAGATAGCAGCAGGTTTATTAGGCTGCTGTCACTTTAAGAGTTGATGCACGGATCCAATATACTGTTACACAACATGTGTTTTCAACTGTTTATGTTCCAAGACTGTATTTACCTGAATACTCAGCAAGACAGGCATTTTAACATAATTTTGAACACTAGAGAAGACCGTATCGGTGTATAGATACTGCAGAAAATGAGTATTGGAACCATTTCAGATATTTCAGTATCGAAATATAGATATTTTATTGACAACACTAAATGTAAAATGTCTGCAAATTTTTAAAGATCGAAGTGCACGACAGACAAAAATTGTCTCCTGAAACGAGTCGGCAGTCTCACTTCCTGTTACACATCAACGTAATGTAACAAATTTGCATAATGGCAGCCGAAGGTCTTCACTGGCTGCCCATGAATAACGTCTGCTTTGCCCCGCCCTCAAACACTGTAGTTGTATCTGAAACTGGAAGAGTTTGGTTCGTGTTGTCGACATGTCGAGAAGATGTTTTCAGCGCTGCAAATCTACTTTGCATGGAATTGGACTGGAATTGATACGGTAAAATTGATGCCATTGTTACATTGTTCGTATCACTGTGTATCAAGCACTGAGGAAGCCTCCGGAGCTGAAATTAAGATATGGTAATGGGCATTACGTTCCCGACACGTGCTGTAAGCGGTCTACCAATCACAATAGACTGGGCCATCTGACCAATCAAAGCAGTGCAGGCTCTCAGAAAGGTGGGGTTTAAAAACACTATGGTCCCTATTTTAACGATCTAAACGCAAAGTGTAAAGCGCACGGCGCAGGTGCACTCAGGGCGTGTCCAAATCCACTTTTGCTATTTTAACGACGGAAAAACGGTCCGTGCGCCGGGGCGCATTTTTGAAATGGGTTGTCCCTATTCTCTTAATGAGTAATGGGTGTAACGTTCAATAAACCAATCAGAGTGTCATCTCCCATTCCCTTTAAGAGCAAGATGCGCTCGCGCCATGGCGGATTGCTATTTACATGGCGGAATTTGTTGGCGGAAAAGCTGAACGCTTTTCAAGCGAAGAAACCGATCTGCTTGTGCGCAAAGTTAAAGCGGCAAATGCAGGCTTTCAAATAGCTCCGCGCGATGAGTCAGTTAATATATATGTGTGTGTATTGGCACGATTGTTCAATTAATTAGCCAATTTCGTTCATCATTATAAGTAGTAATATGCTGAATTGAAAATAGGTAGCCTAATTCTAATACACGCAATGACTATTCATCATTACATTTTTATATTTATGTAGCCTACACAATAATATTCTTTTACACTGTAATCCTTTTGTTTTTAATATTTGGCATGTTTGTGTGATGCGCATCCCTGTGTGTAATAAGCAAAGTCAACGCGCACTGTGGACGCGCCCAGAGGCGCAGTTTCTACCAACACGCTCTAACAAAAAAATATTGCGCCATTGACTTTAGACCGGGTTTGAGTTGGTCTATGGCGCAGTCTATTTTCAGCTCCTTAAAATAGCAATGCGCCGGCAATGCGCCTGAACACACCTTTTTTTTAGACCAGCACGCCCATGGGCGCACTAACTGGCGCAAATGCATTTACTAATTTAAGGACGTGGCGCTGAACGGGAAAACGCGAACGGCGCCGGACGCAAACTAGCAAACACACTTGCGCTGCGCCTTGCGTCGCATTGCGCCGGGTGTATTATAGGGCCCTGAATCTGTGAACGAACCGTTTTCAGACACTTTGAGAATATATGAGAAAATTTGTGTTATTTGACCTTGGATGCATGTGAAATATATTCTAAGAGACCTCCAAAACAAAATTAGGAACCTTTCAAATAGCATAAAAAAAGGGGCTTTAATGAAAATTGATTGCAAATGCAACTTTGTGTTGAATTGCATATTTGTCACCAGCTGATCTATGAATACTGTGTGCTAATTAATTGGCTTTACTGGAAAAAAAGTCCTTTTAGCACTTTTATAATCAAGAATGTAAACGTTACCAACTTGCCATTACAGGCACCAATTTTTGCACCATTTTTTGAATACTTTTATTCAGCAAAGTTGCATTAAATTGTTCAAAAGTAACAGTAAAAACTAATCACTTTTACATTTTTACGATATATATGATTTAAACTAAATGCTGTTCTTTTGAGATTTCTATTCATCAGAGAATCCTGAAAAATGTATCACAGTTTCCATAAAAATATGAAGCAGCACAAAATTTTCAATGTTTTCAAAATTGATAAGAAAGCAGCAAATCAGCATATTAGAATGTTTTCTGAAGGATCATGTGACACTGAAGTAATGGCTAATGAAAACAGTTATTTTAAATTGTAATATCATTCTACAGTATTAGTGTTTTTAGTATTTTTGATCAAATAAACTTAGTGAGCATTAAAGACTTCTTTAAAAACATTACTTTTGAATGGTAGTGTACATACTAATACTTAAAATTTAATACACAAATACACATGGAAAAAAATGTTCGTATGTATGATGCATTTTTAATGTATCAGCATGACTGACAAAATAGAAAAATATATATATAGTTTTTAACCTTTTCCCAAATAAACAGAAAATGTTTTAGTTCTCTTTCAGTAAAGCAACTTTACTTTAAACAGTGAGCAAAACAAACAATGTGCTGATTGCATGCAAACTCATTAGCCTAAATAATGAAGACAAGGCTTTTCCGCATTTAATGTGCACAATTGTCTACATGTTTACACCACATTCGTTTCCCCAATCAAAGTTTATAAATGGTACTAAATCATAAACGTCTGCCATGCCATGGGTATTTGGTGCATATGGCAATCACCTGTTTACAGAGTATTGTTCGAACCCATTACAGCAGTGTTTTTGTGTTTTTGAGACCTGTATAACACGATGAAGAAAAATGGCTTGTTTTTTTTCTCTCACATGAGAGACCCTCTAAAGGTTTGGCACGATGCCGGCAGCTTGATTTGTGTACCGTGTTGCAGCCCACAGCTAGATTGACAAATTCCCTCTCCCCGTCCTGGCTCTGTATTAAACACAATACATTACGGGGCAGGACTTCCCCTATTGTCTGAGCCCGGGTGTGGACCAGAGCTCTCTGTCGCCACATTGTGCCTCTTTTCCTCTCCTCCCACTCTGCCTTGAGCAGCAGCAGGAGTAAGTGACTATACCAGAAAAAGACTTCTGGTTCCTTCACTTCTTATCTATGGACAATATTTGTTGTTGAGTTAATTAAAGAACTCAGAAGTGATAAGGAGCTACAAACTGGTGGCTCTATCCAGCCAAGAGATTTGCTTCTGTGGTTATTCCTCAAATGTGCAAAAAGTGAAACGTCATTTAAATCTCTCATTGAAAATATCACGGTCACATTACCATAAACCCTGACCCTATATGTTACAATACAATACACATTAGTTTCTGTGAAGAGGGGGATATTTTTAGTGAATAATGATTTGATTTTCTGTGTTCCTCACCGAAAGCTATTGTATGATTTCTGAAGAAATGATCTGAAGTGTGATTATGTGAAGTGTGGGTTGCTATGAGATTGTGTTGTGCATGTGTACCTTTGTCTTTCATCTATCTAAATATATACAGTTGAGCTCAAAAGTTTACATACTCCTTGCAAAATCTGCAAAAATGTTAATTATTTTAACAAAATAAGAAGGCTCATGAAAAATTCCTTCTGATGCTCCAGAAGGAAACACGATGCATTAAGAGTCGGAGGTGAAAACTTTTGAACAAGAGGATGATGTGCAAGTTTTTCTAATTTTGTTTAAAGATCATATTTTTATTTAGTACTGCCCTTTGGAAGCTACAAAAGATACTTGCATGTTTCCCAGAAGACAAAAAAGTACAATTTATCCTGTTAATCACAAAACAAAACAACCAGCCGTAGATCATCCAGGTAACCACACACAGTGTTAAGAGCAAGGTCATTTTTATAAATTCAGCTATTTTTGTCTTGTGGACTTTAAACATCTGTTATGTGAAATAACTTATTCAGGATGGTACTAAACAAAAAACAACATGCAATTTTTATGATCCTTCTTATTTTGCAGATTTTGCAAGGTGTATGTAAACTGTTGAGCTCTGTATATCTAAGGCAGAGAGTTTGAGAAAGAAAAAGGAGAGAAGGAGAGGGGAAAAGTAATAAAATATAAAATTTAAAAAGAAATAATATATAAGAATTTTCTATTTTGTCTGAATGCAAAGTTATTTTCTCTTCTAATCTTTAGATAGCTTTTTAATTTTTGTATTCTATATTAGAGTTTAACGCACATGACATGCAGGAAAAAATAGTAGGCAGTGCGCACGATTTACTAATTCATTCCCTCGATTTACTAAACAGTGAGCAAATCAAGGGAACGAATTAGTATGACTTTTATGCTCACCAGGCTGTATTTATCTGATTAAAAAACTGTTAAAGCAGTAATATGTATGTATTCCAGTAATTTATTTCATTACAGTCTTCAGTGTCACATGATCGTCCAGAAATCATTCTAATATGCTGATTTCGTGCTCAAGAAACATTTATGATTATTGTCAATCTTGATTATTATCATTATTATAACAGTTGTGCTGCTTAATATTTTTTTGCAACCTGTGATACTTTTTCAGGATTCATTGATGAATAAAAAGTTAAAAGGAACAGCATTTATTCAAAATAGAAATCTTTTCTAACAATATAAATCTTTATTATCACTTTTTTTAATCAATTTAACACATCCTTGCTGAACAGAAATATTCATTTCTTTCAAAAAATGAAGAACAAAAATAGCTGAAACCGAACTTTTGAACAGTAGTGTACTACAAAAGATTTCTATTTTAAATAAACGCTGTTCTTTTTTAACTTTTTATCATCAATGAATCCTGAAAAAAGTGTCATAGGTTATAAAAAACATCAATCAGCTCATCTGTTTCCAACATTCATAATAAATCATCATATTAGAATGATTTTTGAAGGATCATGTGACACTGAAGACTGGAGTAAACTCAGCTTTGATCACAGAAATAAATTGTATTTTACAGTACAGTATATTACTGTTTTTTTCCTGTATTTTTGATCAAATAAATGCAGGCTTGGTAAGAGACTTCTTTCAAAAACATTAAAAAATAATAATGTTCCCAAACTTTTGACCAGGTCCAGGTTTATTTCATCAACAACCTTACATCACATGTGAATCTGTGTTTCTGCCCCTGTATATGTACTCAGTATTTGTTTGCATGTGCACACTATTTATGTACAGTCACTGCACATCAACATTGTAATCTGTATTCAAATTTAGGGTCAAAGGGACTCTGGTGCTTCAGGGCAACAGCTCTTTCAAACTGCTGAGTTATAGTCGTGCTCCATTAGCAGAATCTGGCTAATGCAGTCTTGAAATAATACAGCGAGTCTCCTCTGGGGCAAAATCATTTTTCCTGCTCCACACACACACACACACACACACACACACACACACACACACACACACACACACACACAGACACACATCAGTGCCATTCAGGCTTGTGCGACTTTCAGCGGGCAAACGGAAACTGTAGCAAGCGCAACTGTGCCACATACTCAGTCAGACCCTAAAGTGCTCACCTGACAAAAATGTACAGTATCTCCACAGATGTTCTGACACAGAATCACATGCAATCTGATGGGGGCTAAAAAGCCAAAACGGAGAGGATCTCACAGCCACATTGTCAAATCTGTCATGAAGGAACAGGGTTGAAATAAACCATCAGGACCCGAGGCAAACACACCGCACTGTAATTTATGGCCGCTGAGGCGAATGCTGACTGCCTAGTCAAAGTATAGCGGGAAGGCAAAACACAAGCTGTGAAAAGCATTTATTAACTTTCACTCCCTAGACGCTCGGAGCCTGCGCTTGTGACAGTGAAATGTTTTGTTAACCCCTTTTTGCAAACGAAACAGTCTGAAACGATTTTTGCGACTTATAATTATACATTTTAACAGATATACACCAGCCATTTTTCTCTGACATGTTGAGAATGTCCCCCATACAAAATATACATTCTGTGAGATTAAATTGGAACCTTCTGGACTATGAAACGGTCCCCTCACGGCAGGCCTGGAAATCCATTTACGTACACAGCTCACTATGTACAATTGCCACACAAGTGGAAAAAAGGTATTTAAGTGCAAGTGCAATGCACAGAAGGAAGAGAGAGAGAGAGAGAGAGAAAGTGAAGAAAAATAAGACAAAAACGACAAACTAAAGACTGTTCGGAATGCAAAACTAGAGTGCTGCCCGGTGGTGGAACTGTATCCTAAACTATTTATTTTTAAACACTATGTGAAGTAGTATAAAATATGTAACGTTAAAGGTTTCAAGTATGCTACATTATTGCCACATTACCTCATTACTGTTTCATTCAGTGAGTGGCATCTAGTGCAGTCAATTTTTTTTTTTGCATTTTTAATCCAGGTTTATGTAAAATGTCTTGCCTGATTAAAAATGAATTTAAAAATTTTGAAGTCAAGCCCAATGTATCATGTATTCCATAAAGTGTGTGTTCCATAGGCTACAGAATGCGCTCCATTATACATCACAATTTAAATATAGCATACTGCAAATATATGAATGTGATTTTCATATATTATATTTATAATATAATAAAAATGAATGTGATTTTAACGGTAAAATATTGTAAAAACGCTAATTGTAAATAGGTTAACAGTAAGTTCCCGTATTATATACAGGGAAAAACTGTAAACTCTTACCAGACATTTATGCAGTTTTCACAGTAAAATGCTGTAAATTTTACAATTTTTATAAGTAAAAAAGACAAAATCAATGTATAATTTACAGTCAAAATCTGTAAAATAATGTTCCCACAATTCCCTGTGTGACACTCCACATTTGAAAGTATTTTGTTTAAATAATCATGTTTCTTAATAGTTTTTGTTATTAGTTACGTACATTAGAGTTTAGAGTTTTGTTTAATGTTTATTGCATTATTTAAGTATTGTGGGTTACCATGATGGTGTTTGCGTGAATGAACACTGATTCTTCATGTGGCTTTCTCTTTTACCACCTGCATTATGGTGGTTGTCAGTATATGTTAAAGGTACAAGATTTTAGTAGTAGTGTGCATTGTTGAATTTATTGGTTTACATTCAAATTTTCTTAAATTACAGTTTTATACTGTAAAATTTACAGTTTGTTCTGTAAATGTGTTTACAGTTTTTCTGTATTTTTTACAAAATTATTCTGGCAACCACAGCTGCCAAAATTATTTTGTAAAAACTAAGTTTTTTTTTTGTTTTTTTTTTACAGTGTAGTACAAGTAGTAATGTGACATGCTGTTTTGCACTAAAGCCTATAAAACCTTTTACTTATGAGCCAATGATGGGTACAATCAGCCAGGTGTCTCATAAGGAACATTTCATAATTTGTTTTTGTGTGTGCGTGTGTGTGTATTATATACACACACAATATATATATATATATATATATATATATATATATATATATATATATATATATATATATATTATATATATATATATGTATACAAAGTCCTACTGAAGTGAAGCGATGCATTTGTGTAAAAAATATTGTGTAAAATATCTAGCTTTCGCCAGACTGCCTTCCATATTCAACTTATGAAGAAAGTCTAAACTGGCGTCACGTCAGTTAAGCTTTTTCCGTAAGTTGAATAGTGAAGGTGTAGGAAGTAGCATAAGCTTTTTGAACTACAAAAGTTTTCTTTCTTCGTATGTTGAAAAAAAAAGCCAAAATGCCATTTTGACAAGTATCCTCATAAACACAGTGGGTTATGTCTTGAATGTAAACAGATGAGAAAGAAAGAAAATGCATGTGTATCAGTATATTGGACCCGTGCAGCTCTTAAAGTGACAGCAGCCTAATAAACCTGCTGCAGTCATTAATGTTAATGAATATCTTTTGTAGTTTAAAGGGGACCTATTATGCCCCCTTTTACAAGATGTAAAATAAGTCTCTGATGTCCCCAGAGTGTGTATGTGAAGTTTTCGCTCAAAATAACATACAGATAATTTTTTATAGCTTGTTGAAATTGCCACGTTTAGGGTATGAGCCAAAACGCTGTTTTTGTGTTTGTCCCTTTAAATGCAAATGAGCTGGTGCTCCCACCCCCCTTTTCAGACGAGGGCGGAGCTTCTAGAACTCGTGCTCCGGCATGACAGCAATAACAGAACAGGACACTTATCTTATATCTTTACAGAAAACATACTCGATTTAAAAGTCAGTCATCTGATTGTACTGTGCATAATAAATGAGCATTTATGAATTACACAGGCGGGGAGCACGGCGCGATAAAAATAGCAACATAGCTGGTCTCATGGTGCCATTGTGTCCCAAATGTGATTATGAGCTTGACAAATTCAAGCGATCGACTTCACATTGCTTTCATATGCAATTTTTAACTACCACATTCCTATTAACGATCATTCTGGTAGCACGTGAAGGCAGCATCAGTGAAAACAGACAGACAATAGTGGCTTTAGCAACATTAGCCTTACAGAGTGCCAAGAAGCTCTTTCAGAAAGGCAATTTGGAAAACAAACGCATGATACTTACTTCTTCTGGAGGTGTAGCTGGCACTGCTCCATCCTTAGGGAGCAACTTTTATGCAAAACCTGACCCTTGTTCACAAAGAAGTCCGGTGTAAAACGCAGACATAAACGAATTTCGGTAGAGTTGAGGGAGCATTTTCTTCGAAAACTAAATTAATCCACCTCATCTTCAGCGGCTCCAATTTCGGGAGTAAATGGAGAGAGGTATGTGGATTAATCCATCCAGCTAGAGAACACCTTGGGAGACGTTCTCATCAGTGCAGTAATGGCGGACTGTGTACAACTGGCTGTGAACTCACTCAGGGCGGTTCTATGTTAAAACGCCAGTGTCTGTCAACATTTGTGGGCGGAGCCTGTGGTTAATGTGACATCACATTAGCACCATGGCTGAAAACAGGTCGTTGGAAGACACTGCTTATCATTTAAAAAAAGGAGTGGTTGGATTTTTATCACTATAGGGTGGTTGTGTACACACACTGCCAACACACATTTATGTCCAATTTTGCATAACAGGTCACCTTTAAACAAGGAATTGTCTGTATTTTCAATGTATACAGCAGTGTTATTTTACATTTGATTGCTTTATTCAATTTCTGTTGTAGGCTATTATTTATCTGAATACCACTGTTAGTAAATCCTCCTGTAAACCCTAAAAAGAACATCTGCAACTCAACCTGGCAAAGACTGAGCTTCTCGTCTTCCCTGCCAATCCGACTCTAAAACATGATTTCAGCATCCAGCTAGGTACATCCTCAATTACCCCATCAAATTCAGCCAGAAATCTTGGAGTGATCCTTGATGACCAACTGACCTTCAAAGATCACATTGCAAAGACAGCTCGGTCATGCAGATTTGCACTGCACAACATCAGGAAAATCAGGCCCTTTCTAACAGAACATGCAACACAACTTCTGGTCCAGGCCCTGGTCATTTCTAGGCTTGATTACTGCAATGCTCTTCTGGCTGGACTGCCATCATGCACAATCAAACCTCTACAATTGATTCAGAATGCTGCAGCACATCTCGTCTTTAACAAGCCCAAAAGAGCCCACGTCACGCCTCTCTTCATCTCTCTGCACTGGCTCACATCAAATTCAAGGCGTTGACGCTTGCTTACAGATCTACCACAGGCTCAGCTCCCTCCTACTTCCACTCACTCTTACGAGTCTACACTCCTACCAGAAGCCTACGCTCATTAAAGGAGCGAAGGCTCGTGGTACCATCACAGAGAGGCACGAAATCACTCTCCAGCACATTCTCGTTCACTGTTCCTTGCTGGTGGAACGATCTTCCTGCCTTCATCCAGAATGCAGAACTGGCAATATTCAAAAGACAGCTGAAAACCCATCTCTTTTTTGAGCACTTCACCTCATCCTAAAAAAATAAATAAATAAATAAATAAATAAAAACCCTATCCTTTCACTTCCTTTAATCCCTCTCTGTCAACTAGATCATCCATTGTGAAGGCCTCATCGACACGACAGCCAGTAGCACAGTTCCTCAACAAACCGTCCATACCGGCGTGATGAATACGAACTGGATGGAACTGAAATAAATACTTTGATTGTTGCGATCCTATCAGACTTATGAGAGCAACCTGATTCGTAACAAAGCACTGTTCGCCAGAGGAGAACTGGCCCCCCGACTAAGCCTGGTTTCTCCCAAGGTTTTTTTCTCCATTTTAACACCTATTTGCCACTTGTTTGCCACCTGATGTCACCTGTTGGAGTTTGGGTTCCTTGCCACTGTCGCCTTTGGCTTGCTTAGTTGGGGACACTTGACATTTGACTTGACATTTGATATTCAACAGTATTCTTGACATTTATTCAACAGTGCTTTGATCTGTCTGCATTGACACTATTCTTAAAGAGCTGCTGTGCAGCCAAAATTATGTACCAGTTATCAATGTAAAGCCAAAGTCCCTTTAAGACAAGTCATTTCACTCGGCGGCCATCTTTGAAACGCCTCTCGGGCATCCTGGGCATCATGCAATCTCTTTGAATGGGGAAACATCAAATTCTCCAAAACTGTTCGCCAACCTTATGATTAAATTTCATATTTGAAATCACCAATGAAATCTAACAACAACCGGCTCATAAATTTAGTTTCTAAACGCTCAAATCATGACAAAAAAACTGTATTTTTCAGGCTGGATCAAGCTAATGCGCATGCGCAGACCTAAATGCCCGTCTCTTTGTAGACGCGCGTCTGACAGTTTCTATACAAACCGGTGATTCTAACGGCCGCTGAAGTGACGCGAAGACTTTACCAGTCAGCGATTGGCTCTTATTTAGAAGGCGGGACTTATTCTGCCATATTGCGCGTTACACTTTCTCCCATTCAAAACAATACGAGTGACACATCTTGTGTTATTCTATAGTCTTTGGTAAAGCTGCTTTGACACAATCTGCATTGTAAAAAGCGCTATATAAATAAAGGTGACTTGACTGACTTGACTGTTGTAGCTTATGATACTCTGAGCAATGTCTAAAACTTATATTGTGAGCACTTCTTGTGTCTATTTGCCTTGTCGCTTGTTGTATTCCTCACTTGTAAGTAGCTTTGGATAAAAGCATCTGCCAAATGAATAAATGTAAATGTAAAACACTGTTTCATTTGTATTTTTGTTCTGTTGTATTTATTTGCCGGTTTTGTTTGTAATTAGTTTCTTATTGCTGACAGTTTACTTGTCTTCTGTTTTGAGGATGTTTTACTTACATTAGTTTAACTAGTATTAGTTTTTGCTGAAGTATCGATAATTGTGAAATTTCACTAATATTTAAAATTACTCATATCGTGAAACAAGACTTTGATCATATCGCCCACCAGAATCGTAATTTCAGGTTGCAGGTTGTTGTATATGTCTACTTTTTTTCAAAATGTAAAACTTTACATTATGAGTATAAGCTACAGTTTAGAAGGGACTTGCATGCTAGTGAGTTATAGTGCCGTGGCATGATGTCAGCCTTGGTACGATGACTCCTCCCTTCCCCCACCTTGGAAAAGCCAGTCACAGGAAATTATGTTTTTTTTACACAGAATATTTTCCAGGCTGTTTCTCTTTGTTTCTTTTTCTCCGTCTCTGTCTTTTTCCCTTTCTCATTTTCTCTTTCTCTAATTTCACTCTCGCTGTCTTGCATTCATTCACAAATTACTTTTTGCTGTCGCTGCGCGTTTGTTGCAGGTATTCGCGGGGTGCATGTGTTTAGCCCATATATTTTAGCTTTCTGCTGCTGGCTATAGCTTGGCCAGTTCTGTTGATTTAAAGCCTCTCCAGTACCAGAACTACTGCTGGGTCTCCACATATTAACTGTGTGTTTTGCTGCCTCAGGCGAACCTAACAGGGGATCTTGGAGCAGCAGTGGGCCCAAAAATGCACCCATGCAATTCCACTCTTGCGTGGACACACCCTGCCAGCAATCGACCTTTGCCCCACTGCCTTCTGGGTAAGTCAAGAAGACAAAGGAAATTGGAGAACACACACATACTGAGAAAAAAAACCAACAAATTTTGGGTGATCCCGTAGCACTTGTGGAAGGCCTCAGTTTGGAGAATCCTAAGATTTGGTGGATTAAGCAAGAAAAATGCCCAAAAGAAGCATGCAACATTATTGATGTTATACAGCTAGACAGCAAGGTGGAAGAAAATATGCATTTGTGCTATAGTAAACTTGTGTTTAATGTATATAGCCATGATAATTAGTAATTAGATACATGAGTATCCAAGTAACTGGTGCAGGGTGTGCATGTAAAGTGGGCTATATGTGGCATGGCTGTGGTTTTCTGTGATTCATGGGTTTCTTAGACACAACAGTAGTGGTCTCTTTTTCAAAACAAACACAGAAGTTAAACAAAGTAAAGATGGTGGTTGTGGCTAAGTTAGGAAAAATACTGTGGCTTTAAATGTTTTCCCAAGCTTGGGCAACAAGATGATGGATCGAAAGAGAAGAGGAATATTGACACGGCCAGTAGCTATTTATTGCTTATTTTAACATTTTTTAAAATAATGACTTTAATAATAATTGTGAGAGACAAAAATGAACTTAAAAAAGCTGTGGAGGGGAAAAAAAAGCTTTTTAAAAGCCTTAACAGACAGTTTGATTTACTGCGGCCAACATATTTGATTTACTTTTTCTGCATTAAATCAAAATTGACTCTATTTACTTTCTTAGTACACATTACTGGTCTTACTGTGAATGATTCATCAGCACAAGTTATTCCAAAGAAAAAATGTTTGTCTTTGCAATCCTTCATCCTCCAACCATCTGTCATATAGAGTCAACTTTTCACCATTTAATCAATTCCCTAGAAGAAAAAAATCCAAATCCTGTTCTACTTTTTTCTTGGTGAATTTGCTCTTTTACTTGGAAGTGTGTCATATTACCATAAAAATGGGCTGCTAATGTCATTTCATGGTGAATTAATAATTACCTTGAAATTTTAATGCAGCCTAATGTACCAATATAGTACAAAATTTGTTCACTAAAATGTATCGGACATGAAAAACTATGAGGACTGAGACTAACTGAAACAACAGAATGAATCAGACTTAGCAGCGCGACATAAGAGAGAGAGAGAGCTGATAGCGTGGTTGTTTACTTCCATTCACTGGAGAGTAAGGTAATAAAAACGTAACATTACAAACTTCTGTTGCACTACACCACTAACTGTTGAGTTTTTTCTCAAAGCTACTGAAGTTATATTTGTGGTTGGAGTGTCACCGTCATAGTGGTGCGAGTTGGATGTTAAAAAGAACCCCATATGCTGCTTCTTTTACGTTGGCTTAAAGTCAGCAATAGTCTTTTCTTCCCTATGTGACATATATCCAAGTGAATCGGCTTCTTGAACAAAGAAAAAATGTAAGGCGGGACTTGATTTTGTCCAATGGGAAATTGATGGGTTGGTTGTGGTTTGCTGTTGGTCAACCTCATGTGAGTGACAAGTTGCCCTGCCCTCATGTCAGTAAACACTTCATCAGAGAAAAGTTGATGCTGCAAGAGGGAGGGGAAGTTATTTTGACTAAAGATTATGAGGGCATGGATAAATCATTCATAATACCCCAAAATTCCATAATAAACACAAGAAATTTCAATTTTGGCTTCATGGTGACTTTAATTTATTTGAGATCATCTGTAGAAACTG
This sequence comes from Ancherythroculter nigrocauda, assembly GCA_036281575.1. NCBI lineage: Eukaryota > Metazoa > Chordata > Actinopteri > Cypriniformes > Xenocyprididae > Ancherythroculter > Ancherythroculter nigrocauda. The sequence goes on from VTFQ01000003.1 coordinate 59,451,151, forward strand.
CACAGAAACAGAAGATTTGTTGCTGTGAAAGAAAATGAATCACTCTGAAAGTGAGATCAAAACAAAAAATGGAATTATCTGCGTGTATCAGCAACAGCGTTGCATTCTGCATGTATAAAAATAGTGGTTGCAACTGATGAATACATGACATTATATGTATTTTCAGCAATGCACTACAAATTCTGTATACACAACAGTAAGATTATTTGGCAGTTTCGTTTTGTTTCCAGACCAATAGCAGGTTAGTGAGGAGTCTGCTGAAAATGAACACAAGACTCAGACCATGACACAGTATTGACTCAGGAGGTAATAATAATTTCTGTTTCACACAATTCATCTCATCCCTGGGTGTGACACTCATTAAAAATGCTTTTCATTCTATTGAAATACACATCTTTTTGTGGGAATTGAAGTAAAAAAAAAAAAAAAAAAAAAAAATAGTGCTGTCAAATTGATTAATTGCATCTAACAAAAAAGTTTGTGTTTATATTAGTGATGTCAAAATTAGTGCATTAAATTTTTTTACTTTAACACGTTAAAAATATTTAAAGGTGGCATAGTTGAATAACAAGAGTTCAGTACATGGAAATGACATACATTGAGTTTCAAACTCCATTGCTTCCTCCTTCTTATATAAATCTTATTTGTTTAAAAGACCTCCGAAGAACAGGCAAATCTCAACATAACACCGACTGTTACGTAACAGTCGGGATCATTAATATGTACGCCCCCAATATTTGCATATGCCAGCCCATTTTCAAGGCATTACACAAGGGCAGCCAGTATTAACGTCTGGATCTGTGCACAGCTGAATCATCAGACTAGGTAAGCAAGCAAGGACAATAGCGAAAAATGGCAGATGGAGCGATAATAACAGGGAGTGAGAGATTTAAAGGGGCCGCAGCCTGAATCGGTGCATAGTTAATGATGCCCCAAAATAGGCAGTTAAAAAAATTAATTAAAAAAAAATAGATGGGGTATTTTGAGCTGAAACTTCACAGACACATTCAGGGGACACCTTAGACTTATATTACATTCATAAAAATATGCTATTAAACAAATATTTAAAATATACTATATCTACATACTGTTTCTACATTAATTTGGAAAGTAGCTGTGAAATTATTGCAATATAAAAATATTAAAAACTCCAATGTTTTTAATTGGGATTAATTACAGAAAAATGTGTGACAGATTAATGTGTGTGGGGCCTACTTTTTTAATATTTGATTTCACTTTTGAATGAAAATGTAAGGTCAACTTCATTCATGGTTCATATCAGTAACAAATATTTTACCTTGAAAAATGTGTTGAAAACTGCTTTTGATAATAATGATTGAAGTAGTGTACACACATGTATTCAAGTTGGAAAGAATTCTTATACGGTTACATCATTTGACATTTTTCATTAAATCACCATGAATTTAAAGGTTACATAAAAACAGTAGAATGTCAAAAGATCCTCATTCCAGCTTTAACAACCTTTGAATGCCAAAGCTGCTTTTATCAATTTATTTTTATCATTTTATAAAGCTAAATATTAAAACTGTAATCCAGCCTAGCTAAATCCTGAAATCCGTCATATTCCGCTGAAACCTTATAATCCCTCCGCGCAGTCCATCCTCACCGACTCGGGATGGATTTTGTCATTTGTTTAAATTATTTATCGTCGTGTCTTGCCGTGCTGAATCTCTGGAGATGGTAGGAGCTGGAATGATCACTCTGGTGTCAAGCAAATGTGGAACGGATGCTCTGATGTTTCCTGGAAGCCGCGTGTTTACCGTAGCGTTAACACGCTCTCCTCTTTTCTCCAGCCCGCTTCCCAGGGTGCATACATAGACTTCGTCAGACTGTAGCGTGTGGCAGATTGGGTGGACTAATTCAGGATTAATTGCATGCTTGTTACAACAGGGCGCCCATATGGCCTCAAGCTCACTGGAGTGGCACTTTTGTGTCAAATCACACATTTGCTTGAGGAAAGGGAGGATGGGGAGGTTGCTGGTGGACTGAGTTGCGTCTCACGATTCTGTCGAATCGGCAGAAACATCCAAAATCCTGCTGGCATGTTACACGGATCTTCCTGAATTGCCAGCGGCAGTTCCGCAAGATTGAAAAGGACGTGATTGAACATTATTCTCAGGCAAAGAATTGCTTACAATGGAGAGTGATAGGTTATATCATGCATTCAATCAGAAATCGAAGACGTTCAAGATGAGGGAATTCATGAGTATATGTGAAAGGCATTTAAGCCTGTTTAGAGTCAATGTCACACAGATGTTCGGGATGGGATCCGTTCCTCGGCAGTAGAAAGCTATTAGAATCAAAAGCTCTCTGGAAGCTTGTTAACTCGGCAGGCATAAGTCCATGATCCGATTCAAATTTTAAGGAACAATGCAGCCATGATCTTTATTTCGCTCAAGAGGCCACTTTTGTATCAAAACGCTTCAGAGATGACAAAATGAGAAAATTTACCCTCGTGATTGCTATTCCATTGCAGTTCCTCAACCTGTATTCAGCATTTTGTAATTGCCTGCAAATTATCTGAGTTTCATTTTACTCATTGTTTTGACAACTCTATATTTATATTTTGGTCATTGAATATTGGATGTGACATTTAACCTTGTTGGTTAAAGGCACGTGCAATGGAGGCCCTGTTTCCACCTGGTATTAAGATGCGTTTTGGTCGATTGGATCACAAGAGGACGACGATAAATACAGGTGTAAACGGGATCTAAAACGTTTTGAGCTTGTCCACTTTCGACCACTTCCAGAGGTAGTTCAAAACACATTCGACAGGATTGCTTTCTACAGAGCCCCGCACATGACATGCAGGAAAAATATAGTAGGCTAAATCATGTACACTATTTAGCAAATCCAGGGAATGAATTAATAAATCGGGCTCACGGTTTAGCAAATCCAGGGAGCAAAATAGTAAATCGTGCACACGATATAGCAAATCCAGGGAATGAAATAGTAAATCATGCACACGATTAAGCAAATTGAGGAAACGAAATAGTAAATCGTGCGCACAGTTTAGCAAATCCAGGGAATGAAATAGTAAATCATGTGCACGATTTAGCAAATCCAGGGAATGAAATAGTAAATCGTGTGCACGATTTAGCAAATCCAGGGAGCGAAATAGTAAATCATGCACACGATTAAGCAAATTGAGGAAACAAAATAGTAAATCGTGCACACAGTTTAGCAAATCCAGGGAATGAAATAGTAAATCGTGTGCACGATTTAGCAAATCCAGGGAATTAAATAGTAAATCATGCACACGATTAAGCAAATTGAGGAAACGAAATAGTAAATCGTGCGCACAGTTTAGCAAATCCAGGGAATGAAATAGTAAATCGTGTGCACGATTTAGCAAATCCAGGGAGCGAAATAGTAAATCGTGCGCACGATATAGCAAATCCAGGGAATGAAATAGTAAATCATGCACACGATTAAGCAAATCGAGGAAACGAAATAGTAAATTGTGCGCACAGTTTAGCAAATCGAGGGAACAAAATAGTAAATCTTGATTTACTAAATCGTGCGCATGATTTACTTTTGTACAGGCTCCTTAGCTTTCATAGTGTAGAAGTTCATGTGGTCGAATGTGTTCAAACAGCCACAAAAGATGCCTACTGACCTAATGCGTAAACATTATGGGAAGCGCACTAGCCAGATGGGATTTAAACTTTGTCGGCTGAAGACCCAAGTCTGGTTTGAAGATGAAAAATGTACCAAGCACCATTCCTGATTTCTAACACACACTCACAGCGTTCGGCGTGGTCTTACGGCTATCAGAGCAGAAACGACAGCTGATGCCCTCTGTGTGTTTGTCATCTTTGGTATGTTCATATGTACATTGCACGAGCTTATTTTGTCCATTAGATCGAAAGATCTGAAAAAAACCCATACATTTACCCACCCACAGACCATGCCCTCAAATAAATAAGGATAGAAGTGGAAGAAAGTGGACGAAAGTGACGGATTAAAACACCAGGTGTAATGGGGAATGTGTCTCTCTCTTCTACTTGTGATCCAATCGACCAAAATGCATCTTAATACTAGGTGTAAACAGGGCCAGAGACAATAAAGTCATTAATTTGCAATGACATATATAAGAGGAAAAACCTTTCCATTCTATCCCCTTTTACCTGTCACAACAAAGAAACCTCAACTCAGAACGGAAACTGGTAAAATACTGGTGATCATTTGCAACAGATGTTTGCATAGCAGATTCCATCTGCTAGCTTTTTCATCAAAACATACGGGACAACCTTAGCAGGCTCTCTAATTCAATTACAAAGTGGCAAACAAAAGGTTTGCAGTGTTGTAAGAACAAATGCTTGAAGGTGTCATCTTCTTTTGTGATCCACACACTACCAATTAGAGCTGCTTCTCTCTGGGTGTGAAATCTACTAGCAAGAGCGATTTACCGAGCAAGTGACAGCAGACAAACCAGTTGGCTGTGAGGACAGAAATGAAGGTGGCAGGCGGACTGTTTGTGGTGTGCCGTAAGGCTCTCACAGCGGGTTTGGCTCTCACCTGTTTCCCTGCAAACATTTCACACTTCTCTACAAAGCTAGTCGCTCTACTGAGGTTTGATCTAGGGGCTTTGTTCCTTCTGTCTTAGCTGATTAGCTGTTTTTTTTAATTTTCTGAAGAGTGTAAGTTCTCTGAAGTGTGAAAAGTTCTAAAAAAAAGAGGAAGAAGAGTTCTGAAGAGTGTAAATTCTAAAAAAAAAAATAATAATAATAATAAAACTGTTAAGGTTGCTTTTTCAGTGCATATATAAGGGACTTTTTCAACCCAGTTTTTTCAACTCTTTAGAAAAAGAAAAAGTTCAATGTCTGCAAAATGATATTATGTTGCTTCTTGTACATTTCCAAACACTTTCAAAGTGAAATGTCAAGTGAGTGGTGCTAAAAGAGATTAACAATGTTTTATTACGTTGCTTATTGAACATTTCATGACAGTTCGGAAATGAAATATGGCTCTAAAAGATTAACACTCATGTTTTAAAATAACGTAAACCCTACCCTAAACCTAACCGATAGTCTTAACAAAACCAAATGCAAAGATTAAAATGCATTTGATGAAGCAAAATCGACTTTTTAACTTGCTTACCTGAGCCAGGTGAGCTACCAAGCAAATTTACTGTCAGAGAAGTCGTACATATGGAAATTATGAAAACTTTACAATGTATACGTTTACAAATCATGCAGTATGGTAAAAAAAAAATAATAAATTGAGATCATGTTGTTTTGCAAGGAACTGAACAGAAATAAGTCTATTAATCGATAATCTGCTCCTGTAAATCATAATTTGTGTGAAAATTAAGGAATAAAAGTTGCTGGTGCCAACTTTTATGCCACTAGTGTTCATTTCATCTGGAAACTGCAGTGAATTGTATGTGTGGGTACTAGGGTTATAACTTTCTGATTATTTTACAAATAAAAGTTTTTCTGTATTATAAATCAATGAAATTTTGCTTAAAAACAATGAAAAATGCCCTAATTCCTCAAAGTTTAAAAAATAAATTGGAACAAACAACGTTACTGCTTATAAATAAGTAGAACTTCCTAAAACTTTCTAGAACTGTTTAGAACTTTCTGGAATTTTCTAGAACAATCCAAATCTTGGTATACATAGGAGAGAGGGAGCTTTGAGCAAAAATAACTTGATAGTTACTTTTTGATATTTGTTTCAGTAGCAATATATAATGTGGCACAAGATAAGTGACTCTACCTTACAGAAGACTATCTGGACCAAAATCTAGTGAGATTTCAGCAGTCACATAAAAGAAATGGAAGTGTGCATTTAGAAGAATTTTCACTAGAAGAAAAGTGCAGAATGCCACTCCAAATGCAAATTATTGAATGGTACCAGTTTCTTGGAGCAGAAATCAAAGGAAGAAAGGAGCGAATAGTGGACATTTTCAAAGAAGACAAATTTGGACATTTTGGACAAGTATGGAAAATTCGATTTATTCTTCCATAATTTTGTGAATTCTTTGGAAATTTCCACTAGATTTGGATTGTTCTAGAAAAACAGTTCTAAACAATTCTAGAAAGTTTTATGAAGTGCTACTTATAAGCAGAAACGTTTGTAATGGTTGTTTCAATTTTTTATCTGTGGTGACCTTTTTTAACGGAGGAATTAGGGCCTTTTTCATTGTTTTTCAGCAAAAGTTCATCTATTTATGATACAGGAAATACAAGTTATTACCCTAGTGGGTATGTTTTACAGCACACATGTAGGTAGATTCATGTTTTGTAATCAACCTATGTTGAGTTTTTTCTCTTTTTTTGTCTTATAAATTACAATTAAGAAAAGTACTCCAAAAAGGTGCAAAATTTGAGATTAACGTGAGGCACAAATAACCAAGTATCGGAATTTACACAGCAAGTTTTGTGGAGAAAATATAAAGTAGTATTGCTGCTCATCTTTACAAGAACAGCTAAATGTAGATAGATAGATAGATAGATAGATAGATAGATAGATAGATAGATAGATAGATAGATAGATAGATAGATAGATAGATAGATAGATAGATAGATAGATAGATAGTTAGAGGAACAAATGTTCGATTGTTGGCGATCTAATTAAATATTCATCCCCTCCTGCCTCTCATTCTCCATAATGATCTGTAACAAAATGCAATCAGATGGCTTTCTAATCCGCGTTTTGTGAAAGGCCCGTGCGGGTTACGAGGTCAAGGTTCAGCTACGAGGGGTTGAACTCCACTAATTGTTTCCCTAGAATGAGGGCTACATCTCTTTCAAACTGCTTTCATTGAGTCACGTTTTGAATTCGGTGCTTTGACAAAGACTAAATTACAGACACCGTGAATGAAAGCGGCAGATACTTAAAATGTAAAAAAGGCCTCCAGACAGGGATGTCACATCACAGATTTAACAGAAGGGGAACTCCACACCCTTGGGCCAAAGTCTTTCTAGTGCCAAATAAACGACAGACAGCACATCTGGCTGTCAATGTGCATTCCTTTCAGCTGAATGTGGGTTTTCTTTTACTGGGTGGTGGAACAAATGTAGAAGCATTTGCAATTTTAACACTGGTTGCAGTGCTATCGCATGCTGCATTATAACCTGCATACGCAAGTCTCCTTGAAAGAAGACCAATTTTTTGACCTTGAATCCACTGGCGTGACATGCCGGAAAAGCGACCAGATTTAATCGAGCTATTAACCCCGTGCCCTGCGCATTAAGTGTAGCTGAGGTAGAAAATGGACGTGTTTTTTAAATGTTTTCACACACTTTATTAAAACTCCATGCTGCGGGATGCACCGAGCCGTGGCAGCAATGACACTAGGCACTAAAAAGTGAGAAATGAGATGAAGGCACAATCAAAAAGGTGATGCTGGGGCTCTGTGGGACTGTTAGTCATCTGCTTGGGTGAGGATGGTGGGGGTGACAGACAGAGGAGGCGTTCCGCTTTTTTCTTCTCCATTACTTTAATTGTTTCCAAACCATTTGGCCTTGAACGTGCGCTAGTCTATACTCAGCACACATGCTTCAACCACACTTAACATTCCTCGGTGCGCAAGCCCTTAATCTTTCCTCCACTTTCCCTGTCACTTGAACGTAAGGAGGGTGATATATGGCGTTGAGAGACACACTGAATTTTCGGGTAGCTTTGAAGGCTTCATCCGCAGGCATTTTGTCTGCAGGTCTGAGTGATTGCTTTTTGTCTTTTGAGTTCGTCATTTATTCACAGCTTATTGCTTCCAATGTAATATCGGAATATTGCATCTTGCGTGGCACTTCATATACATATAAAGAGTCTGGATATTTTTCAGCATACGTCATGCAAAAAGAAATACATGGCCATGAATTAAGAATTCGTTTCCCGTGACTGCTTAATTCATGCCCATGTGTTATTAATTCGTTCCCTCGTTTTAGGTCAATTTGTGGCCACTTTGTACAAATTCGTCCCCTTTGTTGGTCACCACTGAACTAAATAAAAATTAGGAAACTAAGCAGTACAACGTGGCCGTGATTTACCTAAAACAAATTAATAAATTGTGGGAAAAAATTCTTAATTCATCGCCATTATATCTTACTGTTTTTTTCTCCTTGCATGTCCTGTGCAGGGCTCCGTATCGTCGCTATCAGTCAGCGTTTATCTCCAATAAGGCTACTAACGCTATAGGAAACAGAAAAAAATACATATTTATATGTGGTTAGACACTAACATGTGCAATTATATTATTAACATTTTACCAAAATTAACCTCAAACGGAGTTACAAGAAAATCTCTTTTTTGACAGCCACATCTGAGGTGGTTAGAGCATCATGTGTTTTCATCAACTTGCATGTTATAAGGTTTACTGTGCATTTTTCTACCATTTGGTCTAAAATCTTGTGTTACGCATTCAAGGTATGTTGGAAAGAACGCACATGAATGCCACAACAATGTCATTAATATATAAGTGGGAAGCGCGGGATTTTATTTAAGCCCCAAAGTTAGGGGCGTGTCAGTGAGAAACATGGCGGAATACCACAATACTTAAAGATATTTAGCAGAGATATTATCAGGCTTTTCTGTTTACAACAAAGAAAGCTCATTGCCTGCATAAAATATGATAGCATTGTAATATAACAATATACTATGTAACGATAAAGTTTACAGTGGCTTCATAATTTAATTACAAACATAAAAAAAGCAAAACTGAAGTACATTCTTTGTTCTTTATTTTCTAGAAGTATAAAAACTTTGCTGTATTTTGTGTGTAGTTAATTAAAATAAGGCACTCTGTCATCATACTCTGATGAAAATGACTTAAAGGATAAGTCCACTTTTAAATACACTTTTCCTGATAAATTTACTCACCCTCATGTCATCCAAGATGTTCATGTCTTTCTTTCGTCAGTCGAAAAGAAATGAAGGTTTTTGATGAAAACATTCCAGGATTATTCTCCTTATAGTGTATTTCAGTGGCTACCAACAGGTTGAAGGTCCATATTACAGTTTCAGTGCAGCTTTAAACGATACCAGATGAGAAATAAGGGTCTTATCTAGCGAAACGATCGGTCATTTTCGAAAAAAAATACCACCGTTTATGCTTTATAAACAAAATATCGCCTTGAACGTACTTTCCGCTTCCGCATTCTTCATAACGCTTACGCTGAATGTCCTACGCCTTCCCTATTCTACTTACGGAACGAACGCGGCGCCAGTTTCATTTTTTTCCGTAAGTTGAATAGGGAAGGCGTAGGACATTCAGCGTAAGCGTTATGAAGAATGCGGAAGCGGAAAGTATGTTCAAGGCGATATTTTGTTTATAAAGCATAAACGGTTGTATTTTTTTCGAAAATGACCGATCGTTTTGCTAGATAAGACCCTTATTTCTCATCTGGTATCGTTTAAAGCCCTTGAAGCTGCACTGAAACTGTAATATGGACCTTCAACCTGTTGGTAGCCATTGAAATACACTATAAGGAGAATAATCCTGGAATGTTTTCATCAAAAACCTTAATTTCTTTTCGACTGACGAAACAAAGACATGAACATCTTGGATGACATGGGGGTGAGTAAATTTATCAGGAAAAGTGTATTTAAAAGTGGACTACTCCTTTAAACTCACCTAATAGCCTACAAACTTCCCAGGAGGACTTGAATGCACCATTTAAGACAATATTGGCTATGAATCGACAACAAATGCTAGACTAAGACATGCTTCTCAGCTCCTCAAATACATTAAACATTAGCCTTTATGTAAAGAAAACGCTGTACTTATTCAAACATTCAGTTCTTTATTTACCTTTGCATTGCAAACAAGCAGCAACGGTCCAAACTGCATACGGGACTTCCTTCCCGATAGAGGCGGGGTGGAGTTATGAGGTCTGACTGACAGTTTGAGGAGCCAATGGAGTTTCGAGGTTTAGTCACAAGCTTTTTTTTAATACTTTTCATTGTTTAAATATTTGTAAAGCCCTCAGACAGACTTAAAGGATGACCAATAGTAAATATTTATGAAAAAAAAAAAAGATGAAATATGGAGAGAGAATGTTTCCGCCCAAAAGCAATGATGTTAAAACAACTTTGCATTTGTTTTTCCAATCGGCCCAGCAAAATGGATAGAGCATCAATCAATATGAAATGTCAGTGTTCCACAGAAAAAATAAATAAATCATACAGGTTTGGGACTATCATTTTAATAGAATAAAGATACCATCCTTCATTTATGGATTAGAGATATCTTCTGATAATAAAAATAATATAAACATGTTTTCTTGCCCAGTTATATAACAGAGGCCTGCTAGATGTTTTGTGGAGTCTAAGTGAGCACCTTGATTTAGTCTAATACAGGTTAAGCGACCTCATGTCGTTTAGGAATTCAAAATTGTGTACAGTAGTGTTTTCACACAGAGCCTTTGTGACAGGTCTCAAATGATCTATGGCTCTCCTTCAGAGTAAAAACATACTTGAGGCCTTTTCCTCCCTTTTCTTTTCTCACCCTGCATGACAGATGTGTCTCCCTTCCCCCACTACCTCCCTCTCCAGCACCCCCATTTTTCCTCACTGGTCCTTTATTTCATCCTACGCGCTTTGGTGGGGAGGAAATGTGCCTGCCACATGATGATATCTTGATTTTCCCAAAAAGTTTCCAATTTCCTGTGAGTTCTGACTCACAGACATTAACAAAAAGGCGCACAATCAACCACGTCTCAAAACTTATTCAATATGGCATAAGGCATTGTGGTCTCTGAGTAATTGTCCCTGATTTTTAACCAGCTGTAAATGTTTGGGGCAACTAGAAAAGGTCTTTTGTCATTTCTAGTCCAGATGTGTGCTTTCTTCCGGATATGCGACTTCAGCTGTTCTCTCTGATTTAGTGAAGCATTGTGTGTTGCGGATGATGTATTTCAGTCATTGTAAGTAGTTTTTAGGCAAAGAGAGTGGAATTAAAACTCTCAAGTCGTCCATACTTGGCAGAATATTGGATCTTTTCAAACGGCTAGGTTTAATTTTCTCACAGCAGATTCTTCAGAATAAAGTCAAGAAACATTGCTACAAATTTTTGCTTGATTGATATGGCTTATAAAAGTGATAGTTCACCCAAAAGTGACAATTCTGTCATTATTTACTCAGCCTTATGTTGTTCCAAAAATCATAAGACTTTAATTCAACTTCAGACCACGAATGAAGATGTTTTTAATGAAACCTGAGAGATTTCTGTCCCTCCATTGACAGCTATGCAACTACCACTTTGACGCTTCAAAAAGTTCATAAATACATCGTAAAACTAATCCATATGTATTGAGCGGTTTAGACCAAATTTTTAGAAGAGACTCAACCACTTTATATGATGAACAGATTGAATTTAGGCTTTTATTCACATAAACCGAACCTGCTTGATGCGCGAAAATGAACCTTATTGGTTCTTGCGGAAGCTCAAACCAGATGTGTAACACAAAAATTAACCTCATTGGTTCTTGCAGAAGCTCAAATGTAATGTGTAACAAACGAGAATGAACCTCATTGGTTCGTGTATCGATCACGTATCTTCAGAAGACGCGCAAATTCATATGGATTTCTTTTATCAGCTCTTTTTGAAGTGCCAAAGTTTTGGGGCGAAATTTTTCTTTCAGGTTTTTTTGAGATATCTTCATTTGTGTTTTGAAGATGAATAAATGTCTAATGGGCTTGGAATGACATGAAAGTGAGTAAATGATGACAGAATTTTCATTTTGGGGTTATTCAATGATGGAAAATATGTATACAGATTCTGGTTTACACAATATTTGAAATATGAACATTTTGAAAATGACTAACAAACCAAGCTGTATCAGATGATAAATAATGCCTATCAGTACTACAAACCATAACCTCCAGACCTCATCAGCATTTCATATTCCTGAACATCAAGAAATCAAGGTTCGGTCATTGTTTCAATGATTGTGGAGATGAGAAAAGCATTTTTACTTTTGCAAAAAAACATCATAAATGAGTACATTCCAGGATGCAGGTTTTTATAAAATGACAGAAGTGTTTCTTTTGGCCGTCTGTGACAGGCAGCTGGCTTGACTTGTAGATTTACCACCCCATTGTTCTGTGCGTCCATAACAAAAACACACTGTTTCCTGTTCTGTTCTACCCATGCTTAGCATTCAGGGTGGAATATTGTTTGTAACGTAAGAGGGGAGAGGAAGGGCCACAGATAATGTGCTGTGGAAGGTTAGAGGTCCTTATCTGAGTCTGTAAGAAAAAGCGCAAACGCAGTGTGAGAACATGTGTGTGTAGCCGGGATTGTGTGAGGCAGTAAAGTGTGTCTGAGGTCATGAGGTGTGAGTGCTTCTTTTGAAATGCATCACACACTACACTCCCCACCGTGGGAGAGCTCTGAGTGTCCTGTGACCCAATGCGTCATCTGGAAATCAAGCCAAATGGTATGTGCTTCCTAAGTGGTCGCCAGGGACAACGATCGGATAATCTTGTTTCTGATTTGTTTTTGATTTTTGCCCTAAAGTTGGTTGAATATCAGTAAAACTTGGTACACTGTAAAAAACTATTTTCATGACTTATCACAACATTGTTTCTTTTGTCAAATCAACTTAGGCGATTAATGTGGTTCAGATAATATATTTTGAGTTTCTTTTGATGAAACCATTCATCTTCATTGTATTAACTCAAAATTTTAAGGCAGCCAGGTAACTTACTTTTTAAACATTTATTTTTTACAGTGTAGGTAAATTATTGAGGCATACGAGGGCACATCTCAATAAGTCATAAATTATACAAATCATGTTTCATCTCAAAATCAAAAGAAAAAACCCAACATGTTGCATAATGAAAATAATATCAGTGAAATTATCAAAAATACATCTATCTCAGTTTTTCTCAATGATTGGACAATCTTGTTTCTGATTTGTTTTTGATTTTTGCTTGAATATCAGTAAAACTTGGTAGGTATTGATGCATACGAGGGCAGCTCTCATAAATTATACAAATCACATTTTACTCTAAAATCAAAAGAAAAAAGATGTTGCATCATAAATGTGAATAATATAAGTGAAATTACTGAAAATATCTCTATCTCAGTGTTTCTCAACTGGTGGGTCAGTCAAAGAAACAACAACAAAACGTAATTCTATGTTTTTCTGATGCAAGACTTTTATTGTAAAAGACATGCATGAAAGCGGTACGAAGACGCAGTGCGTGACAGAAACACGTCCTCACGTCCCCACCACTTTTCTCCAGGGTTGATATTGTCTCTACCACTCGTTGAATTTGCTACCTGATTGCCTAATCTTAACCCATCCCCTAATCTTAACCCATCCCCCACACCTACTTCTAAATTTACCAATACTAGGGGGTAATAATCTGGCAGGGGGTCAAAATTCGGCACAACACCTGTTTTAATGGGGAGGGGGACTATACAAGGGTGGATTATAACCCCGAACCTCGCTGACATGCTTAAAAGATCTACCAGCAGACCATTAAGTCAGATGAGCATTTTATGTGATTCTATGTATTTACTCACTGACATGAAATTCACCCTTTGAGTTTGATTGACAGATGATCTGACCAATCATGACGCCAAGTTTTTCCGACAAACAAACCATACAGGACAGTTATTAATTTAACGTCAGTGGACATGAACTTAAAAAATGGTAGGAGGTGATTGGTTCATGTGCCGCTTGAACTGAAATGCAGCGATCTGTCATGACACATTAATGAGCAACAAAAGTTTTTTTTTTTTTTTTTTAAATTCCAAAATTTGAAAGCTGAGATTTAATTTGTTTCATACCAAAATTAAGCTGTCTGTTGATGTGTTGTCAGTCCTCTTTGCTCCACGATGTTTTTCATTCTGTGAGAACATGATGTGTGGTGTGAGAGCGCCATGGCTTGTCCGCAGTGTTGCCGATTGCTTTCAGTTGAAAGTAGCTAAAACCGGTCTTTATATGACGCTAGATGATGTCATACTGGCGAGTCCACTGATCTATTTTAATATAAAAGTAGATCAGTGGGCGAGTCATGGAATCTAGATAAGGTTTGTCCAAGAAGTTGCTAGATTAGGCTTTTGAAAAAAATCTCAAAAGGGGCGGGGAAGTCGCTAAATCTAGCAACAAAATCGCTAAATTGGCAGAACTGCTTGTCCAACAAAGCAACAGTAACTAAAAGGGGGCGGGTCTATGCGAAAGGTCAATTTCGTGACTAACAATATATTGTATTATAGTAGATGTAAGTTACGTTAAACATGACTTTATGTTGATAAATTAACCCCCCACTTCTGTCCCTCCCACTTTTTAAAACAAAGTTACGCAACGCCACTGGTTGTCCTGATACTCTATCTGCGGTCAGATGAGATGTGTCATTATTCTAACATTATTATCGTGACTTGTTAATTCTCAGAAAAAGCGAATTTTCCTGTCCTGTCAGCTGTAGAGCGCACTCTCTCTTCAATGGCATGCGCAAATGCGGCAACGTGCGCTGTTTATCACATCATTAAAAATAAAGCTCAAAAGAAATTACAAGCATGCAGCGTCTTAGTTACATTGTCGATTGGTCATGAATTAACCCAAAAGTACCAATAAATTACGTAAATGGTGTTAGATTTGCAGTTAAAGATTATTTAATGATTATTTTCTAACAGTTCAGATATTGAGTCAAGATTTGTTTTGAGTAAGAGGCCACTTTTTTTATTTGAACAATAGAAAACATTTTGTGAACTTTTCATTCATTCATTCATTCAAGCAAAAAAGAAAAGAGAGAGAGAGAGAGCAGCACAAGCGACTATGGCGAATCATTTCGTTCAACCTTGTCAGCCATCTGGAATGTGAAATTTCCTCAACAGACTATTGGCTAGAACCAACAAACAAGTTTAACAAATGCAAGATTTAAAAAAATAAGCAAATCCATTATATCCAACATGTCGCTTCTTTGCTGCAGTAAACCCCTGAAGTATTTTAACAAAATTGCTTGAACATTCAATGATGAAACGTAACGGATGAGCAATGTTCAGATTCATAGAAAACATAACTTGGAGCATAATTTCAATGCTCTGCTATTGTATTTACATCACCAAGTCAACAAAGAATCTTTCTGTATGTTGATCTTTAGTTTTGTTTGTTTGCTGTTTGAATAAATGTTTGAAAAGTTATAAGCAAATGGGGATAAAAGAACCACATGCGTTTTGGACCACACCGGCTCACACATCAACAGCATAAGGGCCACAAATGTCTGAACTGATATGTAATATGCATCCATCAGGCCAGCTTTGGGATGCAGACATCCTAAATCACATCGGATGGACTCGACAGACATCGAAAAACTGCAAAGTACAGGAATCAAGGCCTCTTCTCGTGCATTAAAAAGTTCGATTTTCAAGATCTGGGAGTTGAGAAACATAAAAACAATCAAAAACCAATAAATAAAAAAAACAGTCTTGTAGTATTCTTCACATGAGATGCTTATTCAGCATGATTTTGCAGCTCATGATTTGTTCTGTGCTTTGAAAGTCATCAGTTTTCCATGTCAAGGTATGAACAGAAGAGCGAATTCCCATGTGCACCAGCATCTAATCCAGAATCAGACCTCAAGACCAACAACAAATGAGTTCTTCTGAACTAGACGGCACTTCAGCCCTTCTAGCATCCAGCCAACAGGGCTAAATAATGGCAATGGCACCAAAACACTGACGTCCATCATCAAAAACAACGCCAGCCGCCCTCCAGTGTCCGTAGCTTTTCCATGCTCCGTCAAACCTTGTAGTAAATGTTTGCAGGATTTTGTGGTGGCATTTCTTGGACGATGTAGACTGGGTGTCCGTAGTCACCACTAACCTTCTCGTAGTGCGGACAGTACATGCTTCCCGAGGTCCGCAGTGGGAAGATGATGTCACTGGGCTCGGAGCCATTATTGTTGCTACCGCCGCTGGCGGCACTTCCGCGTTTGGGCAGCGTGTTTAACGGCAGCTGGGCGGAGCACTGCGCCGAGTGTTTCTGATGACGCCGATGCAGCAGTGCTACAAGAGCGATGATGATGATGATGAAGATGACTCCACCGGATGCAACACCAGCGAACAGGGCTACTTCAGATCCAGCGGATCCCACAGACTCGCCGCTCTTCCCTCCGGCCTCACCATTCTGTGTGGAGTCTGGAGAACGAGAATGAGTTTATGATCAGATGTAGTTTATTCTTAAACAAAATGATAGCCAAAGTGAAGTATCCAGATCATTTAACATCAAAAGTTAGGACGTGCAAGTCCACACTAAACTGGCAGTGCTTCATTTATTTTATTTTGACATAAATCAGCAATGCATAAATCAGATGCATACCCAAAAAGTGTAATTATTTTACATCCAAAAGGTTTTACTTAGTCTTTTGTCATTTTTTTGAATATCTGTAATCCATTGTCATACAAAAAAGGGCTGAAACTAGTCAGCCATCCTCCAAATTTACTCTTTGTGGTTTAAAATTGAAGAAACATTTCACATCTGAGATGTATTAACATTTGGCATACTGTGTATCTGGGTCATATTTCAAACCAAAATCAAAAGAAAGATTTAATTTTAGGACTATTTTTTTTAAGACTTTCTGCATTGTCATTAATCCTCATTATTTATATTTATTTGTATTTTATTTGGTGCTGTCAATTGATTAAAACAATTTACTAATTAATTGCACATTTTTCTGTTAATAATTTCTAACATTAAAGATTTTAATACATTTTTATATTGTAATAATTTCACATTTAATCTCCAAATTAATGTAGAAACGACATAAAGACAGTATTTTAAATATGTTTAATGGCATATTTTATGAAAGAAGACAACGCCGATACCAATACTGCTACTGATGTCTCTATGAAATTTCAATTTTAACCATTAATTATAACCATTCAGCATTACATTTGTTTGAAAGCTATACATTTTAACATATATTAGGTTTTAAAATATATAACAACTTTTAATTTAAGAGAACTTAAAACAATTTCCACATAAATCTCACATTTACCTATGCTCATATATCAGGGCTTGATTTTTTTTTCTATTGGCCCAGTCAGACCAGTTCTGATATTACTTGCTCTGTCAAAATGCACAAAAATCTTTTTGTTTTCATTGTTTTTGATCCATATGACCTTGTGAACAGCGCTTTAAGATTTTTAGGTAGGTCTAACAGGTAGGGAATACAGATATTGAATAAAGTTATTAAACACTTCACAGTCTTCACTGCATAAATTCTAAATTAAATATAGATTAATCCTTATTAAAGCTACAAAAGTTATTCAGTCAAGAGCAGTGAGTGTTCTTTTATCAACATTAACGACAGACAGCAGCAGGTTTATTAGGCTGCTGTCACTTTAAGAGCTGACACACATGACGCGGATCTGCTACACATTTTCTCTTTACATCATTTTAAGACATCACTTAACTGTGCTTGCGAGCATACTCGACAAAACAAGCATTTTGGCATAATTTTGTGTGTTTTTGTCCATTCAAGCGCTATCTGAAGCGGCTTTCTTTTGGCATGAGTCGCGTGTGTCTGTCACACAGACGGGAGATTCACAGACAGCGCTCCAGTACAGATTTAAGTTCTTTTTTGTGTTTTATCACACTTGAATGAATGATAACGTGATCATATAATGTAACGCTAGCCAAAGGATGACAGGAAAAACAGATGCTGCGGTAAATATTTTTAACGCGTTAAACTGAAAAAAATAATTGCATGAGTTAACACGTTAATTTTGTATAATTAATTTTGTATAATTTAACGTATAATATTTAATTATTTTATTATGTATATTTTTCTTATGATTTTGGGGTGAAATAAGAACTGCATGATTTATGATTTAGTGATATTTCCCCTCGTATACATCAATAACACCTACCAGTTTTGCTGACAACATCGTTCTCTTTGCTGAAGGTGCTTTGGTCCTTATTGTCAGGGTATTTCGGAGGATATCTTGTGGGGTGATTTTTTGCTGAGAATGAATCTGTAGGACCTAAAAACAAAATAGAAAATTAAATATTTATAGCCAGCAACTAAAATCACTAGTGGAGCCAAAGCAGTACAAAATGTTCATCGAACTGAAAAACTGATCTGAACATAATATCGGACCACCCTTACATCTTTTTGGCTTCCAGGCATTATGCCCCAGGTTTTGAGAGAGAATTTAATGAATTGGCGTAAAGCTGCAAGCATCTCCCCACAAGCCCAAAGAAGGGACAGCTGGCATAGCCATAGGAAACAAGCTCACATGACATTTCAATTACACGCTGAGGCACACTAGCATGGACACCCACTACAAGACCGGTGACATGAAAGACTGTTCTGGAAGCAGTGATCTTCATCGTTGCAGGTGCAGGTATGGAGAGAAAGATTGCGGGTGGTACTCACTCTGTCCAACTCTCAGAACCAGCTTCATGGATTTGGTCTTACAAACACCGCCATCATGGTTGTCCAAACCTTCAAACGTGCTGTTGGATGTGGCTGAAAGAGAGAAGGAAAAAATTAATTAGCCATTGTTATCATTTTATTCAAAACAAAACCTGTCAAGAACATGGATAATATTTGGATAAGACATTTTTGCATTAAGCACATTCAATTGTAATTATAATGCATCAATAATAATAATATATTCAGTATTAGAGCTGTATGATTAATCGTTAAAAGATCTCGATCTAGATTCAAACACCCACACAATCTTATTAAACTGAGCCAAAGAGAGCCGTTGTCATATATAGGTATGAAACAGCTTCACAAACAGTCTTTTCAACTACACAATATCATTATCTCTGTATTACATTAATTAAATTTATCACAGAAGTATTGGGATGAAAGTTTAAATTTCAGATATAAACACTGATGTCTACGGTAGCAATCAAAATAGAGCAAATCGCCTTTTGAAAGTAATGCGAAACTTCAAATAAAGATTGTATCATTACATCGTTACACCAGTAGGTGGCGACAAGTCATTTTTAAAAAAAAAATTGACTTGTCATTGAATCATTCATTCAAAAGATCCGTTCAAAAACGCTGATTCATCCAGTAATGAAGCAAGTGAAGTCTTTAAGAGTGAGACATTGAATCATTCAATTCAATTCACATTTATTTGTATAGCGCTTTTCACGATACATATCGTTTCAAAGCAGCTTTACAGAGAATGCATGTCAACATTACAATTTAAAGAATGCAGTTAGCAAATAATGTAATAATTTAGGCAATTAATTTACAATCACTGTTAGCATTCAAGAGATTCATTCTAAAACACTGATTCATCCACTAATGAAACAAGAGAGCGATTCAAAAGCATAAGGAGTCGTATGCTCTCCAACCGCTCTCGCGGTACTTTGATGTCATACGACGACTGCAGCGCAGTCTGCGCAGCGCCGATGCATCTCGAATAAGCCTTTTATGAGTGAGTCATTGAATCATTCGTTCAAGAGATTTGTTAAAAAACACTGATTCATCCAGTAATGAAGTCTTTATGAGTGAGTCATTGAATCATTCGTTCAAGAGATTTGTTAAAAAACACTGATTCATCCAGTAATGAAGTCTTTATGAGTGAGTCATTGAATCATTCGTTCAAGAGATTTGTTAAAAAATGCTGATTCATCCAGTAATGAAGTGAAGTCTTTATGAGTGAGTCATTGAATCATTCGTTCAAGAGATTTGTTAAAAAACGCCGATTCATCCAGTAATGAAGTCTTTATAAGTGAGTCATTGAATCATTCATTCAAACAGATAATAAATAAATAAATAAATAAAGTTAAAATTTTAAATAGACTGCTGCAATTAACATTTTGTCAGAACCTATAGTAAATTACATGTTATTTTGTGTATAATTCAGAATCGGGTGAGAATCGTGATCTCTATTTGAAGAAAAAAAACAAAAAAAAAAAAACAAAAAAAAACATGATTCTCAATCGTGCAGCTCTTTTTGGTGTGTAAATATATTTGTATTTACACATTAGTTTCTGTGTTGCTGTTGAGATACAGTACAAAATTGCTGTAATAAAATGTTTTATTATTGCTGATTATAATATGGATCTACTAAGAATCAACATTAAGAATAATGAGAATAACAAAAAAGTGAAACATCTGCATGAATTACAGTGATGACAATATGGGTGTTAAAATAGTAACATTTTGTTTACATTTTCTAATGGAATGGAAATTCTAGGATTCTTTTTTCCTCCCTTTTTTTTGTGAAAGTCACCCATTCAACATTTATTAGCTTACATTTCTGATGCTGAATATTTAAAGCCCATCATCCATCTTAAAAACTCTTCCACGCCACCAAATGATTCTTTTCCCTCGAGGCCCATTTCTCTTACAGTCTTCTGGATGAATTTGGCCATATAAGGTTTAGTGGCACTAAGTGAGCTAGTTTATGACCGGGTCAACTTTCCACATGTGTACTCTCGCAGGTGCTTTAAAACCTTTAAAGTGTTCCTTGCGGGCATTTGAGTCACATGTTCATCAGTCAATGTGTACATGCATGCAGAAGGTGAAGGTTTAGCTTGCCGCACACAAAGAGAAAAATCACAGTTTTGCAGCACGGCAAAGCTTCTTAAAAGCTTGCATTTGTTTGCTGCTGGTAAATCCTTACCAAAAGCATTAAGAGGGGCGCGCACGCACTCACGTGCACGCTAATTTAGAAAACCCTCATGCTGTGAGTAATAAACCCAGTGTAATCAAACAGGTTTGAACTTTACAGAAACTAAGCATATTACCAAAGCCTTTTCACATCATTATCACAGAATATCAAGGATTTTTTTTGCCCGTCAATCCTCGGCTAGTGGAGTGGCTTGGTCGAACGATTTAAACGCTATTGTGCCTGGGCACCCATGCTGGGTCCTCTGATAGCAGAGCTAAAGAATTCCATTGGGCCGTAATCTCTCTTTCACGGCGAGGATTAAGACCAATCCCACATGAACAAATGGACTTCCCCTCCAAACTGCTTAGGGCACAGAAAGAACTGAGCGACCAGCAAGTGAAAGGGCAAGAGAGTGGGGAGGGTGGGCAGAGAAAGCAAACGAGAGGGAAAAAACAGAGGGGGAAGAGAGAGAGAGAGCGCGCGAGCTTTTACCCAACATGTCCCAGTTCCCTACAACCATTCCCACATTCATCTGCAGCGGCCGCTCTAGATGTGACCCGACTCTTCGGCTTGAATGAAGCCCGCTCATTTCCTAACCACAACAAGCACATTCAGAGCCTCGGGCCAGCGCAGCTCAAGCCAGCGACGGAGTAACAAAGTGGAGGTGGAAAATTGAAGTTGTGCGCACACAATAAAACAAGTGTGTCCAAGCAGATGTTATGAGTTTTTTTTTAGCTTTTAGCAGACATTAAGAAATCCAACTATCCTAGAGATTGTATTTTAACCACATATCCGCAGTGAACCATATGCTGTCTGACTGTATGTCTAGAGGAAATGCTAATTATTTGTTGTAAGATGCACTGATTGCGCAAATATTCAGTGGTTGCGCCAAATTTCTTACATTTTTATTGGCTGATACATTGGTATACAACATATAAATGCAATTTAACCTATTTTTAAGTCTCCTTTGCTCCAGTTAAATCTACACTGTAAATAGGTATGACATAGAAATTCATAATGTAGACAGCTTGTTTCAGTCATATAAAATATTATTTAAGCCTTATGAGCACATGTCCTTGTTTGCCAATTACTTCCACATGAAGTAAATTTACATTTCTTAACTTACTGTACCAAAAGTCAATTAATTAAATGAAATATTCATTATTATGAAACCTTAAAGTCTCTCCAGAAACTAAAATTGATAAGAAACTAATAGCTAGTACCAAATATAAACTGCAGGACAATTATTTAATGTTTTCAAAGACGTATCTTATGTTCACCAAAGCTGCATTTATTTGAGCAAAAATACAGAAAAATAGTACTATTGTGAAATATTATTATAGCCTACAGTTTTTCTGTTTTCAAATATTTAAAATGTAATTTATTCCTGTGATGTTTCAGCATCAGCAGTGTCACACGATCCTTCAGAAAGAATTCTAATACACTGATTTGGTGCTTTAAAAAACATTTCTTATTATTATTATTGATGTTAAAAACAGTTGTGCTGCTTAAACTGATACATTTTTTCAGGATTCTTTGATGACTAGAAAGTTCAGAAGAACAGCATTTATTTAAAACACAAATCTTTTGTAACATTATAAATGTCTTTACTGTCATTTTTGACTAATTTAATGCATCCTTGCTGAATAAAAGTATTATTTTCTTTAAAAAAGGTTAGTGCATGTCAAGACTTTCCAAAATGCCTTAAAAAAAAGTTTTAAAATTTTTTTTCTCTTCGACTCTTTTTGTCAACTCTCACACACATCACAGTTACATGCACATTTTCTGACATTTGCGCACATGCACACACACACACACTCAGACACAGAGGTAAGTCTCTTTAGAATCATTTAGGTCAGATATCCGTGTCCCTCGGGCTGCAGGCCAAGCTGCCTTAAAAAATCACATCAAACCGATCCGTCTCATACTGGCAAGGGCTTGAGGGATTTAGAGCGTGTAAATCTTAAAATCACATAAACGGCCATTAAGGAATGTGCCATCTGAAAAGGGGCTGAGATCAACACGCTAAACTGAACGATAACCCCCTTCCGAAGTGGTTGAATGATACTAATAACATCCATCAACAAGACTTGCTTCACAGAGAACATCTCAGACTTGAGACATTTCCCTCTCCACAGGGAAAAATAGGCCTGGGGAAAAACTAAAATAAGCAAGCTAAACAATATAATGATTAATGAACATAAATATCTTTATCTTTGCGGTGAATACACTTGCCAACGGATTAACACATTTCCATTAACTCTAAATTTGATTTGTTCATTGTTTTTGGAGGGTTACTCTAGTCAGTCGCCTTCCCAGACGAAAAGACGGAAAAGATATCTTGGGAGACAATGCTGGAGGCTGAAATTCCCACGGGTGGGATCAGTTCTGCATTTGGCTCCTTCTACACAGTCTCCCAGCTGGCAACGGAGGTGAAAACCGATCATGAATCAGCACCTGAGGTGAATTCTTGAGTAAGCATTGGAAATAAACTTACAGATGATGTGATAGTCCTTCCCTTTGAAGAACTCCAGGCCCCACAAGTTGGGGCTGAACTCTTGAAACTTGAAGGTGAACTTCACGTCCTGGTCCGGCTTGTCACAGTTGAGCAGTAACATGTCGCTTTTAGTAACACTACAGGTCTCCAATTGTTCTTTGGGAACAAGATAGACCCGGAAGTATTCAATGTTCATCTGCTCAGTGGAGCCTGGCTTGATTCTTGGACACACAATGTCCATTTTGTCTCCGATCTGAGGGTATAGTACTACACCTCTTCCTGGAACAAACCTGTAGGGAACAAGGGGATGTTAATTATCTTATAGAGTTACAGAAATAGGGGGAAAAAACTTAATGATTAGCATGCTTAGTAATGAATTATTAATCAATTAAGCATAAGAACTTTGAAGTTAATGTAAAATATATCATGTTTGGATGTCTAATAAATTTATTCTCAAAGCAAAAGCATCTGTATCTGGTGGTTTCTTTGGGTAATTCAATTAAAGGGTTAGTTCACCCAAAAATGAAAATTCTGTCATTAATTACTCACCCTCATGTTGTTCGTTCATCGTTTCGTTCATCTTCGGAACACAAATTTAGATATTTTTAATTAAATCTGAGTGATTTCTGCCCCTACATTGACAGCTACACAACTACCACTTTGATGCTTCAAAAAGTTCATAAAGAGATCGTAAAACTAATCCATATGAATTGAATGGTTTAGTCCAAATTTTCTGAAGAGACTCGGTCACTTTATATGAACAGATTTAATTTAGGCTTCATTTGTGTTCCGAAGATGAACGAAGGTCTTACAGGTGTGGAACGACATGACGGAGAGTAAATATGACTTTTAAGAATTTTCATTTTTGGGTGAACTAACTCTTTAACCAAAGGGTCACTGGCTTCAATAGTGTCTTTTAAGTGTCAATTCTACTAGACTGGGATAGTTCAAGTATTCCAAAACAACACTGGACCCAACTGACTTTCACTGTATGGCATACAAAAGAGAAATTTTTCTAAATATCTTTGGTTAAATTACACAAATTTGTCTGCCTCCTCCATTTATTGTTAAACAAGCAACCGACTGAAATGGATTGAGACAAGCAATTTCCTTTGGCTAATTTTCAGAGTTCTGTCTTGAAGCAGAATGCAAATGAATCTAAAGCATTTGGGACCTTGGCTTACTTACACTTTTTTTTTTGACTAATGTCTGCAACTTTGTAATCTTCCTTATTTTTTCCCCTCCATTACATACTTTTTCTGTAATGCATTTGCACAATTAACAATCACTCACTCCTGACCGCTCACTGGAAGTCCTTTCTCTGCCCTCAGTGTTTATTACAACCCTACTATAGCTCCTATTACAATGTTCACTTGTTGTAAAAGCGTTTCTTTCAATTATTTGCAGATTCTCAGATTAACTTGGTTTCTCATTAAACACGCAATTTCTATTGCAAACAGACTTGGGTGTATCCCTTTTTATTTTAAATCTACCATAACAAAGTTAGACATGCTCTCACTCTCACTTCCCCTAAAAACACCATAAGGCAGAATAAAAGAGTCCCTTCCGTCCTCATAAAGTCATTAAGAAAGGGACCCTCGAGGTTCTGCTGGGGGTCCTGAGAAGACAGGAAGCTTTAGTGCCCCTCCTCCGCCCCCTGCCGTACCAACTTCTGTGTGGAGAACAAACCAGGACGGGGGTGAACAGTGCCTTCATCCCAGCGCACCTTTTGTCTACAAAGCTCTGTGACAAAGATGACCCACTGAGCTACTGGAACTCATGA
The DNA here is from genome assembly GCA_036281575.1 of Ancherythroculter nigrocauda. Classification (NCBI taxonomy): domain Eukaryota; kingdom Metazoa; phylum Chordata; class Actinopteri; order Cypriniformes; family Xenocyprididae; genus Ancherythroculter; species Ancherythroculter nigrocauda. Next base: position 59,475,997 of record VTFQ01000003.1, read on the forward strand.
AAACCGATTACAACCCGCGGCAAAGCTCTGCTGCACCACAGCTTAGCATCTTAAAAGAACGTTATCCTGCATCTAAACAAAACTGATCTATTTGAATACAGGTTCACCACTGTGAAGAAACAGCCACGAAGCTCCCAAGGCAACTAGATTCACTTGAGCGATCAGATGGTGGAATAAAAATGCATAAAGACTAATGTAAATTCTAAGTGCATGTTTGGTGAGATGTTTTCAGGTAAGTTGACCAATTGGCAAGACCTCCCAATGGCAGGAAGAGAGTATATAGACTACTTTGGCAGCTGAGAAAAGACCTCAGAAAGTGGTAGCTACTCTAGTTAAATGCATTTCCATGTCTTTTAACAAACTGAGACTATTTGTCCTGACGCACAATGGCGTGCTGAGGAACAGATGCACAATTATCATAAGACTTTGGAGACATGCTTCACAGTGCTCAAGCAACAGATCTCTCCGTGGCAATCAGCGAGAGGCTGTAATCCACTCTTCATTTTAACATTTCTCAGCTTATAATCAGTCCTAAATTTAGACTGTGGCTCAGCACTCTTACACGATATTAACCATGATGTAAGGTCTCCACAATTTGATTGCTCTCAGCCTTTCCTCAGCAAATACCAGGGTACAATCTCACCATATCATTTATGCAAAACATTGCATTTACCTACAATTTTTGATAGGGTGCACACAGGCCAACTGCTTAAATGACACTTAAATTAACATTTACAAATAGTAACGTCTACAAAATTGTAAAGGATAGCCCAACAAGTTTATACAGTGATTTCCATTCAGCCTGATTCTGCAAATGAAAGTACTTGCATCTCAATGTTACTGCCAATAAAGCATCATTGTAACTAATACCCTGCAGTCTGGAAAGGTGGGTGGTCCTCCATCAAAATGCCATGGATTACGAATATGTTTAGTGGGCTGTCTTGTGTTTAAATGACTATGACATGGTAATAAAAATCAATGGAGAAATCAACAAATTACAACTGTGTAATCACAGATACACTTTTAAAATGAAAGGTTCTTCACTACACCTTCAAGTACCTTTTTTAGCTGAATATTTTGCATTAACTTTGGAGATTAATTATGTTACATTATAGGTTATTTCCTACCAATCATCATATTGATTATTTAAGTTCCAGTACATATTTTAGTATTTGAATTATATGGGGAAATGTGTTCAACTGGTGTCAATTCATACTAGAACTTATTTCTCAGTCATATTCTTGTTGTACTACTTGTTTATTAATAGACATAAGCATGTATTCCATTTTCTACTATAAACACTTTTAATCTTGCTATTATGGCGAATAGCTAGCATGAAAACACCACTGCAGCTAGAAAGATAACAATTGTAACTAGTTGGACTAGACACTAGTGTCAGAAATGGTAGTTACTCTGAAACCCAGAACCCCATATAATTCGAAGTCAAATCAATTTGCAATTTGCAATTTGTTAGGCTACTAGTTATAATGGAATCGCGTTATGTGTCACTATTGATACAGTAAAGTACTAGTATCAAATGGAGAATTACAAGTGGTTGATTTAATAGATAGGAGTCACGTTGGCATTAATACCCACTATATAGAATTATAAGCTATATTCACAATTAGGTAACGTACAAATATTAATAATAATAATAATCATGCGTATCAAAATAGATTTAGTTTGTGTAGAAGAATAAATGTTAAAGCTGCTTGCCATACAGCCTTTATTTATAAGTGTACTTACTTGGTGTTCGAAGTATTCCAATATATTGATTCTAAAACTGTTGATCGAGCCAGTCTTACTCGACAAGCAACCACGAAAAGACCAAATATATAACTCCACATAGTTATATCCATTGCGATGTAAAAAGAGTTCACCAGTCCAAATCTGATTATAACAAGTGGGAGATCCACAGGCACTAATGCGAGAAGAATCCGATGTTGTTGGGCGCTCTCTTCTGATGAAAACGGGTTTTATTTGGAAACGACAATTTATTTGACAAGACCTCCAAAAATAACAGCTCCTTCGCAAGTGGCACTCTATAGAACAAATTTAACAAAATAGCCGGACAGCGGTCGATAATCCATGCAATCGGGTACTTTAGACATTAAAATGTCTTAATATGCATCCTTTGAGAAGCAGTGACTACACTTCTTATGAATGTAGAGAAAACAGTAAAATACTGCAGGTTCCGTGGAATATCAGCATAGCTCTAAAATTCGGATGTTACTGAGCTCAAATCTAAAGGCAGCATCAGTGCTTCTCCTGTTCTTCGTCTTTGCATTCAACTCTGCCAGTCTTGGAGTGGCCTCAAGACGTGCTTAGAGACTTCTTAGGACAACCCAATGTTGCCGTTAGACCCCGCCCACATCACTCTCGATTGGATGACGCGAAATGAGTGACACCTAGTCGAATTGAAGGAGACTAAACAGAAGTCTGGAAACTGTACTGCTATATTAATCATTAGGCTGAGGTGCAAAACGGCAACCAAATGATCGAAATACAACCGTTTTCAGCCGGGAGGCCGCGACCCACTAGGGGGCCTCAGTGAACTTCATTTAAAAAATATATACGTTAAATTAAAAATAATTGAACAATTAGTCCTATCAGCGACTGTTAGCAGACTGAGGCACATCTTTATCCTTAGAGATATTCGAGCATGTTATGTTGACTTTACAAAGCCATAAGATAACTGAGCATTAAGGTAAGTTTTAAGGGGAAAATACGTATTTTCATGAATAGGATAGAGTGGGTGAAAACGCCCCCTTGGGGTAAAACGACCCCCTACTGTTTTCCCCAAAATAACCGCTAAAGAAAGTCAAGATACATTTTTGTTGCAACTATGGACTACATAGACAAGAGTGATGTCGAAGTATTTACAGTGAAGTTTACACTGGTGATGTACCTGTAAGAAAACGGTTTCACTGTAAACTATCTCATTTTCAGCAGAAAGAAAAAAGTGTTTTAAAGCTAGTTGTTTGGTAGAACACCACAGTATGATACGATATTATTAAGGCCTGTAGATAGGATGTACGTGTTATTTAAGGAAAATATAATTATATTTATAGAATGACAATTTCTTTTCAAACAGTCTGTGGGGTAAAACGCCCCCTTCCCACTAAAATAATTACTGTAGTCTGAACATCAAATCCTTTGTTTTTCAACCAAATGTAATCTAACTAGTTGGTTGTACAGAAATATTTGGACTTTATATTTCAAAATTACCTCAAGTTAGCATCAGGCAGCTAGTTAACTAGCCAGTTAGCATCAGCTAACAGTATTTTTCAAATTTAATTTTTGTTAAAAATCTAATAACATGAAAACCCAGGACATTTTTTGAACTTGGTTTATAATTAATGTCATTGTCACAAAAACTATGATAGCTATTCTGGCTATTTAACTTTTGTTTCACAGAAAAAATGACAGTCCTTAAGGGGGGGCGGTGTGTATGTGTGTGTGTGTGTGTGTGTATGTGTATATATATATATATATATATATATATATATATATAGCCTACCCACCCCTGCACACACAGACAAGATGCAGAAATACACTGCAAATAGACTTAGTGTAAACGCGCGAATGTGGCGTTGTGTCCGAGATGAAATGATTCATCTTTTTTTTATGCTTAATCTTTTATTTTAATTTAAACAACTATGGAAGCTTGTACTAAAGGCATTTCCCACGAACCTAATCCTCTTAGTCACGTAGCTAAACCTTAAAGTCTTTAAAATCTGTATTACTCACAGGAGTGTCAGCTATTTCATCATCCGTTTAATGTTGAGAAGAAAAAAAAAGCTGCCTTGCTGAAATTGCGCACAGTACCTTAAATACTACCTGAGAGAAATCAAGAGAGTTCGATGACTCGTGCAACTTTTGTTTATTGTCCTTTGAGTGTTTGGACAATAACCAAAAGGAAAAACTAACAGGTAAGAGATAATTGGATGTCGAGTGGTGTTAAAGTGAGATTCGTTTGCACTTCCATCGTCTGGCCTGCGCTCGAGCGCGAATCAATTGTGTATTTGCGCTTGTGCCGAAATAACAGAGGTGTCAAACAAACTATTAATTAGGCTGTGGATTGAACGCGTTAGGTGATGCCGACATCCTGACGTAAAAAAAAAAATGTTAACCCACTTGTATTGTTGATCCCGTGGCTTCCAGATTCTTCCAGCTTTTGTGTCAGAGAAATTATCTCGAATGCACTTTTTTTTCTTTTTGCAATTTGATTTTATATGATTTTTTTTTTTTTTTAATGAAGACCTTTAGTATTGTTTAATCCTGATAAACTACACAATACAAATATGCAAATAAATATCAGAAACACGACACATTCATGGATTTATTGGAGATTCTTGACATATCCTTGATAACTGGGTCAAATATTTAACCAGACCACAAACACAAATTCTGGCCAATCAGCAACCTTTCACTCAATCACCTCTAAAAGCATCTCATCACTAACATATACACTGACATGCAACGACCAGGTACCCTTTATTACAGCATCACTTTACCTCTTGAATGTACAATTATTAAAGTATAAGTAAAAATGATAAAAGGAGGATACTTGTGTTTTAGGATGCTTCTTGGTTCAAATCATAGTGGTCTGTGCCATTCAAAATAGAGGGATGGATTTCCAGTTCAAGCTATTTCCCTGCCAATCTTGCATTCTAATTACTTTATACTATGAATAAACTATTAAAAAAATAAAAATACTTCAATCGAATCAGCCAGGAAAATCTGTTGAGGTCTTGAATTAGTGAAACCGGATGAGAAAGCAGGTCAGGACGTTCCTTTTTGAACCCTACCTGTGCAATGCACCAAATGTGTTTGCAGATACTACACGGAGGACAAGTGGAGGTTATCTATACAAGAGTCAGCAATACAAAACAGACAGGTAAAACAGGGGGGGAAAAAAACTGAAGGAAATTTGACAAACTGTTTGTTCCCGTTGTTCTGAGAATTTGAAACACACCACACGAGACCTATGAAGAAGAACTTGTGCTGCAGCACAAACGCCTCACACGGAGAGGTGGTCTGGAGAAAGTCTGGAGAAATCCTGGCCATATTGTTTTCATCACTCAGAGGCCTTGAAAGAGAAAGACAGTTTCGGCCTCGACTTCCCTTTCCCCAAAATGATCTTCTGTTCTTCTTTCTGCTGTTTCTGTCGCTCTTGCTCCAACTTCATTCGCTCCTCGTGTATTTTTCTCTGCTCTTCAACTATTCGTAGTTGTTCCTCTGCCTGTAGGACAGGAAAAAAAAGGAGATTATTAGGAGCTAAACATTAACATGTGAATAAGGGGTGTCGTGTGCTGGGTACTAACTGATTACATGTAATCTGGATTATGTAATCAGATTCCAAAAATTAAGTATGTGTAATTAGATTATATTATGTTTTAAAATACTCGTAATCAGACTGCAGTTACTTTTATATTGATAACATGTTATTCTCACAATGGCAGTAAATTATTCATAATTTATTGATTATCCCTAATAATTTTTAAATGTTCCTTTCTAAGAAAGCCTTATTTCTTTATTTTTATGATTCAACTAAAAGCTTTTCATTAAACACAGGTTCCTTCACAAACCCCAGTTTAGGAAACCCTGACATAATATTTAATGCACTTTATGTTGTTGATAAAGAATGGAATACATTTTCTTTCTCTTTGTATCAATACTATTAAGATATAATTAATATAATATGTGTTAAGAAGTCATATCAGTTCACAGAATGAAGTTATTTCAAAATGGTTGCCATTGAGTGTAATTGTTCCTTTTGAGTTCTACCATGTGGTATGAATTTCGTGGGAGTGTGCGAAAAGATTGTGTGGTATACAATCCTTTACACACATGAAAAATGCAAATATTGCTGATAGCTGCTGAAACTTCATTGGCCGCCGCCGGCAAATTTTCAAGTCAATCAGACTTAGGGTTGTGTAGTTATAGCCATTTTTTAGCCAATTTTTTCTCCATGTTATAGCGACACCAAGTGGCCAGTTGTGGCATCCTTTTTCACGTGACCACAGAATGAGCTCTTACATATGTGTGCCAAGTTTGGTGAAATTATCTCATTCCGTTTTAGGAAAAGTGGTTCCGCCCATTTCAAATGTCTTGGCGGCCCTTAGAGACCGTGAATCAAAATTTCAACTTTTTTTTGATAATATTATTAAAATCAAACTCCAGAGAATCTTGCTGCACTGGTTTGGTTCCGATTGGGCCAAAAACCTAGGACTAGTTCGCAAAAGTAGTTTTTTCAAAAAATTCAAAATACCCGAACAATTCCAATGACCATATTGAGCCAAGGATTCCAAAGATATAAGACACGTGAGCCTATGCATAACGGTTTAGGAGTTATGAGCGATTTTGTACTTTTCATTGCTGTAGCGCCCCCTTCAGGCCGATCGGGATGAGCCTTGGTGAAGTTGTAGATAGTGTGAGTACTACCAGCCCTCAAAGTTTCAAGTCTCTATGACTTACGGTTTGGTCCACCCGATCACCTTTAGGGGAGAATGCTGATCCTTGGAAATTTTAACAATTACAATAGGGCTTCAGCGATACGCGCTTGAACCCCTAAAGAAATATAAATAAAATACAAAACATTCAAGACTATTCATGCATGAGTAAGCATGAATTGGCACAATTTATTAAGAAATACATTTATAATCCCTAGTCCCAGGCTTTAATTAAAAGCTTCAAGCAATCAGCCTGTGCTCTGTGACATTCAATATCATGTCTGTTTAATCTCGAATCATCATTTGCAATATGTAGGACAGTCGTTTATATGACAAACCAAAATTTGTGAAAACTGTTTGGAAGGGACAGTTGCAAGATCGCATCTGTCAGTTCACTTTTACGTGTTGACAGGTGCATCTTGACCTTTATGGCCTGAAACTGAGAGGATCGCTCATACAAGCTCTGTTTAGTAACTCAATTCATCAGGACCAGAAGTGTGGTTTCCTTTTTTCTTAAAGACTTCTCTATTGAGAAAGAGAACTCCACAATACAAAACGTGTCAAGCAGTGCTTATGCAACATTAATGTTCCACATGGCTACACAGTGTAGGGGACATTCGCTCTATATGAGAAGACAGCCAGGCCAATAGAGTGCTGGTTAGATAAGGATTCTAGGTGCTTGACATTAAGAACGTAGTTTACTGCTTTATCTGAAAATTCTGAACATGACTAGGGTTGGGAATCGAAAAGCGATTAAAAAGAAGAGTATGCGCACCCCCAGATTTTTGTAACCGTGCATACTTGTACGCACAGGTCGCACATTTTTTTTGTTGCAGTAAATAGTTTATCCACAAGGTGGCAATCATAGTTGAGGAAAAACTGCATAAACAGAACAGACCGGAACACATGCAAGCTACAGCGACAATGGAAGCCTACACAGACGAGAGAAGAGCGAAGAGGTTAGAAAGTACCCTCATCTGTACAACTTTAGCATGAAAAAATACAAATATATTCACATGGGTTGTAACTCATGGTGAGAGATTACTCATGCGTTTAACGCCTGTGTATGCGTACAAGTCAAATGAAATATACTTTGCAAGGCTGTTCGACTGTGTGCATACGCTTGCGTACGCATAAAAAAAAAAAAGAAAAAAAAAAAAAAAAAAGAAGAAGTATACCCAGGGCTTTAAGGTCAAGAATCTGATACTTGTTAAAATTAAAATTTCGATTCCTCTTATCGATTCCTTTGTGTGCATTTTAATTAGACTTTAAACCATTAAAGCACGTGTAGTTTTCTGTGCTGCGCACACATCCAAAACGAGTGCACAGAAAGCCACCTCTCATACTGAATAGTGCATGATACTGAACTGAGTTCTCTTCCGCATATTTTTGCACTTGAACGGACAAATAGACACAAAAATGTGTCAAAATATACTCATAAACACAGTCAGTTATGTTTTAAGTGAACAAACAGTTGACAAAGAAAATGCATATATATGGATCCGTGCAGCTTTTAAAGTGACAGCAGCCTAATATTCCTGCGGCCGTCTATGATAACATTAATCAAACAACATTTCTTGATTGAATAACTACATTTGTAATGTATTTTTTTTTTAATAAAGTCCAATGTTATTTTAAATCTGATTAGTTTCTATACCTGAAAATCTTAAAACACCATTTCAATCGTATCTTTGTTCAGTTGTATTTATTTGTGTGACTGCCAAGTTGTTTAATTTTGGTGTCAGTAAGATTTCAAAAATGTTTTTGAAAGAATCTCTTCTGCTCACCAAGGCTGCATTTATTTGATCAAAAATAGCAAACACAGTAATATTGTAAAAAAAAATTACAATTTAAAATAGCTGTTTTCTATGTGCATTTGTTTTAAAATGTGATTTTCAGCATCATTACTCCAGTCTTCAGTGTCACATGATCCTTCAGAAATCATTCTAATATGCTGATTTATTCGTTTTCAACAAATTGTTCCATTGTTTCAAATATGCAACTCAACTTAAAATTTTTAAATGAAATGAAACATGACGAAACAACACATACCAGTTTAGCTTGAGCATCGGCTATCTTGCGGTTGTTCTCCACCAGAATTTTCTCCAGTTCTTCACGCTTTGATTTCTCTTCCTCCTGCAAAGTCAAACCGCTTTAATGTGAGTCATAGTGACCAAAATCATAAAAATTAGTGGCACAACTTGAGCAAACACAGAAATGAGTAGATAATAAAGATACATTCAGCTCACCAGACATGGATAAACCTACAGTAAACTTGTCCTTCACTCACGAATAAAGTTCCTAGAGGAGTCAGGGTCATATTGGGAATACGTTCTTTGTTTTTAATAGTATAATGTACCACCAATCAGCAAGGGAGGTTCTTTCAAACCACTGACCTGTGTTCTCGGTACTTCTCTACTTACATCTCACTCTCAGAAAAAAGGCCACACAGTGAAGTGCCGTCTGAGGAGCAGTCAGCTCAAATGGTGTATAGGAGCAACAGAAGCGTGAACAACTTTCATCACTTCTATTCATAAACAACTGAGAGGGATAGTGAAGTTCAGGCGAATAGCAACAAAAGCTCATGGAACTTGTGCATGAGCTGTTTTGTTCAAGAAAACTGTGAAACATGAATGGTAGAACGATCATACTCAGTGCTACTGTGATGTGTGTGAGATTAGAGCTACAATTCGAAAACAATTCAATCTCACTTTTCATTTTTGAGAGGAATTAGGCCCTGACATACTTCAAGCGAAATCGAACTGAACGTCATTTTGAACAAAATCAGGCCAAAACGAAGCTTTAAAAAGCGAACTTTCACTCCAGCTGGTAAACACCTTCAACTACCATTGATCCATGATGATGTAATAGGAAGGTGTGGCTCTGAGGCTCCGCCTTCTTTGATGCAGAAAATTGAGGTCAGACGTTCGCAAGTAAAAACATGAACACACAGAGAGAGCCTCTTTAGAGAAGAAACTGAAGTTGTACTTCAAACTGAAAGCGACACTGACACCGTTTTTCATGTTTGATACTGTAAAGCTGCTTTCGTTAAAGCAGTATTGTCTAAAGTGCTAGATAAATAAACGTGACTTTACTGCAGAGCTGGTGTGAATATATCCAGGTAGCGAAGATCACATGGTTTCTTAACGGCAGCTGTTTTCTCTTTTTCTTGTTTATTTTGTTGGGAACACTTTACAATAAGTTTCATTAGTTAACATGAACTAATAATGAACTGCACTTCTACAGCATTTATTAATCTTTGTTAATTTCAACATTTACTAATACATTATTATAATCTTGTTAACATCAGTTAATGCACTCTGAACTAACATGAACAAACAATAAACAACTGTATTATCATTAGCTAACGTTAACAAAGATTAGTAAATACAGTAACAAATGTATTGCTCATGGTTAGTTCATGTTACATTAACTAATGTTTAACTAATGAACCTTATTGAAAAGTGTTACCAATTTGTTTTATATACAGTACAGTCCAAAGGTTTGGAACCACTAAGATTTTTAATGTTTTTAAAAGAAGTTTCGTCTGCTCACCAAGGCTACATTTATTTAATTAAAAATACAGTAAAAACAGTAATATTGTGAAATATTATTACAATTTAAAATAACTGTTTTCTATTTGAATATATTTCACAAAGTAATTTATTCCTGTGATCAAAGCTGAATTTTTAGCATCATTACTCCAGTCTTCAGTGTCACATGATCCTTCAGAAATCATTCTAATATGCTGATCTGCTGCTCAAGAAACATTTAATGTGTACAATTGTACAAAATATTTGTGTACAATATTTTTTTTCAGGATTATTTGATGAATAGAAAGTTCAAAAGAACAGTGTTTATCTGAAATCGAATCTTTTGTAACATTATAAATGTCTTTACTGCCACTTTTGATTGATTTAATGCATCCTTGCTGAATAAAAGTATTCATTTCTTTAATTTCTTTTCAAAAAAATAAAAATAAAAATTCTTACTGACCCCAAACTTTTGAACGGTAGTGTATAATGCTACAGAAGCTTTGTATTTCAGATAAATGCTGTTCTTTTGAACTTTCTATTCATCAAGGAATCCTGAAAAAAAAAAGTACACAACTGTTTTCAACATTGAAAATAATCATAAATGTTTCTTGAGCAGCAAATCAGCATATTAGAATGATTTCTGAAGGATCATGTGACACTGAAGACTGGAGTAACGATGCTGAAAATTCAGCTTTGCATCACAGGAATAAATTACTTTGTCAGTTATTTTAAATTGTAATAATATTTCACAATATTACTGTTTTTTACTGTATTTTTAATTAAATAAATGTAGCCTTGGTGAGCAGACGAAACTTCTTTTAAAAACATTAAAAATCTTAGTGGTTCCAAACTTTTGGACTGTACTGTATATATACACGTGTCAGGATGTTCGCTAACGGTATATTGCTTCAAATTTCTTTTTACTGCTAAACGAAGAATGAAAGGGAACTTCGCTGTTAGTATATCAGAGCCTTAAGGCCTGTTTTACGCCACACACTCATACAGTACACAAGGAAAGCAACAGCAGGCTTGTGTTGTACTTTCCAACAAATAAACTGCAGCTACAAACTGAAAATAATGTAATTTCTGGGTTACTATATTGAATATTTCCTTTATCCTACTGCACAGTATTCTGAATGCCTAAATATTAGGGGTGTGAAACTTTTTCAAGATTCAAATAAAAATTGATTCTTAATTTTGAATTAAATTTTGATTCAATATTTGCATAGATTTGATTTTGGATTTGATTCTAGACTTGTTTTTGAATTTTAATTTATTGCCCTTGAAGCCCTCCCCTCCTTATATATAAGAAAACACGTGCCAATAATTGATTGATATTAAATATAAGTCATAATTAAACTTTAAACAAAGATTTGTTGAGTTATTATTTTACAATTTCATGTTATTGTTTTAATTTTAATAAATTGCTCCTACTTGATTTTAATAAATTACTTTATAATATCTGGATATTTTATATTGAACCATTTTATTCATAATAAATTACATTTCCTGCCTTTTAATTTTTTTTTTAATATTGGTAATACTATATTGTTTCCATTTGTTCCCTTTGTACAGTTTTGCCATGTCTGTTTATTATATTCATTTCGTTTTCATATGCGTTTCATTTTTGGGTTACACTTGGTACCTTTGCAGTCAAAAATGAGACAGAAGTTTTTTTGTTTGTTTGTTTTTTTTTTTCAGGAAAATCAATGTAATATACTTTTTGTTCAATAAGATTTTTTGATTATTATTTTATGATACTATGCAATATTTATTAAAATTAATACAGATTTTTTTTTATTATTATTTAATTATTTTTCAATAAATGCAATATTCCAGATTAAAAGGCCTTAACATATCGGAAACATGTCAATGATTTTTTTTGTGGGTGTGTGTTCACAGTTAATGCAACAAAAGTTACCAAGTGTCATCCCGTTCCAATGAAGCAAAAAAAAAATCAAATTGTACATTTTTTGGGTCAGTTCTGACTGAAGAGGGGCAGAGGGTTATCACTCTTTTTGTGATATCCTGCAAAAAAAAGAAGATATTTTTTGAATATCTAGAAAATTACAAAAAATACGGTAATTAAACATTATTTAAGGTTATTTTCTATTCAATAAAATATTGATATAGTGCCTTTTGTTGTAAAGTAAGCTTCATTTGTCCCCGTTGCAAGCATGTGCGCTCTCTAAACTCTCACTCCTACTAAATATGTTGCTTTCATGTGTGTGTGGAGTGAAACAGGCCCAATTCCAACAAAACTACAGGAACCTAACCCAATTAATCAGCATTAATAAGCACATAGATTCTGTGCCGCCTGTTCACATTCACAGTTACCTCCCGAGCTTTCTGAGCAGCCAGCTCCGCATGTCTCTGTCTCTCCAGCTCCTCCAACAACTGCTTCTCCATGATGCGTTTGGCCTCCTCCACCCGTCGCAACACTTCTCTTTCAATCTCGTCCTTTCGCTTTTCCAGTTCCTCTTCCACACGTTTGGCCACGAGTTCCTCTACGCGTCGCGCCGTCTCCTCCTCAATCAGCCGCTCCTCTATCTCCTGCTGTCGACTAAGGAAGAAGGGAGTATAAAAATATACCTAATGTTAATTATTAAATGAAGCAGGACAGGTAAATAATCTGTCATTGTGCGTGGAAAATCAACAACTTCAAAGTGTCAACTTATCAGTAGTGGTCTACTTGTATAGGCTTTTTTAAAGTCCAAAACTGACATTGCGATCAATGCTGAATGGTAACTACACATCTCATTTATCTCTTAATTACTATGGTGACTGCTCATTGTTTTTATGATAGTGATAATAAAGATGTTATTATTATCACGGTCAATGACGTGATGGGTCGGGGGGTTTTTTTTGTGCAAAGGCCTTAATAATAATAAAAAACAAAGTTATGACATTCAAAGTACGTAAGGTAGCACAACTAGATCTCTTTTATTGAATCCAAAAGGATTTAATTATATTTTGCTACATATAAAGTATTTTAAAGATTTTGAAGTGTCAAAAGGTCATTTGGTTTAACCGTCCAAAGTGCAATACAACCATTTCATTTGTGATTAAAATATCTTAAAATGTAATAAATGTATATATTTTTTATTCTGGCATGATTTTATAACATCATATATCAACATAGTGCAAAATGGCATTAAAATTATGTATAGAAGTCGTTGCTTTGTTATGAGAAAGAATATCCGGAAAAATGAATTTCATTGATGCCATTCGGAGTAACCAATATAAAAGGGACCATTTTGGATCAAGTCAGTAACATGTGACAGGATGTGACATCATTCAGACACCTGCAAAGGACCACATGGTCATGAAGCAAAGTAACTAACTCTTAACTATTTGAAAAATTATTTTTTTTCACTTGCTCATATGCATGTCCCGAAACATCAGGTCATTCGGTGCAACCGCTATAAAACATGGAAAATGTTGTAATATTTTAAAAACTTGCACCAAATATAAAATGTTTGAGTGTCCTTTTGCTAGCTAGCTAGATATCAGCCTGTTAGCATTGATTGAAAATATCGTCATTTGGTAAAACCAAAATTTTGTTTAAAACAAATGACTTTTTTGATCCATCTTGTAAAAAAATGGTGTTAGCAGTGTTAATTGATTATAAAAACCACATAATCTCATTGTTAACACTTAATAAAACTTCAAAATTAATTATCTCCATTGTGCTTTTTTACACTTTTAAAAACCTTGACCCTTCAAAATTCAAATATTTATTTAGTTATTATTTGGCCTAGTGTTGTCAAAAGTACCGACTTCGATACCAAGTCGGTACTTAAATTTAAAAAATGTGACGCTTGAGCGCTGTTGAGCGGAAACACCTCTGATTGGCCACTGCGTTCACGCACTCAACATATACGTCTGTGACTTTTGACAACACCAATTTGGCCAAAGTTTCTAGAATTCCAGATTCATTTAATTAACCCGCCTGGCAGATTTATTGGTGCATAATTACATACAGCAAAAAAAATACTATTTTGTTAACCCACTCACTCCAAAACCCCAAAATACATTGTATTATGGTTATATTTTGGACATGGCTCAATGGTAGAGTCATTGTTTTCGACATGCACCTCAGTTTCACCATGGTATGCTTTGCATAAGCTTGTAAACATCATTCAAATAATGTAATATATATATGGCAGTATCTGATGGTACTTTGAATTGTGGACTGAAAACCCACATACTAATATTGCATGGTCCTCCAAAACACGATGACATATGTACAAAAAAAAAAAAAACAACATGGTAGCTTTCTTCTCGTCATGGTACCGCGACAGTATTTCTGTATGGGTCCTCATGTGGCTCACAGTATTCAGGTGATGTCTAACTACTACAACATCCGTGACAGCTTTCGTTTTGGAAAGTGTGCGTACTCACATTCTCCTCTGTCTTTCCATTTCGGCTCTCTTCTCTTCTTCCTCTTTCTTCTGCTTCTCGTCCACAGCACTCCTCTTACTTATCGCCCTGCCGAAAATATCAATTCTCTCAGGCGGCGAGGCGGCTCTCTCCCTGTCCCGGCGAGACGTGGCCGTGTTCGACTTGGATCGAGAGCGCGACTCTCTCTTCCGACTCCTTTTGGACTCTCGGGATTTCGAGCGCCTCTTCCTCTCTTTGTCCCGGGACCTCGATCGCGAGCGGCTTCGCTTTTTACTGTGCTTACTGTTTTTGGAGTGCTTGGAGCGGGAAGAGCTGCGGCTCCGCGAACGACCCATTTCAAACGCCGTCAGAGTTCAGTAGCACTATCCTGAACACCTCTAAAACATCGGAGTAAAAGCACCTGATCGCTTTCAAACAAGACCCAAATTACACACTTAAGGAATCAGTCGCGACTGCATGACAATAATCGTGAACACGAAAGTCTTATTTGGAAATAAAGTGTTTAATAACAACGTGATTGTTTTAACTGCACGGTACCATTTATGTTGTATGGTTAAAAAGCAAGATGGAGGATGGCTGTTCTCAGATCCCAGAATGCAATGTTGTGACGATCGACACTTGGTTACTTCGATTACTGCCACCAACCGGCGTGGAGCGAAAATGAGAGGCCAGTTTCTTTGTAGGGAGTCGTTTGGACGGTTCGTTCACTGAACCGAGTCATCACTCCTTTCTATTTTTTATTTTTGTTGTTGCTTGTCAGTGTGTTTTCACTCTTATGTTACACATAGATTTTGAAATAAGTAAATAAACGAATATAACTATATATACATACCAGTCAAAAGTTTGGAAACATTACTATTTTTAATGTTTTTGAACAAAGTCTTATGCTCATTAAGGCTGCATTTATTTCATAATAAATACAGAAAAAAACAATAATATTATTACAATTTAAAATTATGGTTTTCTATTTTAATATACTTTAAAATATAATTTATTTCTGTGATGCAAAGCTGAATTGTCAGCATCATTACTCCAGTCTTCAGTGTCACATGATCCTTCAGAAATCATTCTAATATGATGATTTTGATACTCAGTTATTATTATTGTTGTTCAAAACAGTTGTGTTGCTTAATAATTTTTTGGAACCTGTGATACTTTTTTCAGGATTCATTGATGAATAAAAAGTTAAAAAGAACAGCATTTATTCAAAATATAAATCTTTTCTAACAATATAAATCTTTAATATCATTTTTTATCAATTTAACACATCCTTGCTGAAAAAAATATTAATTTCTTTCAAAAAAAAAAAGAAAGAAAAAAAATTACTCACCCCAAACTTTTGAACGTCAGTGTATATTGTTACAAAAGATTTCTATTTGAAATAAATGCTGATTTTTTTTTTTTTTTTTACTTTTTATTCATCAAAGAATCCTGAAAAAGTATCATAGGTTATAAAATAATATTAAGCAGCACAACTGTTTCCAACATTGATAATTAATCATCATATTAGAATGATTTCTGAAGGATCATGTGACACTGAAGACTGGAGTAATGATGCTGACAATTCAGCTTTTCATCACAGAAATAAATTATATTTTCAAGTATATTAAAATAGAAAAACATAATTTTAAATTGTAATAATATTTCACAATATTATTGTTTTTTATGTATTTATTATGAAATAAATGCCGCCTTAATGAGCATAAGGGACTTTGTTCAAAAACATTAAAAATAGTAATGTTTCCAAACTTTTGACTGGTAGTGTATATAACTATAATAACTAAAAAGTATAGATTTATACTGGCTGTGTTTAGGTGCATTACTGATGCTATAATTAACCATATCAGTTTTATTATAAGCCATCATAATTATATGATATGCATTCTAAAATATTTCACAAACTACACTCATAATAACATTAGGATAAGAGCTAGGCTTTGTTTTTATTGATAAGAAAGCCTACTGCACCATCTTGATGCAATCTGATATAGCTTTGTCTGCATTCGACATATCCATCAATTATGAATGAAAACAACAGAATATTTAATTAATCTACTCAAGTACCAAAATTAAAAGGTTGAAGTAACATTTGCAGCATGCAGATGGAGAATTGTAAGATATCCTTTAATCATAAACATTAATAAAATAATAGAAGGCATTATTATGTTTGGGAAGTTTACATGCATGAGGTGCTAAAACTGCAACTAAATTCATGACAAAGGCATTTTTCAAATAGTATCATAACTCTTATAAGCCTATTATACATGCAGACTTTTTGAACTCAAATTAATAATAATAATAATAATAATAGTATAAAAAAAATCATAATATTTGTTCTTAGACATTTCAAAAATGAATTAGTGAAGATAAATGTGTTAAAACTAGAATCATCATTTCATTATTTGCACCGATATATCGGCCAATAATCTGTATCGGCCAATAGTTTAAAAACAGACGATAGTCAGGGCTGATATATCCTGTCAATCAAAAGAGGGCAGGAAAATGCACCGAATTTGTGCTTTGTTTAAAGAAAATGCTAAGAAACAGTTTAAAAGTAATGATATGAATAAATAACATAAATAAACAATGATTAATTATTAATTATAATGAAATTATCATTGATTTAAAAGAAGGTATAAAAGGCAGAACCCCCAAACTACCGTTATCGGTATTGGCATATATCATTCTGAATAATCGGTATCAGTGGAGAAATTTAGTATCGGTACATCTCTAATTATTTCCCTTCTTACTTTTTTCCCTATCGCTGCCTATTCATCATATTATGCTGACAAAGCTTGATGTTTGTAGAAGATTTTCTTGGACTTGTTACATTAACTATCTTCATATTGCTTTTATGAAGATCAGTCAGTATAAGCCGTTTTAATTAATTCTTTTAACATAAAAGGATTTTCATAAATCTTCCCTAACATAAGCTTGGTCTTTATCAAAAACATAAAACTTCCCTGACACCTGCTGGTCAAATAAAGCTACTGCAAGATGCGTCTCGACGCTACTACGTCAGAGAGTTTCGGAGCCCAGCAATCAAGTATGAGATACATGGAGCAACAGCGAATCCCAAACGTTAAAATTAAGTGTAAATACTACTAGATGTTAAGCTATGTTCATTTAAGAGACTATGTCTTAAGGAAACTGTTTAAAATAAATATTTATATAAAAATGTTTATATAACTTGTCAATATAAATTGTATTTAACGCAATGTTGAGTAAAGTACACACAAATATATAGGCTATATATTATGCTTATATTTGCTTATTGGATTTCATATATTAGTAGGCTCTGATATTAATAGGCCTATTCATTTTTCTTAGTTGCTGTTTCTTGAATGTTGGCATGAAGTGTGTTTACAAGAAACATAGGCTATATTTACACAATTTTGTAACCTTATTTTTCGACGCGGAAGTAATGTGTTTGAATATACAAGACTTCCGATTTATTAGCTGTTATGGGGAAATAACGAGAAGAATATCAAAGTGCAGTAAACTGTAAAATTGTTTGGCAACAAACCAGCATGTTTATAGACATTAGATAATAATACGATAAAAAATAGACATAATATGATAAAAAATAGTTTGCAATATCAAGCGAGCTGTTTTGTAGCTGGAAGCGAATGACATCGGAAGCCAGACGCATTAAATTTACAAATGGCCGCGCCCGCTTTTACCTGAAAAAAAATAAGGTGGATAGGCTAATGTCAGCGAGGACTGGCGGGACTCTTCATGTGGACTTTACTCCTGTGACCACAAGATGGCAGCCAAAGCTCGCCAACTGGCATTGTTGAACGACGATATATTACGGCTTCTCGGACTCGGACATAAAGGTTCGGAAATTGACTTATGTTTATTTTTCTTTGTGTCCCAATCAACCTTCTTCTCTTACCCCGATACATTCGTCGCAGTGGACTGTTTATAGCTAGACGTCGGAGGCGTCGACTTAAAAAGGTCCAATCTTTAATTAATTATAGGCTATTACATTTGGAAGGCTACATGTCATTAAAAATAGATAAATAAACTACAAAAATTAGCAGCGCAAAGAACTTGTTGCTGTTCTTTAGCCTACGTTTTATTCGTTCTACTAAAGTCTTCAACTGCCTTGTGCCTTGATCATGTCTTTTTTTGTTTGACTTCTTCAACAGATCTCCCTGTTGTACAAAGAACATCCACTGGGAGGCGTTCATGTAATTGCAAAACATAAAACGACTTGATGGAAAAAAAACCGACACCTTTCGGCTCACATTCAGCTGGCCCTCATTTGTTCAATGGATTACCTCTGTTTTTATACATAGTCATACATAGTAAGCTATAGGCCTAGATTCAAATGAATTTATTAGCATGCGAAATGGAAAATAATAATAATAATAATAATAAAATAAAATGAAATAAAAATATGGAATGCAATCATGTAGGCTGTAAAGACAATGCCGATCATTGAACTCTGGCTTTTAGACAATAGACTTCACTTTTATTCAGATCGTTAATTAAGCCAATATCAATCTAATAGCTATTTAAATTATTCTAGATTAATTAAAATAATACAGGTATGTTCACCTACACCAAATAGCAACGTCATGTAGCCTAAACCCCGTATGCAACATCATAATAATAGCGGCAGATTTGCTGATGTGATCTCAAAAATCAAAATGCCGCTTAAATTTATTTCGTTTTACTAAACTGCACATCTTGAAACTTTGCCTTTTACTTTTATGACGAAGTAAACTTCAAACAACTTGTTTTGCAAAACTTAAGTTAAACAATGAAAATAACTGAATGTCCGATACAGTACAATCATTGGCAATGCAAATGTTATGTTATGCAAAGATTAATGATGAAGCAGAACGAATAACAAAAGATGATGAAGCATCACATCTTTCTTCAAGAAACTCTCACCTTGTAAGCTATTTCGTCGGTGAACGTCCAATCGTGTTCGTCCTATCGTGATCAAACCTACATTCAATAGGAAGATTCAGAATTATTTAAGATATTTTATATAATCAACATCTTAAAAGACAACTTTAGACATTTGGCCCGCCAGCCTTTTTATGTGAGGAAATTAATAGGACGTGGTCTTGTTATCTAGCCTTTATTTATTTATTTATTTATTTAGCCATTTTCTTTAATTTGACGACAGGTGTAAAAGTTGCTTGTTACCTTCTGGTTAAATGACTACTGGCTACAACAAAAAGTTGATTAAAGTGAAAATCCGAAAGCTTAATTCTGCTCACATTTTCTTTGCGGAAAACATGTCCCATTAAGTAAAACATCCCTCTTAGCGGTTTCTACGTGTTAATTTGAAATGCGACTGGCATCGTTTCACATTGATTTATTTTGCAAGACAAGGCGTAGTTATTCTTGTAGGCAGCGGTTGATTTTTCATACTTTAATCAAGGCAATTATGCTGTTAGCTAATTGGCTGAAACAGTTCTGAAAAGCACAACTAAAGCAAATATTAAAATGGGTTAAAATTCACTGGCGATTTGTGTACCTGAGCAAAAAATGTAAATGCCTGATCAGAATTGGTAATCATTGGTGTCGCGCGTGTTCCCAGTTTTTATGGAATATGATTTTTTTAAACCCCGAATACCCTATTGTGTTGTCAGGTTCTCCCTATATGAGCGCCTATTTAATGTAGAGTAATTAAATATCCCGTGCAACAGAGCTATTCAAGACCGGACAATATTTCAACCTGTCCATAATGAAATTAAAATAGTTACAACTTCGATTTCTACATGATTTTCAAGACATTTAGAGAAGGGCGTGTGTATTACATTCAATAATACGAGGTGCGGCCCGTTGCCACATTCATCATCCCATTACTGTACCCAATCCAGGTCCGATACGTGAAGGGTAAAATGAATTACCGACGTTAAGTCGTCAATAAAGTCATTTCAGTAAATGGTGTCTCAGATGACTCCGGCATTATTCAACGGGCTTTATCAGCACTGGGGAAATTACGTCGCCTCTACACCTCATGTAATACGGCCCTGCTTACCTTGATAAAGCGCCCTGCCAGCGGCTAGTGACAGTGCTTTTGACCGGCTTTTATTCACTCGCTAGTGATGAACGCCAAGCTGATCAGGCGGAATGGGCGCTAATTAAAACCTATAAATTATCTTTTGCAGCCCCTCTCAAGACGTCGCATGCAGCCGAGATAAGAGCTGGAGTGCTAATTTACCGCCTGAAAAGGAGCGTGCCTCACAATGGCTACTTGGCTCAAATAGCATATTGATAGTGTCCTAATTAGAAATTTATTAAGTACCCACTCGAGCTTTTCGAATAAAGATTTCAACCCAACCTGTTTTATATGAATAAATGCTGCATGTAGTAAAATTCCATGTTTGCACTAATTGTTATTCTAAATGTTTCTATGTGCGTTCCTGCTTCATTCTTTGACGTATAGCATCTAGGTCTATTATTTTGCATAATTGCAACGGAGTTTGAACATTTGCTTTCATTTTTTAAACCATTTAGCCTTGTTGTGATTTATTCTTTTTCCTTTTTAACTATGCTGCCACATTTTCTTGATCCATTTGTGAATCTTTTTTAGGGATAAAGTTGTCATTTCATGCGAGCGGCTTGTTAAAACAGTAAACTGTCAATTGTTTTATACACTGCAGAAATACAACCCAAATGTGTTTCATTCATCTAAATTAACACGCTTATATTCAAGCCAAAATGTTATTTAAAATGGCTGGATCAACATGATAAGGTTACACCAGCAAAAGTGTGTTTAATTATGGGTAAGGCCAGGTAGAAATAATCCTTAAGGTAGGCTAACAATTGCAATTGAATTACCACTTTTGACAGTGTATACTCTGGTTAAAACGTTTCGAATGCAGAATATTAGTAGACTTACTAATACTGTTGCTTTATGATTATTAGCTAAATTATATAGGCTACCTTATATGACATTATATATAAGGCACACCTATAATATTTTGAATATTTAATATAGGCCCTATAGCCTACGGCATTTAGGCTACTAAAATAATTGCGAACTTTAATATTATTATTATTTATCTAATTACATGGTCATTTCTGTTTCTTACAACCTTAATTTCCTTCCTTTCTAACCTTGTCTCAAAGAATAATAATAATCTTGCTCCAAATTTTGAAGGCTGTTTCACCCCTGTTTTCTTGCACTAGCTCCGTCTATCGCCTAACGATCTCAGAAAATAGCTATTCGCGATGTTATTAGTGTCTAGTTTTGACAAAAAAAATACAACGAGCAACTAAAATAATGAATTATCTGGCTGCAGTGTCAGATCTTTTCTGTCAAAAGCCAATGCCGATCCAGAAACATCCAGTCCTCATTAGAGTGGATTTCCCGTTCGCCAGCTTATTTGGTCTTGGAAATCCAACCATTTGCATAAGATTGTAAAATTCTATTGGACATTCTCTTCTTGTGACACCAAGGATGTTGGTACCCCATTGGTCCACTGCACGTGTGTCTCGCTCACGTGCTTCCGGTTAAGGAAAAAAGTATGTGAGGGGCACAGTGATTTTAGAAAGAGTTTGTTAAGCGCGAGCTGTCACACGGGGCAGCGAGTCGGGGACTGCGGAGCATCGCGCGATGTATTGTCTGACATGAATAACGGGTGTGTTTTGACACTTGAAACGCCTCGATCGCGGAAAGCATTCCGATGCTATGACAGTCGCTTCTCTTAAGGTATTTCGTATACCTTTATTTTAACACTATAGACTGCATTCTTGTTTGTTCTTATCCGGATACCGCTCTTTGCAACAAGTGGAATTTTGGAGTGCAGACCACGATCCAGCTGTCATGGAGGAGCAAAAGGATCAAAATAGTCGTGATTCGACTGAATCTGAGAGCGTCTCGCTCTCACCCAATATACCATCTCCTCCGATTTTACCTCACCAGGCTGCGCAGCAAGCCCACAGAACCACGAACTTTTTCATCGACAATATTCTAAGGCCAGATTTCGGCTGCAAGAAAGATCTTGGGAGTAGGGATCGGGCGCAAACCTCGGGTAGGGAGAATGTTAACCCTATGGTAATAAGGCCGTCGCATAATAGCAGCCTTTGCCAGGATTCAAACTGCAGTAGTGACAGCACTTCTTCGTCCTCGTCGTCTTCGCCATCCTCAAAGCAGACCTCGGCAAAGCTTGTTGAAGGAAATGGAACTACCACAGCAAGGTACGGGGAGAATACGACGCCGATAATGGTGGTGAACGCTAACGGGGGAACTCCGCCAGTTAAAGAATCGCAGCCTTTACTATGGCCTGCGTGGGTGTACTGCACCAGGTACTCGGACAGACCTTCATCTGGTAAGGCGCTAGTTTCTTAATTGCACTGTATAATTCACAAACAGCGACTGAGTTGCACGCGAAAAACTTTTTTTTAGTTGAGTTCGATTTTTTTTTTAGTGCGTTTCAATTTCACTCGTTTTACGCAGCGTGTGAAGCTGTCACTAATAGTATTCAGCAGTCTTGGGTTGTTTTGAGGCATGAGCGAACAATTGTTACTTAGGCCGCAAACCAAACTATACATTTTGTTCACTCAAGTCCTTTCTGGAAAAAAAGAAAATATGCAAAGTGCGTTCATTATGTAGTTCAAAATATCACATTTATAATTCTCATCGCGCTTTAAATTTCTAGGCGTTTTCTATACAAAATAACTGTAGCCTGCTATAAAAACAATCTACAACCATTGGCAATAAAGGGAATAGTAGGCTACGTTACTGTGGTAATGTTAGGTAGCCGATAGATAATGTGGAATAGATAATATGTATCGTTATTAAGATAATAGTAATCTGTTTGAAATTATTCTGTCTTCCCAGCACGTTGATATTCATAATAACAACAATAACAAGCATATCTTTTCACAGTAACATTTAACGTAGGTGTTAATCTGAAAGTAGGCCTATGTCAGTACAAACAACTCTATCTTAATGAAGGAAAGATAAGAAGAGGAAAGTGCCGAAATTTAATCAACCATTATTTGTGGCGTTCTTTAAATCCACGATGACCTTATGCTGCTGGCTATATTTGTAATGAATTTATGATATTATTCGATATTCAATAGATATTTGCATAAGTATTTGAATTGCTATTTGTATTAGTTAAGGGTCAGTTGAATGGATGTTTTTTTGTTTTCTGTTATGAATCTCCTTACGTTAATTGCACCGTAAAATGTGTTCAGTTCTTACCTTTATGGGGTTTTTTTATACCTGCCCTTAAACCTAGTGTAATCCCATTTCAGAGATTTTAAATAATTTGTTTTACTTCAATAAAGCCAGTTTGTTTAGATGATACCACACGAAGTACATTTTTATGTTACGAAATATTTTTACACTGCATACCTGACACAAAGTCAGCTGGGCTGTTGGAAAAGATGCTTTGATTGACTTCACTGATTGACTTACTGATTGAGCTATCAGGCACTGGACTTTCACAGACGGCAAGCAGAATTTCGATCATCTGAGTGCAGTTTCCTGAAGGAGAGGCTTTGGGTTCTGTTTAGTTGTTGATCGGTAATGCAGAAAATTGTTTTCTTGACGTGCGTGTAATACCACACATGCGTGGTGATATTTGCTTTGCATAATATGCTGTTAGCAGGTCTTTAGCTTTTCTTTTTTTTATTATTATTATTTTTTAAATTGCACATACTGTGCATGAATGGGTTTGGATATGAGCTGCATTATTCATGTATATATTAAAGGTAAAAAAAAATTGTAGAACAATAACAAGACAGTTGATGCAAAGGAGCAAAACGTAGAAATGTAATATTAAAATATAATTTCGGCTCCTTTTCAGGACAGTACAGTTATCTTTAGCAATTAACACAGCTCGTCTGCAGAGGTTACATTATAGTGTAATAGTTTTTATGTGTCTTAACTTGCATTTAAAAAAGGTTTCATTCGTTTGAAATTTAGTGTTTACATCAAAAATATAGTATATAATATGCCTGTTTTATAGAGAGGCCACATAACAACAAAAACTGATTCATCTATCGATTTTCTTTTTGTGTGACTGACAATAACGAGGTGATTTAAAACTTAACTCGATATGCTATTGTTGTGGAAAACAGGGGGAATATGCTGATGTGTCGACATGTTGTCATTGTGTCTAATATGCTGGTAGTAATAATACTATACTATAATATAATATAGGCCTACATTTAATTAAAAAAAAATCAGAAAGATGAATAATCGCTTTTGTTATAATTAGCTGACTCGCGCAAAAGGCTCGTCCGGATTTCCCGCCATGTTCGCTGGGTGTAAATTGAAGTGACAATCGAGGACTGAGGCCTACATGAAAGCTTTCATTGCACGTTTACATATGAATTGGTTATAATTAAATATCTTATTAATTTAACTGTACATTTAAAGGCTACAGCTATTATAGTTTGTGGTTTAGAAATATAACTGACTAAACTATTATTTCGGCAGCATTTTCTCGGCCTTTTGGCAATTACTCATGTCTACATGTCAGCTAAGGTCATTTGTTTTACCCAAACACTCATTGCAAACTCCTATTGTTTATTCAGCAATGGAAGAGAAAGGGCTGCGTGGTATGAATTCTTTATCGACGTTTCTAAATAGAGCGCAGCTGAAATAGCTTGTACAATACGGAAGTGTCAGGTAGGCCCTCATGTTAACACCGCATCAATCGGTTCACTCACCTGCCAAGGCATTCTCTGTCAGGTGTGGGTATGTAGTGTTTATACTGCTTTATGATATTTATTTCTTCGTTTTATTGTTGTTTCTACACTAGGCCCAAGGACACGAAAATTGAAAAAGAAGAAAAGCGAGAAGGAAGACAAGCGACCAAGAACCGCTTTCACGGCTGAACAGCTGCAGAGACTTAAAGCCGAGTTTCAGGCGAATCGGTACATTACGGAGCAGCGGAGACAGTCGCTGGCCCAGGAACTCAACCTCAATGAGTCACAAATAAAAATCTGGTTCCAGAATAAGAGAGCCAAAATCAAAAAGGCCTCTGGCTATAAAAACGGCCTCGCTCTTCAGCTCATGGCTCAAGGACTCTACAACCATTCCACAACCACAGTTCAAGATGAAAAAGAAGATAGCGAATAAAATGGCCCCGCATCCCTCCTATAAAAGGCCATGGACGCTGACCCCAACAAAAGTGATTTTTCATATTTTTTATGAATCAAATGAAAAGGAAATGTCTTCGAGTTCTGCGAAGAAACGAAGATACGATATTTAAACAAATTTCTGTTTATCATACAGTATATGGACATGCATCTAAATACGAACACTATGAAAATTTATATATAGCCAAAACTGTAAGATGTGTATATTTAATTCCAGGTAAGGGGATGTCTATATTGCTCCTTACTTGCTGAATATTTCTAACGTTTCTTCTCCTTTCCCAATGTGGTTGCTCACCGTTTCAGTAGGCCTAAATGTCAGGCTTGTTAGAGTTTTTGTGATAGCCCTGTCTCTTAAATCCCTTATCTCACAGTTCTTCAAATGCGTGACTGAACCAACGCTTCAAGCCAAAGATTTTAATATGTTCAGATGATGTTGTCTGAAATAAAAAAGGTAGAATGTGCCATTGCTTTTTTTTTTTCTTTCTTTTTTTTTTCTAGTTTACAAACCCCTAACATAATTACACGATCTGTAGCTATTTAAACGCTACGATGACTTGTCGTTCTCCCAAACCCCTGAGAGATTTTTGTTTAATAAATGTATCACAAAACGATGCTTTTCTACGCTACTGTAATTTGTTTGAATGAGGCAGTGTGGATACACTAAAGTAAGGTGTTTTACGGATAATGTATTGCAATTTTTATGATGGCAGAAATTATAACATAGAAAGAATTTTCAGTCAAAAAGTCAGCCAGTTTGAGACAGAAATAACATCTACATTTTCTAATTACTACTTTTGATTATTCTATATAAATGTAATTTTTATGTGCCATTTTGATACATAACATGGAAACAAAATTTAAGAGCAGCTATGCGATATATAACGATATACTATTTGATCCTGGCTGATTATGTAGATTTCCTACACAAATAAATAAAAATATAGGCTACTAAAAAAACTATACTATTTTTCCAAATGAAAGTATATCTTGGAACGCATTTTAATTTAGGCAAGATAATTGGACTGCATTCAATCTTTATGACGCCAGCAATCCAACTGTTGACTTAAAGAAAAATTCTGCGCATGTCAATGGTAGACTATTATACATATGCCAAAATAATTGTGCTCTGCGAATCTTCCAGAATCAATTAAATGTAAGAAGAGGCTATATCTGATTGATCTTCCATCCTATGGAACAGCATCAGACATGTAGCCTACAGATTTTTTTCATGTAAAGGCCTACTATTGCATGCGTTAATCTCGGTATGCTGGATTCGATTTTAGGAGGCTATCAGAATTTGCATCAGCGTTGGCCTATCTCATGTGTTTGACCGCAAGTTATTTTAACGAACTGTTTGAATGTTGATTACCAACCATAAAAATTGTTTTCTCATGTTGCCGTCACACATCTGACTCCTTGCGATGACAACAGCAGTGCAGAAAGCGCTCGGCGTTTGGCTGCGGATTGAAGTGTCTTTGCGAGGCAGTGTGCAGGAGTCTGTGTTCTAGGGATCAAAGAACAGATTCAGCAAACTCTCCCAACGAGGTTAAAAGGTCAAGCGGAGCAGTCAAAACAAAATCATGGATGTTTAAAAACACTACATTCTCTCTGAACAGTCCGTGTATTATCTTAAAGCAAAGCGCATTGAGCATTGCGTTTCAAAGTAGGCCTATAATAAACGTTTTGAGGGCAATAAAGAATCTGTTGTGAAATTTTACTTTAATAAAGGTAACTGGCGATATGTAAGCCGTAAATAATATTATAAAATGATTTGGGTGAATAATAAATTTGTTTTTACGTAAAAACGTATAGCCTAGGCCCAATGATCAATTTGTTTACAATTTATAATCATTTTAACCAGTGCAAATAACATAAATTATATTATAAGACTCGCATATAACTTCTCTTATTTTTGTAGATATAATGCATTACGTTCAATGTAGCCTACGTGCATATTTTCACACACAAGTTTGACAAGTGAGTCATGACTAAAACAATACAAGAGGGGACAATAAATCAGTCTTAGCTAATGTAAAATGCTCTGTCAGGTAATGTTTGGGACGAGACATCATATAGGCCTATTTAATTATGGTTCATTCCCACAGTTACTTCTGAAAGCTTACTCAATACTAAAATATATTATAAACAAGACTCGACATCAACAACGATAATAATCAACCGTCAATGTTTACAGACACTCCGGATTTATGGCAACAACAAAATATTTTTCTCTTTGTCAGCAGGCCTCGCCTTTCTAGAATGTTTCGACTTAGCGATGTCTACAAACAGAGCGAGTTCACATCAGATGTTTATCATCATTTATTGGTTAAAATAAATTGTTTTGGAATATTCTGTGTTGTCAGTAGTTTGTAAAAAAAAAGAATTACAGCTATTTTGTCTCCATGTTAAGAGACAGTTGCCTATATAAGAATACGGGACTGGTGTTGTGCTGGTGCTGTTTGTTCTTATTTTTTGGACTATTGTTACAAAAGTACTGCCACAAATAGTTTCTTGTCGAATTCCCTATTTTCTTTATAATATTGCTTGACAATTGTTATTACACGACAATAAGTTTACCAATTTTTATCCTTTCAGTTTATGAGGCATTTATTTTGGGACGTGATCTGAGATATGGAAGCTAAGAGCTTGGTTATTGTCATAAATGTGTTATGGCGACAACGGTGACAATATGAGAATGAAAATGATTTATTATAATATTTTAGAGTTCTGAAAATTTTACGAAAAATTACAGAAAAACAGGGAGTTCAATTACTAAATGAAATCTACTTTTTTCAGTCTGGACAAGAATAATTCCTGTTATTCTTTAACGTAAAAAAAAAAAAAAAAAAAAAAAATCGTTGAATTAATAAATATTTTGCCTTCCCCGTGGAGTGTTTTGCCATCACTGGAGCCCGCAGGCGGCTTTTATTTTTAATTATTCTGCTACTAATAGAACTGCTGCGCATAATATTTAGTGGATTTAATTAACACACTCACATATAGCACAGAGAACCATTTCAAAAACACCTGTACATTAAATATTAATTGCCATAAACCGATTGACATTACTTATTTAAACAAGTTAGAGCGATTATTAATTTGCTTTCGTATGGACGAACAAATCTCCTGTGTTTTTCTGTTAATTTGAAGGGGCTTATTATTCATTTTAAGCTGTACAATAAAGAGCAAATGAAGTCCATGTAATTCAACTTATAGTGCCCTTGCAAATGAAATGATAACAACGAGATATTCATTGTGAAATTTGCATTTTATTCACCGACCATCCAAAAAAAAAAATCTTCGCAAGGCCCGGTTACATAGACGGGAAGTATTAATAGGCTACAATATAGATTCCCTCATTAATTTGTTTAAATTATACCTACAGTCTGGTGTTTTTAACAAATCCTATTTTATATACAATCGTTTGGGGGAAAGCCTTAATGCGGAGTAAGCTGTTCACACATCATTAAAATAGTCAAATATCCTTCAGTCGTTCAAATAATAAGCTTGTATCTATAGTTTTTTGTGTCACCATTTTGAGGCTCAAAATCAAGTGTAAAGTGCATATCAACCTTAATATAATTAAGGATGGGGAACTAGCTAGCCTAAGTATAAGACTGCGACAAACTATTTTTCATTGTTAGGTTAATTATTGATCGTTATTTACGCATACGTTTGTCAAGTTCTATACTGTGTATAGCCAAAAATGTTCATTTATTCCTGCTCGTGTTTATTTTTATCAATAGCTGTATGCTGTGGGCCAAATAAATGTTCAATCCACATATCTACTGCGAGGACAATAATTACTAACATTACCTTGTTAAAATATATATCACTCATTTAAAAACGGCACAAAACCGCCTTGCTTCTTAGTTCAGCAGGTGCTTCGCTAAAACAAAAGCTAACTGAGATCGGCGCGTGCTCGCTACCCTCTGCCCTACAGCTAACATACAATGTAGGCTATTTAATATATATGCAAATTAAAGCAATAAAAGACGAAACTATGGAGACTATTTAGCAGGGTAGCTGCAAACGAAACACTAGAAACTTAGAACTTCAGACAAAGGTAAGAGAACGTTAGCCTATTTTCAATGAAAAATAGGAGGAAGAGGCGGACATTATGTTTTGCAAAGTGGTGGACTTCAGAGAGAGCAAGAGAAAAGGCGAAGGCCATTGCACTGTGGGGTTGAGGACAGGAAAAGCTTGCTGCATCGCCGGCACAAATTTCACAGCTTCTCTTTGGTTTGTGCCCTCGTTGACCAGAGGCGAACGTGCACCATTGATCAAAGAACAGCGGAAGAGCTAGGCCAGTGACCCTGAATAGGACTAAAGGATGCAAATATAGGAGCTAAGTGATTGGTAATCCTATTAGAAAACACCGTGGGTGGGGGCCAGCGGTTCAGGGGCTATTCGCGTCACAACAGTACCAGCCCTCGATGCTCTTGTACACATACAGCTAACATGTGTTTCTGTTGTGCGCACGCATGCACAGGCATCATCGCCTCGATCACAAACCAGCACAGCCCCACTGCTTAACTCAAATATAATCCCCCATGGAATTAGCCTAGCTACTGAGCAGAATGTGTGGTAAAAGGATCAAATCTGTGGGACTTGCATTGGAAAGAGGATGTCTTTCTGTCACAAACTTCTAAAATAAAGCACCATTAGTGATTAAGTTAATTCACACGTGCACTGACAAATCTAAACATGCATTTTAATCACAAAACTATTTCACCTTTAGTTTAAAAGGTGCTCTGAGGTCAAACGTCTGTTCTCTCGTTTTCAGACGCCTTTGCACAAATGCACTGTCCTGTTCTAATCCTGTCCCCCCTTCCTTCAAGGTCCACATCACTTCAGTTTTTGCTGTTGAAATGTGTGACAAATGTATACAGAGGCAATACTGGTGGGGTGATTCAACAAAGGGTGGCATTGAATGTTAACCTCCCAATGCGCCAATGTAGGCATTAGGACCACTGGGAGAGCAGCCACAAATGTGGGAGCAGATAAATGAACATTACATGGTGGATACAAGTACCTTCATTCCCCTCCACCCACCACAAACTGGTCAGCTGCACAGGGCCAGACACAAACACACTGCTGCAAAGGCTTTGTAAAAGAAGAGTATGATGAGATCTATACATATATCAAGTGAAAAAAAACAAAAAACATCTGCATAACATTGTATATGTTGCTGGCTGACTTTAGCTATATCTTTAGCTATATCTAAACACAATTCGTTATTTTATTTCACACATTATTTAGGCCTACATATAAGAGAAAATAATATCACAGTTGTATATATTTTAAACACAAATTATTTAAAAATGTTAACTTATTATTGAAACAGAGTCTGAAAATTTACTTTGTTTTCTGTTTATTTGTTGTCAGTAATTAGTACATTCATTATATAAATACAAAATATCTAACAAATGCATAAATGTCATATGCATTATTTTAAAAATGATAGTTATTTTTTCAAATGTAACTTTTTTTTTTCAAGTAGCCTATGTGTCTTATACCACAGTTTAGTCAACCGGTTTGGATTGGGCTATATGGCTATATTTAGGATGTGTTTATGAACTACTCTGGGTTTTCAGTGATCCACAACAGCCTATCAACAACTCCATTCCCATTCCTGAAAGGCCCGGTTGTCCGGTAAAAACACATTTTTTTCGTTTCGTCGCAACTCTAAGTGATGTGGGTCAGTGACAAATATGAACGTCAGAGAAGACAAAAACGTTAAAGTTTTTTTTTTTTTTTTTTTTTAAATCTATTTTTAAAACAATTTTCCTGTATGGGGCTAATCCGTCAAAATGTGATTACAAAAACCCGTAATATGACCTTGACGCAATCTTGAGGGTCTTATCTTGTCACATGACAACAAAATACCTTAGGCCTGTTTTTAATAATATTGAAAAAAATTACAAAATAGTAAGATTTTTACGCAAAAAAAAAATTCAGACACAAATCTCGATAGGCTACTCCAAAAACGTGCGTTTTGAGCCGTTTTTCGTATTGAATTGCATTTTAATGTTAAATAACTTAATAGATTCTGACAAAAATAGTGTCACGTCATTGACCCATATATGAAAGGAAGAAGAGTTGACAAGAATTCTAATTACAAACAGAAGGGGTCCTATCGTGGGACAGCGGTGGGTGTTCACCCCGTTCACAATGGCATCTGCTCTGCAGATTTTTCAGAGCCCATCCTGTCAGGGCGCTTTTTTATATAATGAAGGTACACGCACAAAGAGAACAAAGCGCGGGACACCTGGTATCATAATATGCGATGGGTGGTCAAGAGGCTCTTCACTCCGCGTGCCTCACACATGTGTTATTACTTTACCGTCTCCAGACAGACAGAGTCTTCCACGATGCGCGCTAGCATTAGCGGCTATATGTTTTCACCGTCGGCCTTGCACTTCAAAAGGCGGGTAAATCGCGAAGTCTCCTCCTCGGTCTCTCATCGCTGGCTCTGCAGTCCCGAGGTGGCGAGAGGTGAGCCGGAGAACAGTTCGTCATATTCAATTAGCACACGGCTGTCACAGACGCTCTTAGCGGGCCGTGATGTCATTCCCTGCGAGAGAATATGAACGATTGTCCCACCTTTGAGAAGACATGATCTGAGAAACAAGCACTTCCACAGAGCATCAGTAGCCTATATTAAAAACAGGATATTAGAACAATAATAAGCCTCTGAATGGGCGATTCTTCAATCAGGGGAGTTATTCTGTCCCCTGGAATAATTTTTAACATAAAAATACAACCATTCTTAACACTCTGTCAGTCAAAATGACCTTTTTTGTATTATTTCAATGAAATGATTGTACTATATTTTAGTTCAATAATGTTTTTTTATTTAATATTTTGTATTTTTAGGGTACTATTATAGGCTATTTATGCAGTAGGTATAGTTATAATCCATTTATTCACTTTTTGAGCATGGACCTGAAAATGAAATTGAATGCTTTGGAGTGCATAAATCTTGAATGCTTTGGAACACGGACTTAAGTGATTTAACATAACTTAAGAGATTTAACATCTCTTTTTAAAGATGGCAAATTATTGACGTGAAAAAAGGGTCCCACTTTATATTACATGGCCTTAACTACTAAGTACTTACATCAAAAAATAAGTACAATGTACTTATTGTTCATTTTGTATTTCAAAACACTTTTGCTGCTATTGAGGTGGATATGGGTAAGATTGGGGACAGGTTTGGTGGTATGGGTAGGTTGAAAGGTGGGTTAAAGTGTGATGGATGGGTCAACAGTGTAATTATAAGTATAACTGCATAAATTAATTACAAATGTAATTACATGCAGGTATTTTTTTTTTTAAATATAAGTACAATGTAAAACATGTATGTACACAATAAGTGCACTGTATCACTGAATACAATGATTAATTGTGATTAATTTAAATGTAAGTACTTAGTAGTTAAGGCCACCTAATATAAAGTGGGACCAAAAAAGTTTTAAAAAGTTAACTTTAAAAATTTTACATTTATTGTTATAAAAAATGCACAAAAATACCATCTTCAATTTTCTTTATATTTTTTCCAAAAACATTTTACTATAAAATTTTAAGAAAATCAAAGCCATAAATCAAAACAAATGTGTTCTAAATTTGAGGTTGATATCTCAAAAAATGAGCTTTGTTTGTGTGCAGTACCAAACATTTCCATTAGATGAAATTCATCTCCCACTCATTTGCAATGGAACAATACAAGTATGACTATTTTTTTCAGGACCATTTAACCTTTTCGAATCATGTCCATTTTTTTTTTTTTTTTTTTTTCACACAGCAAGTGCCAAAACCTTTACCAAGTTTCGTACCATTTTGATGAAGTAAAAAATTCTAAAAAAAAAAAAAAAAAAAAAAGTTTTTTGTCAAATATGACCCAACAGCACCAGAGGGTTAAAGCACAGATTATTATAGCTTTGATTATGAAAAATGTTTAATTAATTTTCATTTTAAGACTATTTTGGCCTTGTTCCTATAGACTAACCCAAACATTAACTTCCCCTCTATATATAAAACACTGTTTTGAAAAAGTGTTAGAGTATTTTTCTCTCCAATAAGAGTCACATGTCATCACTGAAAGCTGATCAAGCTCTTGATGACACAGATGAAACATAGATGTTAAAATCTGATTTGAAGTAGTTAAAAGTTAGTTTAACTGAAGAATCGCAAATACTTGTCAGACAACATGCACATGGTTTAAGCATGACACAAGCATATGCATTTTAATAACTAGCCACCTGCAACAATAAAAAATGCAACAATATACTGTCAAAAGTTACCTATGTCTTTCTGGTCCAACCTTTAAATTGACTTTTATTGGTGCCCAGCTGTAATGTATTCATTCAGGTTGGTTCAATCATAATAAATTATTATACATTTTTGTTTTGAATAAAGCCAGTTTATTTAGATGTTACCACAAAGCACATTATTGTTACTTGACATTTTATTGTTTTGCAATGTGGTTTGCTATCTCAATTTATCTGAGCAACAAGAGCAAAACCACAAGATTTCCCCCTTCTCTTCATATAGGCCTATGGAATTTTAAGATTCCCAAAGGCCATCTAATTTCAACCAAGTCTAAATCTCTCTTATAGCTACAACTTAGCCACTTTTATATCCCAAGTGTATTTAATTCCTATTCAAATACAACAAGGGTCAAGGGTTACATTTTCAACAAAGAGAAACACATTATAAAAATTGCTTGCGACTTCAAAGTGTATTTGTGTGTGTGTTTTTTATCCATTACTGCATTTTGTTAAATTCTCAAAACTGATTTAAAGTGGTCAGTCCTCTAATATATGTTGTGTAGGTGTCAGTGCTGAAACACGCCTGTCAACGCATCTACATAAGCCTGTATCATTACCCAAATAAGGTCCTGTTCAGGGACTACTTTAACCTTACCTAAAATCCATATGATAATCTGTTATGGCACCAGCCCGCTCCACAGCTCCATGATTTACGGTTTTGCGTCAGCCCCTAGCCCTTCTGCACAGCAAAGTTAAATGACCCGAAAATAACATTAATATGTACCAGAGTCTGATGGAGTGCTGTACAGAAGGGGTGGTCTGCGGCGTCGGCTTTCACCCGCAGGAATATAAACTCCAGGGTCGGTATGGGTCAAGGGGTGGCATCAACGATACAGCTGAAGTGCAAAGCTGACAGAAGAGAAGAGGAGAAGGAAAGTTATCTTCAGGCTAACGATCATTTCAATTGAAGTTAACAAAAGATTTATGTTGAATGAAATATCTGATGATCATAAAATAATGTCTTTTGGGCGCTTTTGCTTTATTAACAGAGAGGCTTCATATCTTGGCAAAATTATTCATGTAAATATTTTATAAATTATAGAATATGATAACAGGCATAAGCTTGTTTTCCTTTCTGAAAGTAGTTCAATAGTTTTGGATGGGAGTCACAGATATAAACTAACAGTAGAGGCAAATGTTTACCATCATGAATGATGTGAAAGTGAGACAAAGATAAAAATAAAAGGCAAAATATAATTGAAAAATAATTGAGAAATAAATCGACTAAAACAATCCCCATTTTCTTTTTCTTTGTAGCCCACACTGTTTGTTAACGCACAAGTATCATCAGGAACATTCAAAGTTTGGGTTTTGTAAGATTTTTCTTTATTATTATTATTATTCAACAAGGATGCATTAAATAATTAGATAAGTATATAAGTATATAAGTGTTTAGTATCTGCTTATATAAGAAGCAGTCATTTAGTAGATATTTTTTTTTATCTTTCTTGCTCATTTGTTCACCTTTAGTAACCTGGAATCTTGCTTAAAGGCATTTTCTCAAACCAGTTATGAACCCTAAGAGACTTGATCACTTTATATGATGAACAGATTTAATTTAAGCTTTTATTCACAAACATTAATCAACGCACACATCAGTTATGGTAAACCGAAGCTAAAGCATGTTCTCTTGACGTGCAAAAACCAAGGTTCATTCTCGCATTACGCATCACATTTGAGCTTCCACAAGAACCAATGAGGTTCATTCTCGCGTTACGCATCACATTTGAGCTTTCACAAGAACCAATGAGGTTCATTCTCATGTTACGCATCACATCTGAGCTTCCGCAAGAACCAATGAGGTTCATTCTCGTGTTACGCATCACATTTGAGCTTCCGCAAGAACCAATGAGGTTCATTCTAGTGTTACGCATCACATTTGAGCTTCTGCAAGAACCAATGAGGTTCATTCTCGTGTTACGCATCACATTTGAGCTTTCACAAGAACCAATGAGGTTCATTCTCGTGTTACGCATCACATTTGAGCTTCCGCAAGAACCAAGTAGGTTCATTCTCGTGTTACGCATCACATTTGAGCTTCCGCAAGAACCAATGAGGTTCATTCTAGTGTTACGCATCACATTTGAGCTTTCACAAGAACCAATGAGGTTCATTCTCGTGTTACGCATCACGTTTGATCTTCAGCAAGAACCAATGAGGTTCATTCTAGTGTTACGCATCACATTTGAGCTTCCACAAGAACCAATGAGGTTTATTCTCGTGTTACGCATCACGTTTGAGCTTCCGCAAGAACCAATGAGGTTCATTCTCGTGTTACGCATCACGTTTGAGCTTCAGCAAGAACCAATGAGGTTCATTCTCGTGTTACGCATCACGTTTGAGCTTCAGCAAGAACCAATGAGTTTTATTCTCGCATGTCAAGAAGGTTCAGTTGAGCTTCTGTTTATGTTCCCTGATCAATATTTATATGTGAATAAAAGCCTAAATTCAATCTGTTCATCATATAAAGCGATCGAGTCTCTTCGGAAAATTTGGACTAAACTGTTCAATTCATATGGATTAGTTTTACGATCTCTTTATGAAATTTTTGAAGTGTCAAAGTGGTAGTTGCGTAGTT
Source organism: Ancherythroculter nigrocauda (assembly GCA_036281575.1). Classification (NCBI taxonomy): domain Eukaryota; kingdom Metazoa; phylum Chordata; class Actinopteri; order Cypriniformes; family Xenocyprididae; genus Ancherythroculter; species Ancherythroculter nigrocauda. The sequence goes on from VTFQ01000003.1 coordinate 59,512,394, forward strand.
GTCAATGGAGGGACAGAAATCTCTCACATTTCATTTAAAAAGATCTTCATTTTTGTTCCAAAGATGAACAAAAGTCTTACAGGTTTGGAACAACATAAAGCTGAGTAATTAATGACAGTATTTTCATTTTTGGGTGAACTATCCCTTAACCAATATACCACATCACCCCCACTTGACTCCTTCACTCACTAACTCGCTCGCCCTTTCAGATGACAGAACCAGCTCAAGACTCTGAGTGATTTCTGGGGCAGCCGCGCAGTACTAAGCATGAAGAAGTCCTTTTACACAGCCTGCGAGATGTGTGGTCCGAAGGGTGCTATCCCATTCCTCTCTTTGTCTTGTGTGTGTGAGCTCACTGTGTGTCTGTCCAGACAAGAAAAAACACACACGCATTACAGCAACAACTGTTCCATGTGAGTAAATCATTTTATGGATGTTCAGGAAGTTTGTGTTGGGATCATGGTGGGATGGCTGGGCTGTAGCGTAAAGACGGTAATACGCTGGAATGCATCAGGGTTTATCGGAATTGCAGGCTGATCCGTCCCATGACAACAGGTGCCGTGTCCGAGACACCTGTAGTTCTGACACAAATTTTTACTCTCAGAAAAAAAGGTACAAAAGCTGTCACTGGGGTGGTACCTTTTTTTCTTTCTTTCTTTCTTTTTTTTTTTTTTTAGGTAAATATGTACAATTTAGGTACTAATATGCACACTTTAGTGGTAAATAAGGTACAATGCAAAGGGTAATGTCCCAGTGAAAGCTTTTGTACCTTTTTTTCTGAGTGTGAAAGTGGAAAAAATTGTGCTGTATCTGCAATTTTGGGTAGCACTTTATTTTACAGTCCTGTTCCCCATGTACTTACTATGCACTTATGATAGTAATTGTAATAACTGGGTAATAACTAGGTACTATGCCTGAACCTACCCCTCAACCTAACCTTAACCCATGTACTTACCTTATACTTTCTTGGATAAGTATACTGTAAGTACATGTAAGTGCACGTACTGTAAAATAAAGTGCAACCCAAATTTGTCTTTTGAAAGAGGCCAGATCACTAATACTGCTTACAAACAATTTTCGGTAGCACTTTATTTTGCAGTCCTGTTCTCCATGTTCATACTATGTACTAATTAATTACAATAACTGGGTAATAACTAGGTACTAGCCCTGAACTTACCCCTAAACCTAACCTTACCCCATGTAGCCATCTTATAATAACCAGTACTTTCTTACTTGCAACCCAAATTTCAGGCATAAAGCAATTAAAAATAATAAAAGACTACCCAAATATTCATATTTTGTCCTGAAATACAGCGTTTAGTGATGCACTTGTGGTGAAGAATCACACAAAATCTACTCCGGCGTGTTTAAGAAGCCGAGACGACTGGTTAAAAACACGTTTCCATCGAGCAGTCGCAGATGTCTGTGAAAAAAAGAGATCCTGACACACACAGCTGCTGGCCAAATCTGCCTTGAATCAACGGACGAACTGTGTCACACACTTCGCACATTCCTTTCAAAGTCACTTTTATGCATGTAAACACTGTTTGATCTGAACAAAATTACCATTAAGTACATAACTGATTAAAAGAAAATACATAAATATATTTTATTTATGTTTTATACAGCGTTGTAGGACACGATCATGGAAATAGTTATGGAGGAGGCCCGGATGTCAGTTCCCCTTCATGCCCTCGACAGAATGGACCTCCAAGCAGCGTGACATTGCTCCATCAATCTGTGTTTAAAGAGCAGTGTGTGTCCGCAGTGCAGCATGTTAACAGGCATCTCTCTCTTTCTCTTCACGTTCATGTTCAGGCACACTCAAAATCCCACATATGCTTGTATGCTCATCTATTTATGTTTCCATTGCCCTTATACAAACACACATTGGGTTTTCATGTTTTATGGGGATTTTCCATAGACATAAATATTTTGATACTGTAAAATATGTATATTCTATCCCCTAAACCTACCCATCACAGAGAACTGCATTTTTAGGTTTTCAAAAACAAAACATCACTTAGTATTAAGCCGTTTTCTTCATGGGGACAAAACTATGTCCCCAAAAGGACAAGGATTTCAGATATTGCCATCTTTGTGGGGACATTATGTCCGCATAACTAAGGGTTTACCAGGACATGTACATCTTTGTGAGGACATTCATTGATGCAATCAAGCCTAATGAAAACAAGAGCACTTGTCAGCCATCACCATATCAAACCAAACATTTGGCTGCTGTCCCTCTATCTATCTATCTATCTATGTTTCAATTACTTGTAGCTTTCGTATAACATCTCCATTCTACATCTGTTTTCAAGGTCATTGGGGTTGGAGCCATGACATAGTAATGCATGTTTACTGGGATGCAACTCCAAATTTGGCCTGTGTCATTCCCTAATCCCTTTCCTGACTCTACTTTCCAATATATATATATGCAAGATGAGCATTTGTGGTTAAAAAGTATATCATTTTTAATTGTTTTTTTAGAAAATGACAGATCGTTTCTCTAGATAAGACTCTTATTCCTCATCTGGGATCATGTAGAGCTCTTGGAAGATGCACTGAAAGGACCTTCAACCCGTTGAACCCCATTGAAGTCCACTATATGGAGAATAATCCTGGAATGTTTTCCTCAAAAACCTTCATTTCTTTTTGACTGAAGAAAGAAAGACATGAACATCTTGGATGACATGGGGGTGAGTAAATTATCAGAAAAATTTTAATTCTGAAGTGAACTAATCTTTTAATTAGCATCAACAGAGTTTGAGTATATAAATTACTTAATATTGTAGTAGATAACAAAATAACAAACCAAGTGCCTTTAATTTTGATAGCACGTGCACTTTTTGACCAAAACATCTCATAAAAAGAAGTTTTTATGGTATTCTGTTCAAAATTAAAAGATTTTTGGACACATTTTGTTTGTGATACTTTGAGAGACATGTCCGTAAGTAATATAAATTATACTTGTATGTATATAAATACAAGTGAAACATATACAAGACAAACATTTTTTTCATGCACTCTTTCATTCTTCACAAACTCAATATTTCTAAAAAGATCATTTAGCAGTGTATTCCCTATTCTTCGGGTAATGAGCTGATCATATTAGGCTACTCTTATTTATAAGCTCTAAATGCTTTAATGGGGTTGGCTGACCGACTGGTTTTCCATTAGTGTAAACATTAGGCAACAGGTCGATCCTCCACTCATTAGCCATTACCCTCAAGTCATTAACTCCAACAGTCGATCACAATGGAGCAGAGTTCAAGCAAACACAGACCATCTCGTACTGGAGAATCTTAATTAGTGAACACTTACAACACACTAACAAGACAGTTACAGGATCTCTGGATATATTCTATATTATTTTGACTATATAATCTTATGAAAGTTAGTTCCTAAACACTGAAACATTATAGAAATGTTTTAATATACCTTTGACAATGTCAGTGGGTGCACACTTAGGGAAATAATGATTAAATGCCTGTCTATCCAGTGTATTTTTCATGTAACAGTTATTTTGTCATTTACCCTTGTAGTGTGCTGTGCTAACATGCGAAATGCCTGAACGCTTCAGCACATTTTACAATACAAAAAAACAAACAAACACATAAACAGATTAAATACAATCTTCCATACTCCGGGGATCGTCCTGAGAGATGCTGGAAAGCTGCAGACCTGCTTGAGAATATTTGCAAAGGTAAACCCAGAGGAATAAGAGAGCCAACATGGGAGACGCTAGAAAAAAAAGCAACGTGAAGCAAAAAACAATGTGGGGTCTGGAAACACAGATGTTCAGAGACACTTATACAGACTCGGGGGGGTGTGCAGAAACTCCCTGCCAGATGTGGATGCACACCACGTAATTTCACAAAAACTAACTCTACCCAGTCAACGTGAACCGATGAGTAGCCGTTCACTCAAGTGCTTCAAACTACATATATACTCAGCAAAAAAAGAAACGTCCCTTTTTTCAGGACTCTGCATTTCAACAATAATGTTGTAAAAATCCAAATAACTTTACAGATCTTCATTGTAAAGGGTTTAAACAATGTTTTCCATGCATGTTCAATTAACCATAATCAATTAATTAACATGCACCTCTGGAATGGTCGTTAAGACCTTAACAGCTTACAAAAAGTAGGCATTTAAGGTCACAGTTCTAAAAACGCAGGACACTAAAGAGACTTGTCTACCGACTGTGAAAAACACCCAAAGAAAGATGCCCAGGGTCCCTGCTCATCTGCGTGAACGTGCATTAGGCATGCTGCAGGGAGGCATGAGGACTGCTGATGTGGCTATAGGGCAATAAATTGCCATGTCCGCACTGTGAGACGCCTGAGACAGCGCTACAGGGAGACAGGAAGGACAGCTGATCAGCTGTTCATACAAATATTTACACATTAAGTTTACTGAAAGTAAAAACAGTTGAAAGTCAGAGGACGTTTCTTTTTTTGCTGAGTATATATTCCCAAACAGTGAAAACAAATGTAGGGTTAATGTCAGCACTTACAGTACTGTCAGAAGTTGGTGACAGCGCTGAAGAAAAAAAGGCTCCTAGTTCTTGTCAAAACTGCTTTCATTCATGCATGGTTTCTCTAAATTGTTTTGAAAACTTACAGCAAAGATTCTTTTACTAGCAAATGCTCTTACAAGTGTGTAATGGTGTATGCGTAATGCTTCAAATTCAATTCAGTGCCCATCAACTGATAAAGAGGTTGAAGAGTTCAACCAGAAGTGGAAATTCAGTTATCATCTACTCACTCATGTCGTTCTATATGACTTTCTTTTTTTTTTTTTAGGAATGTTTTTGTCCATACAATGAAAGTCAGTGGGGTTCAAAACAACACTGGACACAAGACATTTTTTTAAAAAGTAATGCACGTCTAGAGGATGTGTAAATGATGAAAAACATAATGTTCATTTTTGGGTGAATTATCCCTTTAAAAGGGATATATGTAAGTATTTTCATGTATTAATTGCTTTTTTATTGCCAATGGGTGAACAGCTTCCCACATTAAAAAACACTATAGTAATAGTAAATCTTATAGTGTTTTTGAACCATATAATAAAGTACTTGAATTAATTTGTTGTGGCAATTCTACAGTTTTTGTGGTAATATAACAACTATAGTAATATAAACATATTACTTTACCCAATACTGTACTAAGTTTTCTACAACTATAGGGTACTACAATGAATACACTACAGTTTACTGTAGTACAAACTAAAGTATACTACAGTATTTATTACAGTTGATCAGTTCACTACAGTTAATATACTACAGTATGCTGTAACATTCATTAACAAAGTGTTGTAAATACTATAATATACAGTATACAACAATTTACTATAGTTTACTATAGTAAATACTATAGTATTTTTTTCATGTGGGTTGCAATGAAATTTAAAGGATTAGTTCACTTTTAAATAAAATGTTCCTGATAATTTACTCAACCCCATGTCATCCAAGATGTCTATGTCCTTCTTTCTTCAGTCGAAAAGAAATTCCAGGATTTTTCTCCATATAGTGGACTTCAGTGGACACCAAATGGTTGAAGGTCAAAATTACAGTTTCAGTGCAGCTTCAAAGTGTTCTACATGATCCCAGACGAGGAATAAGAGTCTTATCTAGAGAAACCATGACTCATTTTCTAAAAAATTAAAATAAAATTTTATACATTTTAACCATAAATGCTCATCTTGAACTAGCTCTCTTCTTCTTCTTCTCTATTTGAATTCTGGCAGATGCTGCTAAGTGTATTACTGCCCTCCACAGGTCAAAGTTTGAACTAATTGTTATATACTTGCACTAGCATATTGTATATGACAATTTAGTTCACACTTTGACCTGAGGAGGGCAGTAATACACTTAACAGTGTCTACACTGCTGGAATTCTAATAGAGAAAAAGAAGAGAGCTAGTTCAAAATTAGCATTTATGGTTAAAATGTATCAAATTTTATATATTTTTTTTTTAGAAAATGAGTGATGGTTTCTCTAGATAAGACCATTATTTCTCGTCTGGGATCGTGTAGAACAATTTGAAGCTGCAGTGAAACTAATTTTGACCTTCAACTGTTTGGTGTCCATTGAAGTCCACTATATGGAGAAAAATCCTTCAACGTTTTCATCAAAAACCTTAATTTCTTTTCGACTGAAGAAAGAAAGACATGGACATCTTGGATGACATGGGGGTGAGTAAATTATCAGGAAAAGTTTATTTAAAAGTGGACTAATCCTTTAAAAAACAAGACCTCCCATGACTTCCTGGGTTGTCTACGAAAGCCTGTAGACTGATTTTTTTTTTTTTTTTTGCCAGGAAAATCAAAAGGATATGACGTTCTTAAACAGTTGTGGCTAGAAGGGATACAGCTACGGCCAGAAGTGACACAAAATCTCGCCCTATAATAACAATAAATTATTTTTATCAATGTCTACACCCCAACCCTTCTCTTACAATAGTGCAAATACCGTAATGAATTGTTCATTTAAAATGCGTGACAAATATTCCCTTCTAGCCCTACTCCTGAGAGCCTCTCTTCTGTTCAATGACACGTGAAAACAATGCTTATAAATGCAATGTTCATGATAAGAACCATTCTATACTGTAATGTCAATGCGTCATGCAAAAAAGGAGAATTATTTCAAACTATATACTAGTCTCACATATCCATATCTATTTAGTCTATAATCTCAAATAGGCCTACTTTATAATCAAATTTAATGTAATTTTATATTTATATTATGTATAATGTAATTTTAATTACCTCATCAGTCGACATAATGCTGAATTGCAAGGCTTGTGCAAACATATCAACATCGCCATGGTCAGATTCATTCTGCTTTCTCACCGCTGTCATTTCTGTGTTTATTTTGTTTAATCGGTGCCCATATTTGCAACGCTTCCGGGCAGCTATTTCGGGCATCCAAAACTTTTTGAATGGGGGAGTCCTGAAATCTCAAAAACTGCTTGGCGAACTCATAATTACAGGTGCAATATGTAATATTTTTGTAGTAAAATATCTAAAAACCACTAGGCCAGTGTTATATATTTTGTTCACTTGAGTACTTACAATATCCCAAATGTTTCCAACTATTTGTAAATCATAAGAAAATTGCAATTTTATCCAAGGCTCCGGGACGTGTGAGGAGTCGCCTGTCACTTGCGTCATACCCGCGTTACCCTCGGTTTCCAGTTTTATTTTGTAGAAACCATGGAAACACTAAAGACGTTTTAATATATTACACGTTATAATAGACAAGGGAACAACTGTTTTGATATATTTATAAACTAATTGTTGTTATATAGCTCAACACGTTGTCTTATTGTTTTTCTTGTTTTTCCGCGAGTACCATGCTTTACCATGCCTCAGAGAAAAACACTATTTTGTGAAGTAGCTAACATAGCATAATCAGATGCAGCTTTATTTTTAGTAACAGTAATACAGCATTTTCTCCATCATACAATACGTTTTGAAATTAATTGCATGCCATTTATCAACACAAGCCATCCAGCATTTAATATGATTTTCTAAAATCGATCTATCTTACTGCAGTGTACAACAAGTGTCTCACAGCAGCCGCTGAGCAAACGCAACGTTATAACATTTTTGACACACTCAAATATATCTAATATGATAAACAGAGCTGCATTACCTCATACTCATGACCGGAAAAGCGGATGCGGCGCCGGCGACTGTGACATAATAAAAGTCCCGCTGCTCGTGAGGCGTGTGTTGCGCAATCACTCCAGCTCCTCATTCAGCTCCCACAACACTCAGTCCTGCTCTGCTTCATACTACAGTAACGTTAATAATCTCATCCATGAACATGATTTCTTCCCGACTCCAATCCCTATTCTTTTGCACCGTCCATTGAGATGGAGACCACGTGTCCCAAGATTCCGCTCTAAAACTTGGCATCATCAAGCTATGCCTTTGCTTTGAATAGGCTTCTAGCGACCTCTAGCGGATTAATACATATTGTACCTTTAAATAACATATTTCAAATCAGCAACCAAATCTGACATGAACTGTCCAACATTAAATGTTTTTTCTTATGCTCAAATAGTTAAAAAAAAGCTTATTTTTCAGGCTAGACGTGCCAATGCGCATGTGCAGTCCTAAGCAAGAGTCTCAGGTTTCTATGGGAACCGGATCTTCTAACGGCAGCTGCAGTGATGCAATGACTTTACTTAGAAGGCAGGACGTATATTCCGCTATTTTGCACGTTGCAGTTTCTCCCATTCAGGAGTGAATTTCTTTCTATACCTATAGTCTTTGGCTATATCTATATCGCTGAATGAAAAAGAACATCACCTTGAGTACTATAGGGACCTTAAATCACGTACGTTAAGACACGTGTGAGCACGAGCAAATTAGTTGCTGGCTGCAGTTCACTTAACGTCCACCGGTGTCGCTAATAACAAAGGTTTCAAGTGACAAACTAAATATCAATAGCATTTTTAAATGGAAAATGGCTGTCCATAGGTCTGGGTCCTCTGTTGATGTCAATGTAAAATAAATATTCTTTGATCCTGATGAGATTATTGAGCTCCCCCCCAAAAAAGCAAGAAGCGTAATTATTTATTTGATGTGAACACATTTGTTTGATGCCAAGCAATTGCGCACTGTTTTCATGTTTAAAGCCTGACTAAGTAAATAGATCACTTGATTGGATTGCAAAGGATTTGAATAGGACGGAAAATCAGTATTGATTTTTTCCCTAAAACAATCAGTGAAGAAGCTCAATGAAAATAGTCTAATTAAAAAATAATAAATAAAACATTTGATCATTTAGGGAGGAAGTCTGTTGAATCTGACTGAAATAGAACGATGCTTCACATGTGATGTCTGGGACATGTCTGAAGTCTGGGAGAAAGTGTGTGAATATCAGTTTGCCGCACAATGAGTGTGTGTGTCTGTGTGGCATTAAGATACATCTGCATCAGTTTAACCCATTGGGAGCATTTCTCAGCAAGTAGCTGCGCTTTCAGCCCTGGGTCGGCATGCACAAATCATCTGGACAGCCCAGAGCGTGAAATCTCTCCAGGCCTCTTTTCCAACACTCTCTGCCCTCTGCAGGCCTAGATAAACGTCTCTCCTCTGGAGTCTGCTGCCTGATCTGCCCAGTATCCAGTCTTAGGTGGCCGCTCATTATTGATGTTGTTGTAATGGCCTCTCTCGCAAGCATATCTGATCAGAAAGCTGTTCCTGTCATCTGGCCTAAAAGCTCCAGAGGACTGAGGATTCAGCACCTGATGCAGATCTGAGTTTGTACTGAGATTCATCAAGTTGATCATTCTGTAATGCATATACAATGTATATATGTTATATGTGTATATACATATACAATATGGAATCTTGTGTTGAAAAAAACAAACAAACAAAAAAAAACATTAAAATGGGTTCCATAACCAAATAAATATAAATGTGTATCTACAAAAATCGAATTTTTCTGATTAAATATATATATATATATTTTTTAAAACATTTATTAGACTTTTATTTTAAATTAATAATTTAAATAAATAAATGTGTATCTAAAAAATATAATTTTACTGATGAATTATATATTTTTAAAACATGTATTTAAATTAATAATTGTAATAAATAAATAAAACAAGTCATTTAAAATATAATAAACATATCATTTTGCTTATTTTTATATTTTATGAGTTAAACAAACAAGCAAAAACAAAAAATATAAATAATCTAGAAGATGAATATATTTTATTTATTAAAACTCATTTAAATTTAAACAAACAACATAAACAAGTAGTTTAGTATATAATAGTTTAGAATATAATATATTGTTTTATTAAAAACTTGTATTAATAAAATCATTTAAATGTTATGAATAAATAAAATATAAACAAAACCAAACAAACAAATAAATATATCAGTTTCTAAGATAATATATGATTTTATATGATTTTTATGTAAAATATATAAAAAATAAATATAAACAAATAATCTAAAAGATAATATCTTATTTATATTTTTTATTTAAAATAAATCATTTTTAATGATTTAAACAAACAAAATATAAACAAGAAATCTAGAAGATAATAAATATATATTTTTTGAAAATATTAATTAAAATCAATAATTTTAATGATTTACATAAACAAGTAAACAAAATATAAACAATCCAGAAGATAAATATATTTTATTTAATAAAAACTCATTTAAAATGAATATTTTAATACAAATACAAAACAAACAAAAATATAAATAAGTTTAGAAGATAATCAATATATTATTTTACTAAAAACTTTAATTAAGAAAATAATTTAATGTTTTAAATAATAATAATAATTAAAAAAAATTAAAGTCATGTTTCTAGATTTATTAAATAAATAAATAAACCTAGAAGATAATCTACACTTGTGCCTTACTCCCAAAAGACCTCCATAGTCCTATCAAACTCTGACACCTTGAGCTACAAGGAGCGAAAGCAGTCAATTACATCCAAGCATTTAATCCTCTCATAATCCATGGTGTTAGTGTGGTATTAGTTCCCACAGTGGCGACTAGACATCCCTGCTCCCCAGAGTCTCTTTCCATTGACAGCATCTACTTCAACTTCCCTGAAAACCTCACCGGAGACCACTGCGAGACCCGTCTTTGGGTCAGTGGGTCAGAGGTTAAGCAGGAGGACATACGAAGGCAAACTGATTTTGACTGACAGCACTTGGAAACCATATCGCCTCAGTGCTGTGAAACCGCTGGAAAGGGTCTTTAAATGCCATTCTACAGAATTGGTGCAAACTGCTGTCCCACAACCAAAAAAAAAAAAAAAAAAAAACATTTAAAAAGCATTTAAGAATTCAAATTTTAGATATTTACTAAGATCCTTCTATTATCTATTGAATCCCACAATAATATTTAAAATATCAGTAAACTTAATATACATGAAATCATCTTTCACTCACTTTCAATTGGGAGGTGGCTGTCCCGAACCCTAAACCCTAAATTTCAACTTGTAAAAATTATATTGAAATAATTTTTGCAATTTTTTCCATTGTTGTTTTTAAAAATATATTTATTTTACGATTTATTTTTAAATCATGAAACTTTATGTTAAAAAAAATGTATTCCTCATGTTCATGTCACTACCGAAACAGTGTGTGTTTTAGTTCATTGGCTGAGACTGATTTTAACACACTTCTACATTTTTGATCAGGAAATACTCCTGTGTCCCTCCCTCTCATAGCCTCTCTTTCACAGTAGATAGGTCCATCATTTTGAGTTAAATGTGTTCAAAAGTCTGAAAATCTGTGTGGAACTTTAAGGAATGTCACTACCAAACACCTTTTTTTCTAAAATTAAGCAAACTTTTTTGGGTGTTGTTCCATAAAATTTAGTTTTTATGTGTGTACAATTGTTCAGAACTGTGCTAGCTAACCATGTGCTGATTAGCATCTTTGAGATAGGGTCAAAAGCAGGGACGTGCACAGGGGGGTTGCTCAGGTTGCCCGGGCAACTGCCCATATGCCCTTCTCGACTCACGTTGCCCTTCCGAGGTGGAAAAAAAATAAATAAAAAAATCGTACAATGGATGCAGAATTTCACGTAGGCCTAGATAATAAAAAAAAAAAAAAAAAAAAAAAAATCGCAAAGCTTCATTCACTTCCATATTCGGGCACCCGTCCGAAAGTGAAAGTCAGTAGGGGAAGGGCAAACTCTGTTTACGTGGCTGCAGCGCTGCACGCGACCGGCTGAGCTGAGCCTGCATGAGCGGCACTAGAAGGAGATTGTCACGGTTGTTGGGTGAGACGACTTAACGTTGTCGGAAAGGTGATAAAGACCCTGTTATTCTCTATTTTTTTTTTTTTTTTTTTTTTTGAAGGGGGGGCATTGGTAGGGGAGTGCCCTTTTTTAGGTCAGAGCAACTGCCCCTAAAAATTCCTCTGCACGTCCCTGGTCAAAAGTACCTAAAATTGTCACTACCAAAACTTCAACACATATTTTGGTTGTGACTGTTTCGGTAGTGACATCATTGTTTTTTGGGGGTTATTTGATAACATTTAATTTTTATGTGTGTACAACTGTTCAGAACTGTGCTAGCTAACCATGTGCTGATTATCATCTTTGAGCCAGGCTCAAAAGCATCTAAAATTGTCACTACCGAAACAGTCACGACCAAAACAACATCATTGTTTTTTGGGGGTTATTTGATAAAATTTAGTTTTTATGTGTGTACAACTGTTCAGAACTGTGCTAGCTAACCATGTGCTGATTATCATATCTGAGCCAGGCTCAAAAGCATCTAAAATTGTCACTACCGAAACAGTCACGACCGAAACAACATCATTGTTTTTTGGGGGTTATTTGATAAAATTTAGTTTTTATGTGTGTACAACTGTTCAGAACTGTGCTAGACGATTACCATCTCTGAGTTAGGCTCAAAAGTATCTAAAATTGTCACTACCGAAACAGTCACGACCAAAACATCATCATTGTTTTTTGGGGGTTATTTGATAACATTTAATTTTTATGTGTGTACAACTGTTCAGAACTGTGCTAAATAATTATCATCTCTGAGTTAGGCTCAAAAGTATCTAAAATTGTCACTACCGAAACAGTCATGACCAAAACATCATCATTGTTTTTTGTGGGTTATTCGATAACATTTAATTTTTATGTGTGTACAACTGTTCAGAACTGTGCTAGCTAACCATGTGCTGATTATCATCTCTGAGCCAGGCTCAAAAGCATCTAAAATTGTCACTACCGAAACAGTCACGACCGAAACAACATCATTGTTTTTTGGGGGTTATTCGATAAAATTTAGTTTTTATGTGTGTACAACTGTTCAGAACTGTGCTAAATAATTATCATCTCTGAGTTAGGCTCAAAAGTATCTAAAATTGTCACTACCGAAACAGTCATGACCAAAACATCATCATTGTTTTTTGTGGGTTATTCGATAACATTTAATTTTTATGTGTGTACAACTGTTCAGAACTGTGCTAAATAATTATCATCTCTGAGTTAGGCTCAAAAGTATCTAAAATTGTCACTACCGAAACAGTCACGACCAAAACAACATCATTGTTTTTTGGGGGTTATTCGATAAAATTTAGTTTTTATGTGTGTACAACTGTTCAGAACTGTGCTAAATAATTATCATCTCTGAGTTAGGCTCAAAAGTATCTAAAATTGTCACTACCGAAACAGTCATGACCAAAACATCATCATTGTTTTTTGTGGGTTATTCGATAACATTTAATTTTTATGTGTGTACAACTGTTCAGAACTGTGCTAAATAATTATCATCTCTGAGTTAGGCTCAAAAGTATCTAAAATTGTCACTACCGAAACAGTCACGACCAAAACAACATCATTGTTTTTTGGGGGTTATTCGATAAAATTTAGTTTTTATGTGTGTACAACTGTTCAGAACTGTGCTAAATAATTATCATCTCTGAGTTAGGCTCAAAAGTATCTAAAATTGTCACTACCGAAACAGTCATGACCAAAACATCATCATTGTTTTTTGTGGGTTATTCGATAACATTTAATTTTTATGTGTGTACAACTGTTCAGAACTGTGCTAGCTAACCATGTGCTGATTATCATCTCTGAGCCAGGCTCAAAAGCATCTAAAATTGTCACTACCGAAACAGTCACGACCGAAACAACATCATTGTTTTTTGGGGGTTATTCGATAAAATTTAGTTTTTATGTGTGTACAACTGTTCAGAACTGTGCTAAATAATTATCATCTCTGAGTTAGGCTCAAAAGTATCTAAAATTGTCACTACCGAAACAGTCATGACCAAAACATCATCATTGTTTTTTGTGGGTTATTCGATAACATTTAATTTTTATGTGTGTACAACTGTTCAGAACTGTGCTAGCTAACCATGTGCTGATTATCATCTCTGAGTTAGGCTCAAAAGCATCTAAAATTGTCACTACCGAAACAGTCATGACCAAAACATCATCATTGTTTTTTGTGGGTTATTCGATAACATTTAATTTTTATGTGTGTACAACTGTTCAGAACTGTGCTAAATAATTATCATCTCTGAGTTAGGCTCAAAAGTATCTAAAATTGTCACTACCGAAACAGTCACGACCAAAACATCATCATTGTTTTTTGGGGGTTATTTGATAACATTTAATTTTTATGTGTGTACAACTGTTCAGAACTGTGCTAAATAATTATCATCTCTGAGTTAGGCTCAAAAGTATCTAAAATTGTCACTACCGAAACAGTCACGACCAAAACATCATCATTGTTTTTTGGGGGTTATTTGATAACATTTAATTTTTATGTGTGTACAACTGTTCAGAACTGTGCTAGCTAACCATGTGCTGATTATCATCTTTGAGCCAGGCTCAAAAGTATCTAAAATTGTCACTACCAAAACAGTCACGACCAAAACAGCATCATTGTTTTTTGGGGGTTATTCGATAAAATTTAGTTATGTGTGTACAACTGTTCAGAACTGTGCTAAATAATTATCATCTCTGAGTTAGGCTCAAAAGTATCTAAAATTGTCACTACCGAAACCGTCACGACCAAAACAACATCATTGTTTTTTGGGGGTTATTTGATAAAATTTAGTTTTTATGTGTGTACAACTGTTCAGAACTGTGGTAGCTAACCATGTGCTGATTATCATCTTTGAGCCAGGCTCAAAAGTATCTAAAATTGTCACTACCGAAACAGTCACGACCAAAACAGCATCATTGTTTTTTGGGGGTTATTCGATAAAATTTAGTTTTTATGTGTGTACAACTGTTCAGAACTGTGCTAAATAATTATCATCTCTGAGTTAGGCTCAAAAGTATCTAAAATTGTCACTACCGAAACAGTCATGACCAAAACATCATCATTGTTTTTTGTGGGTTATTCGATAACATTTAATTTTTATGTGTGTACAACTGTTCAGAACTGTGCTAAATAATTATCATCTCTGAGTTAGGCTCAAAAGTATCTAAAATTGTCACTACCGAAACAGTCACGACCAAAACATCATCATTGTTTTTTGGGGGTTATTTGATAACATTTAATTTTTATGTGTGTACAACTGTTTAGAACTGTGGTAGCTAACCATGTGCTGATTATCATCTTTGAGCCAGGCTCAAAAGTATCTAAAATTGTCACTACCAAAACAGTCACGACCAAAACAGCATCATTGTTTTTTGGGGGTTATTCGATAAAATTTAGTTATGTGTGTACAACTGTTCAGAACTGTGCTAAATAATTATCATCTCTGAGTTAGGCTCAAAAGTATCTAAAATTGTCACTACCGAAACCGTCACGACCAAAACAACATCATTGTTTTTTGGGGGTTATTTGATAAAATTTAGTTTTTATGTGTGTACAACTGTTCAGAACTGTGGTAGCTAACCATGTGCTGATTATCATCTTTGAGCCAGGCTCAAAAGTATCTAAAATTGTCACTACCGAAACAGTCACGACCAAAACAGCATCATTGTTTTTTGGGGGTTATTCGATAAAATTTAGTTTTTATGTGTGTACAACTGTTCAGAACTGTGCTAAATAATTATCATCTCTGAGTTAGGCTCAAAAGTATCTGAAATTGTCACTACCGAAACCGTCACGACCAAAACAACATCATTGTTTTTTGGGGGTTATTTGATAAAATTTAGTTTTTATGTGTGTACAACTGTTCAGAACTGTGCTAGCTAACCATGTGCTAAAAGTATCTAAAACTGTCACTACCAAAACTTCACCATATTTCAGTCGTGAATGTTTCGGTAGTGACATCATTGTTTTGGAAGTAACAAAAGAGAACACATAATCCTTTATTTGGGGGAAATAAACTAAATTTTAGTACAGTTATGCTAATCATTAGCATTTTAGTATGTTTTATTATGCAAATCATTAAAAGAACACTCCACTTTTTTTGAAAATAGGCTCAATTTTCAACTTCTCTAGAGTTAAACAGTTGAGTTTTACCATATTTGAATCCATTCAGCTGATCTCCAGGTCTGGCGGTACCACTTTTAGCATAGCTTAGCATACTTCATTGAATCTGATTAGACTGTTAGCACCTCACTCAAAAATGACCAAAGAGTTTCAATATTTTTCCAATTTAAATCTTGACTCTTTTGTGGTCACTACTAACACATTACTGTCATAACCGAAAATGTGCAGTCATGACCGAAACATGGGATGTTTTGTCAAAAATAAAGTATATTGAATTATCAACTAAGATGTTATTATAGTGTTTGGTTCAAACTAATGAATCCTTAACTTTGAAAGATTTAAAGGGGCCGCGCGCTGAATCGGTGCATAGTTAATGATGCCCCAAAATAGGCAGTTAAAAAAATTAATTAAAAAAAATCTATGGGGTATTTTGAGCTGCAACTTCACAGACACATTCAGGGGACACCTTAGACTTATATTACATCTTGTAAAAACTGGTTCTAGGGCACCTTTAAATTATTTATTATTGTGTTTCGGTAGTGACAAATTTGGGGAGAGGAAAAATATTCCAAAACTTTATGAAAATACAACATGAGAATTAACTGCACAATTGCTAGAAATGTTTACCTTGGATATTATACAATTTGCATACATACAAAATTTGTAGAAAAACACTTTTATCAAGACGTTTCCAACTCAGTTCTGTAGAATGGCTCTTAAAGGGTGTTATTTCTGAGCATTTTCCCATTGAGCTCTACAGAATATGCACCAAAATAAAGCCACTGAGAAGAATCAAGTCAGGAGGCTGAAGGCTAAAATATGGTGACAATATGGTGCTGCTCCTGAAGTGGAGATATGTTTTTTTCTTCATGGACTGTCTGCAACACGACCCTCCCTTCAACCAGAACTTCATATGTTTACTCACAGGGAAGCTCTGCAGCTACCAGTGTTCCCACTGATTGAGATAGTGCTATCTTTGGCTATTGGGATGGATGGCTTGATGTCCTAATAGAACGCAGGTGTGTGTTTGTGTTAGTGTTCGGGCCCCACTGAGAAGAGAAGGGTGAAAAGTTGAACCACATGGGCCGAGCTGATAATGAGGAGACTGTATGGGTTTGGCTCGTAGAAGAACAGAAACGTACAATGTACAACTACTTTGTCATTTTGTCATTATAATTTGTGTAAGTAGACAGTAAAATGAAGAGCATGCCATTTTTATGTCATTTTAAATTTGTAATGAGCTCAGGAATGGTGATGTGCATGCTAAACTGATGTTATGTTCTCATTATAATTCAACTGTTAGCACATAAAATCAGCTGGATGTACAGTGTTTTATTGTTATTTCCTGGATTACATGCACAATGTTGGACGGATTATGCTTAATAACCTGACAACATGTAAAGTCATGTAAACACTGTGTTCCTTTGTCAGGGAAAGGTCATAAAGTTTAAGAAAAATCTGATCAGCATACTTCACCCGTTTGATTGCAAACAAGATTTATTCAGTGTTTGCATGTTTTTTTTGCACAAGTTTGTTTACATGTTTAAGTGATGTAAATTGTATATAAACTTCTATTCTGTTGTCAAATGTTTTTAAAACTGTAATAAATAAATAAACAAGTAATCAAAAAGATAATATATTATTTTATTTATTAAATCCCTTTATTTAAAACAAATAATTTTAATAATTTAAATAAATAAAAACTAAATATAAACAAGTAATCTAGAAGATAAGACATTTATTTTATTTAAAAACATTTATTTATTTAAATAAGTAAACAAATAAAAACAAGTAATCTAGAAGATAACAAATATTTTATTTAAAAACATTTATATCAAACAAAATGTTTTAATGATTTAAACAAACAAAAATACTACATAAACAAGTAATGAATAAGATAATTAATATATGTTATATTATTAACTTTTTTTTTTTTTTTAAATATTACATTATCATTATTCTGTTGTCAGGTTTTTAAAATAAGCAGATTTTTTCATAATTCAGTTTCATAGTTTATCATCAGCTATGAAACAAGTTCTCATAATTATTGTTGTGTAATGTCTTTCATATTCTAAAAGTTAAATATAAAACAAACAAACAAATAAATAGGCATCAAGTTGAGACATTAACATAACATTTATTGCAAAATATGAATATAAATATAAAACATTTTGGTCAGTGATCTTGTTTAATGTTTTAGCACATTTTCACATTTGTCAGAAGATTATCTGTAAACAAACAGGCCCAAGCGTCTCTTGATGTGGAACGAAGCCCCTGACCAAATTCACAATCAACCCAGTGACATTCCTGGCTTGTTAACCAATCTGTCACAAATCGGTTAAAATAGCAGAACAGACATGACCATTTTACAGAGGCTTATACTATGAAATTTGGACAGGACGATGATGATGTCATAAGTTACCACATGCATGCACATGCGCAAACGCGTAATGACACATACAGTAGATGCATACACACCAAATCATCAATGATCTTTAAAAAAAATGATGTTTGCATTGGGTAATTGCAATTTACTGCATTGTTTTTCTCAGTTTGCGGGTTATTAAGTTTTTGTCTGCAGTGCTAGACAATTTTTTTTGTTTTAGCTTAATGATTTGTAAATGATTATTATAAAATAAATTAATAAATAAAATCTCCGGTACTCAAAAGAGAGCCCACTGGTTGTTGTTCCCTCCACTGTTTGTCTCTCTCAGGCGGGACGCCCTAAGACAGAGGAACTGTGAAGGGCATTACCACACTGCATTCATCAGGCCAACTTACCAGTCCACACACACACACTGCTAATGAACTGGTGAGCGATGTTTATGAGGAATCACTTACCAGCCAGGCAGATCAGTAACAGATGCCTGCTGGCATATGAGCCAGTGATGGAGCCACTGCTCTGATTCCTGCGTATGAAAGACTGGAATGTCAAAGTGTTCCCTGATCTCTTAGCCAGACAATCTTTACGCTACACCTTACAAATGTACCTTAAAGGGACAGTTCCCCTAAAATAAACATGTGGAAGTGTTGCCTTATTTCTGTAAATGCTTTCAATATTTTTATGCATCTTGGCACAAGATAAAATTGTAACTAAGGGTACGTTTACACAACATCAATGTACTAAAAATGGAAATGTTTTTCCTTTGTGTTTTTTTTGCGTACAGACAACAACATTGCCAAAAACAATCCCGTTCACACCATAGACTGTAAAAAATATGAACAACGCATTTATATGTTTTATAGTATCAAATACCTAACTAAACCAAACTTAATTAAAAAATGAACACTTGAACTTACATCAGCATGATAAAAACTGCATAAAATGACAGAAACCATCTTTGAAAAAAAAATTATTTAAGTGTAATTTAATTGTTTAGTTTGTCTCACGTCACATTACATTACATGGAGAGGGCAGGGTTTATGACCTATACTGGGACTAACCACCTGGGGGCGATCCAGGCGATTTGGCTTCACTTTTCAGGACTTGTGCTGCACGCTTTGTTCACACTGATCCGCGAAAACGACTAAAAACGCTGTATTCTTCTGCCAGGCCAGTAGATGGCGATGTCACTTTGTAAAAAAAATTACGCCTGTTGACTGAACATGTAATTTGCATGTGCATCATGACATTTTCACAAATTTGCGTTTTTGTAGTTTACACAGAGATGATAACGGTATCGGTATAACGGTATTTCAAAAACTTGCACTTTAAAACCCATTTTCAAAAGTTCACCTAAAATAAACACATGAAAGTGTTGCTTTATTTCTGTAACTGCTTTCTATATTTTTATGCATCTTGGTACAAGATAAAATTGTAACTAACGGTATGTGTACACGACATTGATGCACTAAAAATGAACAAAAAAATGTGTTTTTTTGCGTACAGACGACAACATTGTCAAAACGATCCCGTTCACACCATAGACTGTAAAAAAAAATATGGACGACGCACCTCCACTCTCTTCCATTGTAGAAAAGTGAAGGAGCAGATATCCCAGTATGGCGCTCCTGAAAATCCTGAAAAATCAAAGCTGTCAATCATGACCTCACAAACAAATTTTTATAGCATCAAAAAAAAAAGAAAAGCATAAAAAAAAAAAAACACTTGAACTTAAATCAGTGTAATAAAAATTACATGAAATGACAGAAACCATCTTTGGAAAAAAAATATTTGAAGTGTAATTTAATTGTTTAGTTTATCTCAAGTCCCATTAAATTACATGGAGAGGGCGGTGTTTATGACCTATACTGGGACCAACCACCTGGGGGCGATCCAGGTGCTTTGGCTTCACTTTTCAGGACTTGTGCAGCACGCCTAAATCGACTAAAAACGCTGTATTCTGCTGCCAGGCCAGTAGATGGCGATATCACATTGTAAAGAAACTACGCGCCTGTAGACTGAACACGTAATTCGCATGCGCATGCCGTTTTTTACAAATTCGCGTGTTTGTAACTTACACAGAGACAATAATGGTATCAGTAATACCAATACCGATAATGGCATTTCAAAAACTTGCACTTTAAAACACGCTTTCAAAAGTGGGCCACCAAAACGCCACTGTCGTGTAAATGAACGGCCAAAACGCATAAAAAGTTTTCAGTTTTTAGTTGAAAACAGTGAGGTGTAACCAGCCCCTATATTGTAACTTAATTGTAACAATTTAACTTTAATAAATAAATACATTTTTGGGGTAGGATTATCTGTTTTGTGGTCATTTATTTATTTATTATCATGGCAGATAGGGAAATGTATTATTTATTAACAATTAAATAAAATTATTTATTACAAATGAATGGCAGATAAGGGAAAGTGCTCAGGAAACCGGTTTGGAAACAGTGATAAATTTTGCACTTTTGTGATCCAGAATTGAAAAAAAATAATTTTGACAAAGTGTTGACTTTAAAAAAAGGCTGTTGTTTTAAAGTCAGCAATTCCGTATACAAATATAATGATCATGTTTGTTTGCATGTGGCCTCCTTATGCCTGTGTTTAGAATAACTTCAGGGATCGAAGATGAGCATGAAAGGAAATTATGATGAGCTCAATACCCCAAACGTCAGAATCTGCTTCAAATTACACTGGGAGCAATAGCAGTCCATGCATTGCCTCTCCCTGTGCTGGGTTCACGACTTCCTTCCAAAACACGGCCAAGAGCGGGCAGAAATCATTAAATGCTCTCTTCTGACGTATGGGACATGGCAGTTTTATGCTAATTCACAGTCCTCTGGCAGCCTCTTTTGCCTCTTCGAGGAATGTTTGGTTTAGGGCTTGATGGGAATCTAATGGGTGATTGTGGGACAAAATTAAGTTGTTGAATAGGAAGTTGTTGTTTGGGTTTGATTTTTGGACAGTAAGCTAGAGAATTAAAAGCTAAACACTGTTCAAAAGTTTGAGGTCAGTAGGTTTTTGAAACAAGTCTTTTATGTTCACCAAGGCTGCATTTATTTGATCAAAAATACAGTAAAATTCTGAAATATTATTGTGATTTAAAATAAGTGTTTTCTATTTTCATACATGTTAAAATGTAATTTATATACTGTGATCAAATCTGAATTTGCAGCATCATTACTCCAGTCTTCAGTGTCACACTATGAACGCCTCAGGACAAAATGAATTTCTCTGGTTTTGATTATAATATCAGTAAGTAAGAGAAACATATACTTGAGGATTATTAGGTGCAATAAAAGTTGCTTCACCCTTTAGAACCCATGGAAAATTAATGTTGCCTCATTAAATAAGACAGGGAGCATCTTTGCAACACATGTAGAAAACGTGTGAATAGACAGATTCAGATCACTGTCTAATCCTAATTCATTTGTCAGGACTCAACTGATGTAAATATTATTGAATCCCTCCACTCCATCTCTCTGTCTCTTGTGCACTCGGCCTCAATTTCTACATCCCATATTCACATATACTATCCACATGCATCATATTTAAGATTGGCAGGCTCAATTGCATGCACATGCTTAAGAGTCAAGTTTGCTTAATTTGAGGACTCCTGAGTGTCAAGCTTTGGTACAGGATCATGATCCCAAATCAGAGTTGGTAAATGTCTTCATCCTCTTCCTCAAGACAAACAAATTGTCTATGTAGAAACCAAAAGGCACTTCAGAGGCACATCTGCTCAGAGAGCCACTCGATTGCGGAGTGCAACTTTTAATAAAAAAAAATATATTAAAAAAAACCCTGCATAAGACAATAATAAGTGTGGTGGAATTTGTGTCAGGCCGGCTCAGGAAAATAAGATATCATGTCTTTCTGTCTGCCTTCTGTCAGCCCTGCAGATTCAAACCCAAATGCCTCATCTTCACGAAACCTCCTCAAAGAGTCTGCCAGAGTCAGAGTTCAGCCAGAGTTCAGATGTCTACAAGCACTAAACTGCTCTCGCTTTCTCACTTTCCTCATCTATCTATCTATCTATCTATCTATCTATCTATCTATCTATCTATCTATCTATCTATCTATCTATCTATCTATCTATCTACTTTCTCACTTCCCCATCCATCCATCCATCCATCCATCCATCCATCCATCCATCCATCGCTTTCTTACTTTCTCTATCCATCCATCTATCCATCTATCAATCTCTCTCACTTCCCCTATTCATCCATCCATCCTTCCATCGCTTTCTTACTTTCCCCATCCATCCATCCATCCATCCATCCATCCATCCATCCATCCATCTATCGCTTTCTCACTTTCCCCATCCATCCATCCATCCATCCATCCATCCATCCATCCATGCATCCATCGCTTTCTCACTTCCCCTATCCATCCATCCTTCCATCGCTTTCTTACTTTACCCATCCATCCATCCATCCATCCATCCATCCATCGCTTTCTTACTTTCTCTATCCATCCATCTATCCATCTATCAAACTCTCTCACTTCCCCTATTCATCCATCCATCCTTCCATCGCTTTCTTACTTTCCCCATCCATCCATCCATCTATCGCTTTCTCACTTCCCCTATCCATCCATCCATCCATCCATCCATCCATCTATCGCTTTCTCACTTTCCCTATCTATCCATCCATCCATCCATCGCTTTCTCACTTCCCCATCCATCCATCCATCCATCCATCTATCGCTTTCTCACTTTCCCCATCCATCCATCCATCCATCCATCGGTTTCTTACTTTCCCCATCCATCCATCCATCTATCGCTTTCTCACTTTCCCCATCCATCCATCCATCCATCCATCCATCCATCCATCCATCCATCCATCCATCATCACTTTCTCACTTCCCCTATCTATCCATCCATCCATCCATCCATCGCTTTCTCACTTCCCCTATCCATCATCCATCCATCCATCGCTTTCTCACTTCCCCATCTATCCATCCATCCATCCATCCATCCATCCATCCATCGCTTTCTCACTTTCCAAATCCATCCATCCATCCATCCATCCATCCATCCATCCATCCATCCATCCATCGCTTTCTCACTTTACCCATCCATCCATCATCCATCCATCGCTTTCTTACTTTCTCTATCCATCCATCTATCATCTATCAATCTCTTTCTCGCTTCCCCTATCCATTCATCAATGCATCATCCAGCCATCCATCCATCCCTCCATCTATCCATCCATCACTTTCTTACTTTCCCCATCCACCCATCCATCCATCCATTGCTTTCTTACTTTTCCTATCCATCCATCCATCCATCCATCCATCCATCCATCCAATCTTTTTCTCACTTCCCCTATCCATCCATCCATCCATCCATCCATCCATCCATCCATCCATCCATCACTTTCTTACTTTCCCTATCCATCAATGCATCCATCCCTCCATCCATTGCTTTCTTTATCTCTCCATCTAGCATCTATCTCTTTCTCACTTCCCCATCCATCCATCCATCCATCCATCCCTTTCTTACTTTCCCTTTCCATCAATGCATCCATCCATCTATCACTTTCTCTTTCCCCATCCATCCATTTCTCACTTTCTCACTTTCCCCATCCATCCATCCATCCATCCATCCATCAATCACTTTCTCACTTTCCCCATCCATCAATCCATTCATCTCTGTCTGACAATTTTATCTAAATTCAAGTTCAATAGTGTTAAAACAATTCTACAGCGATCAAAACAGATTCTAAATATCAACACCATACAATTTGCACCACATTTTTACTTTTATGAATGTTTTGCATTTTGAAGCCCTTGGGGTATATTGGAGCATTCTGGGAAAATAATTTTCAATCTTTGTCCTTAATTGAAATATTATATAAACGCAAATAAACATAAATACACACAAACACATCAGAAATATAGACATTACATGCATTTACATCTAATCAAATTATGCATTTCTCAAAACCATTAAACAGTGCCTATAATAAGCATTTATCCTCAGACAACTATAAAGAGCTGCTACATCTTAAAATGAACAGGAAAGCAAAACAGTACGAGATCCCGGACACTCTTTACCATGGTAACAGGAAGGGATTGCTCATATAGTGATGCTTCTGTGAGATTCAATCTCAAGTCATTGTTTTACAGTGCAAACTCACTACTGAGAGAGCTGCATGCCTGGATTCCTGTTGCTCAATCCCTCGAACATGCTTTCAATTTTCTTAAATCAAATACGTCATTAAAAGCAACATATCAATGTCCATATTGATACTATTAAATAGCAGAGACAAGAATGACTTTAATATATGCAGCTGAGGTCTGTCTAAGGATAGATCAGGTCACTTTCTCCTCTCTGCTATACATTACTAAGATAGATACGCTATGTTCGATGTCAGATCAAATAGGCCATGGTAATACCTTACAATGCAGTATCCCAACATCTGCACAGTCCATAGTCAGAAATGTTTGTTCAAAGCTAGTTTGTTCAAAGTTGAAGCTGAATTCCACAGCAGAGCTGGTTTTTATAGAAAGCGTGTTCATTTCTCCCAGGGCAAGTAGCAGTGTGTATTTAAGGGACTAAAACAGTCAAATACAATCAATGTGCTTTTCATGACTTCCTATCATCCAATTCATATGCAATTGGATTGTGCAGATCATTTGTCAATTACCAAATAAAACTTGGTGATTGAAGTGATTTTGAGTTTCTATGGCTCATTTTTTTGGTGCAGTCGGTATTGTGTTGCTGATGGCACAGTTAGCCACAGTAGGAACAATCTTAATGGGACAGTTCACTCCAAAGATTAAAAAAATCTGTCATTTACTCACCCTCGAGTTGTTAAAAAGCTTACAGACTTTCTGCATTTTTATCAGAGTTTTGATGGAGGGAAGACTTCCAGTAAATGACTGAATGCCGTTTGTTTCCCACAATTATTATATATGGCTATAGAAAATGTGAAATATATAGCACACAAGTCAAAGGGCAACTTTTATGATTCTTTTAATATGTTTTTGGTCAATTTTTAACACACTAATTAATGTTGCAGTGTTAAAGGGATATTTCACCCAAAAATGAATCAAAATGATCATTTACTCACCCTCAAGTTGTTCCAAACCTGTGTGAATTTCTTTCTTCTGCTGAACACAAAAGAAGATATTTTGGGGGAAAAAATACTAGGACATCAATGGGGTCAATTAAAGGGATCGTTCACCCAAAAATGAAAATTATCCCATGATTTACTCACCCTCAAGCCATCCTAGGTGTATATGACGTTCTTCTTTCAGACAGACACAATCGGAGTTATATTTAAAAATATCCTGGCTCTTTTAAGCTTTATAATGGTAGTAATTGGTGCTCATGATTTTGAAGCCCAATAAACTGCATCCATCCATCATAAAAATAACCCATACGAATCCAGTGGGTTAATATATGTCTTCTGAAATGAAGTCATGGGATTTTGTAAGAAAAATATCCATATTTAAAACTTTATAAACTATAATTACTGGCTTCTGGCAACGTAGGTGTATAGCGTAAGCTTAGGTGAGAGTAGACGCCTCTCGCGGTTCAAACAAATTCAAGCTCCTCTTCTCATATTGAAATCCTCCGACATTTCTCTTTTAAAATTCTCATTTTAGACTTCGAATTTGTGACCAGTGTTTTGTTTTGCTCTATCCTCTGCACTTCTACGTTCATCAGTACATCATGTCAGAGGTCACTCTTCCGCTGGAACTCAACCCATTGCTTCACTTCAGAAGGCCTTTATTAACCCCCTGGAGCTGTATGGATTACTTTTATGATGGATGGATGGATGCACTTTTTTATAAAGCTTGGAAGAGCCAGGAAATCCGACTGTGTTCATCTAAAAATCATATACACCTAGGATGGCTTGAAAGCGAGTAAATCATGGGATAATTTTCATTTCTGGGTGATCTATCCCTTTAACCATTTGATTACCAACATTCTTCAAAAAATCTTCTTTTGTGTTCATCAGAAGAAAGAAATTCAGACAGGTTTGGAACAACTTGAGGGTGAGTAAAGGACAGAATTTTCCCCCTGGAGCCGTATGGATTACTTTTATGATGGATGGATGGATGCACTTTTTTATAAAGCTTGGAAGAGCCAGGAAATCCGACTGTGTTCGTCTAAAAATCACATACACCTAGGATGGCTTGAGAGCAAGTAAATCATGGAATAATTTTCATTTCTGGGTGATCTATCCCTTTAACCATTTGATTACCAACATTCTTCAAAATATCTTCTTTTGTGTTCATCCGAAGAAAGAAATTCAGACAGGTTTGGAACAACTTGAGGGTGAGTAAAGGACAGAATTTTCATTTTTGGGTGAAGTATCCCTTTAAGCTGAGCCAAACAAATGTTTTAAAGTCTCGAGAGCCTGACCAGACAGACTGACCAACTATGATCTCATTGAAAATGTTGCTATTTTACAAGGTTTTATTTGAGACATTCTAGACAACGACATGTCAACTAACTGTCGCCAGGTTATGGTTCGGGTTAGTAGAATAAGTTGCAAGAGTTGTCTGTTGAGGAGCATCAGAATAAAGTGTTAGCAGATATTCTACTAATACTCTAATGACTGCTAGTTGACATGTTGCAAAGTTACTTGTAGTTAGTAGAATTCCCATTCATCATGCCGTATTGAGTGTTATATACTGTATGGATGAAGGTTTTTCCCCATACGTACCTCTTGTACTTTTATCTGTCTGCTTGGCTTTGTTTTCTTAGGGACTGCAAGTCAGGAAAAAGAAGTCTACTCTTTCAATCCCAAAGCTTATATCTTCTGACTCATACAGCACAATGAGGAAGATCTGGCTTCTATAAAGACATTGTATAAGATTACGGCTAAATCAGTCTTGTGGCTTTTCCTGGGAAAAACTTATGAAGTCCTAAAACTCTCTCGGTTATGAGTGGGCACAGCAGGTTCGGGGGCAGAGAAACACAGAGTGAAACATAATACAAGTATCAACCATCCTCCAAATAATAATGTACTGTCAGCAAAGAATGATAACATGATAACTCAAGGAGGCTTCACTACAGCTTCCTGAGGAGCATGACCCGAGCGGTGCCCAGAAATCATTCGGACAAATACGCAAGACTTTAATTCGCCGGCTGCACGTCATTTAATAATGAAACTTTGGGTACACTGTTGCACATCTGGTTTAGAATCGGTCAGACTCTGCTGTTCGGAGCATTCTTTTGTATTATATGGAAGATGGAAAGAATTATTGAACGTTTCATGTAATGAAGAACTTTGCTGCCACTGTTGGTTTAAGTGAAATCAATTTTGCAGCTAGCGGGGCTCCAATTGGATGTAAGTTCCATCAATCACATGCTGCCACCAGATTTTCATTAAATCGAGTTTCACAACAAAGAACTGGTGCGAATTCAGTGCATGAACTTAAACGAGGGAGATGCATATATTTAGTCTAGCACTCGAGGCCTTTCAAAAACAGGATCAAAAGCCAGACAAAGGAGCCAAAATCAACAATTAAGCATCTTCTTGATCAGTTTGTCATTTCTGTGAATTGAGTTTGGGTGTCAGCCTTGGGTCAGAGTGAATCTGGCATGGCACTGAACGCGTAGATTTGTTGAAAAGGTATCTAGGGTGGCCTGCGCGCAATATGTGGCCGTCTTCTGAAGTGTGGAAAGTTGTGGAAGAAAAGATCGCTCCTGTGATTTGTTTGGCTTCAAATTTACACCATGAATCGATCGGACCACTTGACCAGTAGCAGTGTTTTCTCTTTGGATTAACCTCCCTAAACCAAAACTCAGAAATACTGAGCATTCCAGTGGTTATTTGACAATAAATAAAAATTCAATATATGAGTGCAATTAATGTAATAGGTAAATCCTTCTTGTTCATATTCTGCAGTTAATCCAGCACGTATCTCGTTGTGGTTGTGCTTCGGCTCTGCGTGACTGTACAGGTGAATATGGTTCTTTCTCATAACTAAAAAAGAGAGAGACATTTTCCTACTGCTCATAAAATATTCACTAGGCTTAAAGGGGTAGTTCACCCAAAAATTGTGTCATCATTGACTCACCCTCAAATTGTCCAAACCTGTATGAATTTCTTTGTTCTGCTAAACAAAAAAGAAGATATTTGGGAGAATGTTTGTAATCAAGCAGATCTCGTCCCCCATTTACTTTTTTCCCTTATATGGTAGTCAATGGGGGTTGAGATCTTCCAAATATCTTCCTTTGTGTACAACAGATCAAAGAAATTCATACAGGTTTGGAACAAACCTTTGGGTGAACTATCCCTTTAAGAGATAACCAATTCGAATGGAAAGGATCTCAAGCTGACTAACTAAAGACGTTATTGTAGCTTTACCCATTAATAGACACAATGCTACAACTATAATGAATGGCAATTTATCTGTTGATTAAAATACTTTACTCACTCATCACCTGTTGAGTAATAAAATGCCATCTCCGCATCGCTTTTACATTTCAAATACCTCAGTTCTCGCCATCTCCAAAAACCCGAGAAAATGTTGATTCTTGTTTTGTTACAAGTTCCGTATTTGTGTCTTTTTGCCAGCAGACTCTCCTCTGTTCGGGGTTTGTTTAAAGCCGCGCACACACTAACGATTGTAAGGCCGATTATGAATGTAAATTGATACTTATGACTGATCATGCTCAAACGCGTCCAGTCAGAGCCAGTTGCGTTCAGTCTGCGATTACAGTCGGTGTTCAAATTCCATGTGTGAGTATATAAATCGGCTGCAGTCAAAGGAAACAATCGGTATGTGTGTTCAGTTCAGTCTTAGGTGTGTCCCCAGCTTAAAACGATTGATTCCCCAGAGGTTGGAGATTTAGCTGCTCAATATCAACCTTTCTCGCTTGTTGTGACAACTAACCTCTGCCCCTCCCACACCATATGCGCGTCAAAGTAAGTAGCCGAGAAATGCTTGATTTCACAACCTATAGCTTCAGTTATATACTAGTATAAGAACCATGTAATCTAAAAGACATTAATGGTCATTATAACTCATTTTAAACGATATATATCATAACTTGATTTTGCAGGAATTATAATCAGACACTAAAAATACTACTGTTAAAAGGTCGTTGAACCAATGGAATCACTTGTGGCCCTAAAGGAGACCCGATTCATGGGGGACTCCATTTCTCACCACACCGGAGCAACTTTTCGCTGTTTACGAATATGATGAGACACGCATGGGCGAGTGACGCATGTACACATTTTAGGCGAAAACCAGTCTAAAGTATAAACGCTTATAATAGACTTATCATAGTGAATCAGGGTAAGACAAAAACAAGATTTGGAAGAAGGATTGATGATGTATTGACTCATAAATATTTGTTATGGCTGGCTGGCTAAATAAATCAATCAACTGCAATGATTTAAAGGTAATATTTTGCAAACTATAAACCCCTTTTGGATTACAATACCCTTCATAATACCCTTTATTTTTGCAAAAATGGTGTGAATGTAAAACTGCATGACTTGTATTATCTTAAAACTGTATATTTCTGCACATATGGACATTACTTGGACAGTCAACAAATTACTCTAAATTGTATAAGTAGAAACATGCATTTTCTGCTTTGAAATGATATGCATTGTGAAAAGCACTACAAATAAATGTAAATTGAATTCTTATACACAGCAACCAAAAACCTGAAAACACTCAAGCACCTCTGAATTATTAATTCATTTAGTTAAGCCAAAAGCTAAGCTTATCTAAAACTTTACACAATTCTTTTTCTGTCCTGGTATTTCCATCAGGAAATGCAAATTCAGATACGCATTTCTCATTGCTTGGGTTTCACAGGCAAGACTGCAGCGACCATGATACGTACATACAGAGGCTCTTCTCTGAAGTCATAAGTCAAAATGATCTCAGCGTGGAGGCAAGCGAGGCTTAGTTTTACCTGCTCCCAGAGACGTTCATTAGACGTAGATGTGGGGGTTCCCTTTGCTTTGAGTGTCATTAATCACAGCTACCCACAGACATGCTGGAGATCCGATCCTCACTGTGGACACTGCACTGCAGCTGGGAATAATCATCTTCCTGGATCACTTTTAGCTATCTAAGAGACATAGAGAACCACGATTCTGAGAGATTGGGCGACACTAGATATCTTCTCTCTTCCTTGCTCAGAAACAGAGGTGTACGTGTAGACAGCTATTAAAGATTTATTCTGTCTGTCTGTAGAGGTGTCCTATAATAATTTATATATTAAAGCCCTAGAAAGTATGTGGAACCTTAAAGGAGTGGTTGATTAAGATTTCACTTTTTTAACTTTAGTTAGTGTGTAATGTTGCTGTGTGAGCATAAACAACATCCACAAAGATACGACGCTCAAAGTTCAGTACAAAGGGAGATATTTTCTTTTACAGACAACAAACGGCTGGTAGGGATTACAATGAGCTTCTTCTTCTTCATTACTGACAATCCTCATTTTGGCTGCATGAGATTCTCCATCTTTGTTGTTGTTGAGCAACCGAAGCACGATCTGTTAAAGCTCCGCCCTCTTCTGAAAAAAGCAGAAGCTCATTTGCATTTAAAGGGACACACACAAAAACGGCGTGTTTTTGCTCACACCCAAATAGGGGCAAATTTCACAAGCTGTAATAAATGATCTGTGGGGTATTTTGAGGTGAAACTTCACAGACACTTTCTGTGGATACCAAAGACTTATATTACATCTTGTGAAAGGGGCATTATAGGTCCCCTTTAAAGCTTCCATTGCTTGAAGACATGATTTGGAGTCAGTGAAAATTATGTGATTCTGAATTGAGGTAGCAATAGATTTTTTATTTTTGTATTGTTGAAGTTTTTGTGGTTATCATTGTGCTGATGAGTAGATACATGATGGTAAACACTACATTGACTCTATAAGCAATGACTGCGCTAATGCAGTGACAAGTAACATCTTTCATTAAATATACATGTTAAATAAGTTATGTGAGCATGTTTTATGATAGCTGTTGATTTGAACTGAAATAGATCAGATTAATTTGGTAGTTGGAGCGACTTAATTTTTTTAAGTAATCAACTTAAAAATTTGTGTTTATGCTATGAATTATTAAGTTCCTCTAACTCAAAGTACCTTGTAAGTTGTCAAAACGACAGCTGCAGCTCTGAGATTAACAAGGAACTGAATAAGTTTCCTCTACCCCTGCATTCTACTTCAGTGTATATATCTTCTGTTTCTTCATTGTGCATGTAAAATATTTCCCAATCAGCAGCAGCAAATCAGTTACATCCTGCTGAAACCATCTGAATTTTATGGAGCCTATGTGCCTCTTTCAAATCTCCCACATTTTCTGTTTCGGTTTAGCAACAATGTTAGACAGTGTGAGAACGGCTTTGGTTCAAGCACCTCAGTATTAATTCGGAGAAATGTTTTCAAGTATATCCTTGGTATCCCTGTCCCCAGAGTCGAAAGGTTTTCCAGGCCCTTTGGAGTCATAAGGAGTTTACTTTCACATCTGCAGAACTTAAAGGCTCAGCGGCTGGCCAAAAATAAAGTTATGGAGCTGGGCCTCCAGCGTTTAAGGGAATCAGCTGCAACACAAATGTGAGACTTCTCTCTCTTGGTACAGTGAAACATTTACATATTATTATTTTGATTGTCACTGCGCTGAAATTGTGTGTATAAAGATATCTGACTTTTTTATTTGTTGTTAACATCTAGAATAAACATTCAGATGTCAGTAATGTAGAACAAAGTGAAGTCAAGTGACTCTAGACGCATTCATGACAGGAATTGTTCGCGTTTCATGTGACGTGAATGTGCTACACAGAACAAAGTCTAAAAATGCCAAAAGACCTAATGATTTTCATGTGAAAGTCCCAAGTACAACCCTTGGCTCACCCTATTGCTGTCACAATGTTAACTGTGTTACAAAAAGGAATATAAAATTACTCCAACTTCACATTGTATTTATTCATTATGCTATCAGTATTCAGGGTCTGGTACTAGTAAAGTTCATCTGTAATTCATACTGTTATGGATATGTTTAGTGTGAAATTATAGTAGAAAATTTCATTTTATTAGGTACAGTATGTTAGCATAAGATATTATTACCGCAGAGTATCATTGCATTGCGGGGAATAGAATAGAATAGAAATATGAGATTTACTATGTAATGAAAAGAAGTCACAATTGTTACTTATTGGTAATTATATAAAAAGATGTCTTCAAATACTTGGATGACAAAAATAAAATAATATAAAATAAAATAAAATATGATATTTACAATGAAATGAAAAGAAGTCACAATAGTTATTTGTAGGTAATTTTTAAATTTAAAAAAAGATAGAAAACTTCAAAAACTTGGATAAAATAAAATACAATAAATATTAAACAAAACAAAATATAAAAATACAATACAATAAAATAAAACAAAAAATAAAATAAAATACAGTAAACCTTAAAATAAAATAATAAAAAATAAAATACAACAATTAAAATTAAATAAAATAATAAAATAAAATAATAAACAAATAAATCTGAAACAACAAGGAAATGTATAATGTGATAAAAGATAAGATAAGAGTATGCAATAAACTATTAGTTTATTTTAAAGTCCCAATTACTGGTTTAATTATGGTTCCTGGAAATCATGATGAGGCATGCCCATTTTTCATATTCAAAAATTTGATAGTGGACGGATGAACGGATGCATAAATCGCTCCCCGTTCTCCATCCTGTACTCATCCTCCACTGAAGGAGGACAAATTCTTTACCACTCTCATTTCAGAATCCTTGCAACCTTTGCATAAAGTCAATAATAAAATATAATGTAATTATGCTATTGTAATGCTCCTCCTG
This sequence comes from Ancherythroculter nigrocauda, assembly GCA_036281575.1. Lineage (NCBI taxonomy): Eukaryota > Metazoa > Chordata > Actinopteri > Cypriniformes > Xenocyprididae > Ancherythroculter > Ancherythroculter nigrocauda. The sequence continues at coordinate 59,545,515 of VTFQ01000003.1, forward strand.
TCTCTCTCCTGCACATCACACCCCACTTCTCTATTTGAATAATGAATTATACTCACATTAAAGTGGCAGGTCTGTGCTGTGGAAAAGTAAAAAGCTATTATCCAGTTGTCAGCTCTTCCCTGTACGACTCAGGAGAGATGAGGAAACACTGCTGACACAACACACACACACACATAAAAAACAGCCTATGCAAGTGTGAGTTTCAAACCATCATGCAGAATGGAATTAGCTTTCCGTAATGATGGTGTGTAATTAAAGAATCCGTTTTTGATTTACATAGCTTCTAGCTGCATTTAACTTTAAACATCAGGCTGAACACCATATATATGTATATTATATACATACATATATAACATCCACATGGATGGCAGGACCCAAGGTTTCCCAGCAGAACATTGCCCAAAGCATCACACTGCCTCTGCCGGCTTGCCTTCTTCCCATAGTGCATCCTGGTGCCATGTGTTCCCCAGGTAAGAGACGCACACAAACCCAGCCATCCACATGATGTAAAAGAAAACGGGATTCATCAGACCAGGCCACCTTCTTCCATTGCTCCGTGGTCCAGTTCTGATGGTCATGTGTCCATTGTTGATGCTTTAGGTGGTGGACAGGGGTCAGCATGGGCACCCTGACTGGTCTGCGGCTATGCAGCTCCATACACAACAAACTGTGATGCATTGTGTATTCTGAAACCTTTCTATCAGAACCTGCATTAACTTCTTCAGCAATTTGAGCTACAGTAGCTCGTCTGTTGGATCGGTCCCCATGTGCATCAATGAGCCTTGGCCGCCCATGACCCTGTCGCCGGTTCTCCACTGTTCCTTCCTTGGAGCACTTTTGATAGATCCTGACCACTGCAGACCGGGAACACCCCACAAGAGCTGCAGTTTTGGAGATGCTCTGACCCTGTCGTGTAGCCATCACAATTTGGTCCTTGTCAAACTCACTCAAATCCTTACACTTGGCCATATATCCCATCCACTAACAGGTGCCGTGATGAAGAGATAATTTTCACTTCACCTGTCAGTGCTCATAATGTTATGCCTGATCGGTGTATATCAACAACATTTCAACAACCAAGACTCCAAAGTCAAATATGCCAAAGTCAGAGATGTCAATGCAAACATCAAATTCTCCCTATACTTCCAAATGCTCTCGTCTCCTAAGGACTTTCAGGAGAAACATTTCAGACACTTACTGGTTGAGAACTCCATTAAGTGTCCTGAGCTATGAAAGGACCAACCTCTGCGCAATAATATTTTCCTCTGGGTTGCTGGTGATGCCAGTAAAGTCTATTCTAAGACTGCGGACAGCAACATAATCTCTCTGCATGTTTATTAGTGATGTACAACATCTCAGATTGTGTTTGACGCGATCTAGCTATCAACAGGATGCAATAACTGCCTGTTTGGATCTTATCCAAGACAGAACCACAAAACATTGATCTGTTTCAAATAACATCTTCCATTCTTCATAATTAACAAGCAGCTGAACACGAGAACTTCACATGTATAGATCTGTATAATCAATACGGCAGCGGAAATCTGCTTTTTTTTTAATTTACAAGAAGGAACTCAAAGGCAAATGAGTTGAGCAGTAGCGAGAATGTATCTCCAATGAAATATCACAGCATTGTGTACTTTAGAGACACGTGCCTTCAAAAAGATGTCAAAAGGTCAGTGTCCTCTCAGAAATGCAGTCTGTTTGGCAATATGTTCAAAAACATGCCGTAAATCTGTTTCCTCCTGAGTATTGCTCACTCTTGGAGATATCCTGGCGCGCGGCCAGCGTTCTGCTTAGCATTCTACGCTGCCGGTGGGTGGAAAATCGTCCCAATCTGCTTGTCCCCTCTGTTACCAATACAACAGATCAATAACTGCTCTTCAGTGACAGCGCGCAGGCTGTGCATGGGGGTGGGGGGGTAATCGCTGCTGGCAACACAAGCAAAAACAGTACGCCACAGAAAGCTGTACAGTTTTGAAAGCATTCCCTATAACTGTAATGTAATACAAATGTTTTGCTCTGACAGAAGTTACTATTTACTGGTGTTTGCTTAGGCAAGTATCATTATTGTTCATACTTGGGAATAAAAACTTGCATTGCACAACATTTGTGTTACAAACATGAATAGGGGCTTTCACACTGGAGGAACCTTTTCATAGTTCCAAGAACTAAAGGCAGAAGTAGCCACGTTTTGGCTTGTTCCCACCGCAGGAAATGGGATCGAGTTTAGTTCTAGGAACTCCTTTTGGGGAAACTAATTTAGCTCCTACTTCAGAGTTAGGTCTAAACCAGCACAATAGGAACTACCAGTGACGTAAATGTACACTGACTGACTATACAGTGGGTACGGAAAGTATTCAGACCCCCTTAAATTTTTCACTCTTTGTTATATTGCAGCCATTTGCTAAAGTCATTTAAGTTCATTTTTTTCCTCATTAATGTAAACACAGCAACCCATATTGACAGAAAAACACAGAATTGTTGACATTTTTGCAGATTTATTAAAAAAGAAAAACTGAAATATCACATGGTCCTAAGTATTCAGACCCTTTGCTGTGACACTCATATATTTAACTCAGGTGCTGTCCATTTCTTCTGATCATCCTTGAGATGGTTCTACACCTTCATTTGAGTCCAGCTGTGTTTGATTATACTGATTGGACTTGATTAGGAAAGCCACACACCTGTCTATATAAGACCTTACAGCTCACAGTGCATGTCAGAGCAAATGAGAATCATGAGGTCAAAGGAACTGCCTGAAGAGCTCATAAACAGAATTGTGGCAAGGCACAATGAGGAAAAAAAATGAACTTAAATGATTTTAGCAAATGGCTGCAATATAACAAAGAGTGAAAAATTTAAGGGGATCTGAATACTTTCCGTACCCACTGTATATTTGCTCCACGAACTAGCTCTACGAACATGGAAAACAATGATAGATGGACCTCTCTAAAGAGAAAATACAACTCGACTTTGAGGGGACCAAGTGAAACATGATTATGTATTTCTGCTCAGCTAGGGACACTGTGTATCAACCACATGGCAAACACAAATATTTTTTCATATACTATCTACTTTCTTTGTATAACAGTTCTATCTAATAATGTATTATACAGACTGGTAAACAGATTGTAAACTAATGAGGATGGAGAATGGGAGAGTTGTGTGCTCAGGCTCTTGCGTTTTCAGTGCCGTCAAAATAAATGTCCACCGCGCCGCCTTCAAAATAAAAGTCTCAACAACAAGCTTATGTCACTTCAGAGTTCCTACCGGCGGCGTGAATGCAACCAGGATAATGGCTCTAGGGGAACATTTAGTTATCGGGAACCGTCCTGGTGGCTAGTTCCTAGAACTACCCGGTGCGAAAGCCCCTAATGATACTACAAATTGTGATAAAAAAGTAATCCATACGACTCCAGGGGAGTCTTATAAAAAATATCCATATTTAAAACTTTATAAACTATAATAACTGGCTTCCATTATCGGCCGTACGCAAGTCGAGCTCTGGTGGAAGAGTAACCTCTGACACGAGTGTGACGTAGGATGTAGAAGTAGCATAAACTTAAGCCCTATTCGGACGAGATTAGTTTTATATGGACATTTACCAGAGCTTCTCAGTGATTTTAGTCCCATCTGAATGCCATTTCAGTAATCATTACGGACAATTTCAGTAAAGATTACAGCGATTTTTACCTTCTGTAAAAAGGTGCAGAAAAATGACCTCAGGTAATACTAATCCCGTCTGGATGCAAATGCCTGCGATTGCTGATGTTTTATTATCCTAACACTTCTCCTAGTGTCTTTTTTGAACTACCTGAGCGACCGTTTGCACACCAATCTTCGGCATGCTTTCATTTATTTTCAATATGGATGGTATCCAACAAAAAAAATAAAATGATAAAACTAATAAATAGAGCCCCAAAAAAAAAAACTGCAAAGATTGCTCATTTTAATATCAGTGTCAGGTAAAAGTAAGATGCTCGTCTAAATTTCGCTGTTCACTTATGCAAGATTATTATAAACAGCCACTTCTATAAACTCGTGGAGTTTACTTAAATAGGGTTTTTATAATAAATGTAAGTTACATTAACAAATAATAAATTAAAAGACATATACGTCATACGTATGCACATGTACACATAGCACATGACCCTCTGTAACACCCACATCTAGAAAACACACACTCCCACCTCTGTAATAAACACAGATGTTAGTACCGTCCGAATTGGTACATGAAATCACAGACGTTGAGTGATAAAAAAAATGTAACTCAAATATCATTTGATAAAGTAGTCCCATCCGAAAAGGGCTTTAGACGCCTCTCGAGGTTTAAACAAATAGGGCTGGGCAACAAACTTAAGCTCCTCTTCTCTTACATCGAAATCCACTGACATTTCTCTTTAAAAATTCTCGTTTTAGACTTCTAATCTGTGACCGGTGTTTTGTTTTGTTTTGCTTTATCCTCTGTGTTTCCGTGTTCGTCAGTACGTCATATGTCATGTCATGTTCCGCCTGAACTCGACTCAGGTATGGCTGTGGCCGGAAGCAAGTTTTAAACATAGATATTTCCTATTGCTTCACTTTAGAAGGACTTTATTAACCTCCTGGAGCCGTATGGATTACTTTTATGATGGATGGATGTGCTTTTGTGGGCTTCAAAAATCTCACCGCCCATTCACTAGCATTATAAGCCAGGATATTAATAAATACAACTCCAATTATGTTTGTCTGAAAGAAGATAGTCATATACACCTAAGATGACTTGAGGGTGAGTAAATCATGGGATAATTTTCATTTTTGGGTGAACTATCCCTTTAAGTACACTGTAAGTACTATAAGTGCACATAATGTAAAATGAACTGCAACCGAATTAACTTTATAACTCCAGGTCTAAAACTTAGTACACAGCAACCTACTGCAATCTATGAAATAGCTAGGCACAGACCGCAAAATATGGCTTGATAATAAGGAGCCTCTTTCCAGTGAATAAAAGACCTAAACAAAAAACGTGCCTCATTACAATACGCTGCAAAGCTGGCACTCCACACAATCCAATTACAACATGCAAATGATGCTGGACGGTTTGAAAGGGCCGCAGATAGGCCTACCTTTATCGTAAAACGCACGCACACACACACACACACATTCTCCTTCTCTCAGTTTCTTCCTCCACACACACACACACACACACACACACACACACACACACACACACACTTTTATACGCTCTCCCCACTGCCTTTATTGACACACTCCCATGGCCTAGGTTGTGTTAGCCAGGTGGTGAGAACAGGTGTTGAGTGAGTGTTGCCATTTGAACGCCACTGCGCACTTGGCTCGCCACCAGTCAGCTGGAATGGTAAAGCTGTTCTTCCCGTGTTCGCATCTCTCCGCCTTATTGGCTGATTACGAGGGAGAACGTTTGGCGCCGTGTTTGTGTCATCTGCAACAGCGACTCCTCCTCAACCTCCCATGCGATACTTTTGTTTCGTTTAAGGGTTCGCTTCTCTGCCATGCATGGCGAGGCAAGCTACTGACACGGGATAGCAGACCACTTATGCTTTAGTGATGCTGCAATGAATGGTAATTTATACAAACAACGGTGGATCCAAGGAGAAGACGGAGTGAAAACAAAGTAGGTGACAGAAGAGGAAAATGACTTCTAAATGAGGAAGAATGAGAATTTATAAGCTAGAGAGAGAGAAATGGGGGAAGTTAGAAACATATGGGAGAGAAATATGTTATGAATAAAAATGGTTTCACTTGCTTTTTGTGCATTTTAGACAGCTCACCCAACCACATTGTGCTATTTTTCATTTCTCCAAACAATGTGAGAAATAAATTTATATTACGGCAAAGAAAAAAGCAGTATCTTTTTTCCTCTATTTGTTGAGGAATTGAGGTGCATCTCTAAAGCAAAACCTAGACATTCCCAAACATTTATAGCACTTTCATTTTACAAGTACAAAATGCTATTATTTGATAGCATTATTTACTATTACTATTACTATTTACTATTGATATTTGACTAATGAATTTGAATGCATACACTCTAAAAAAATGCTGGGTTAAAAATAAGCCAAGTTGGGTTGAAAATGGACAAACCCAGCAATTGGGATGTTTTAAACCCGGTTAATGGGTTAAATGTTTGACCAACCTGCTGAGTAGTTTTATTTAACTATTGTTTAACCCAAAGTATGTTGGAAATTAACATTTATTAATATGTTTAATAAGTGAACAGTTATTAATAAGTATAACGAATAATAAAGATTGCTTATTAATAAATGCTCACCTTTTGATTATTATTGTTGCCTCTAGCAATTATGTGTCTAAGTTTTTAATTTCCAACCTACTTTGGGTTCATTTTAAGCCAGCTATATAGTAATTTTTAAACAATATTTGAGTTAAATAAAACTGCCCAGAATGCTGGGCAAACATTTAACCCAACCGCTGGGTTAAAACGACCCAATCACAGGGTTTGTCCATTATCAACCCAACTTGGGTTGTTTTTAACCCAGCATTTTTTTAGAGTGTACATTTCAGGTAAATAACTCAAGCTGCAACAGATCCAGAATCTTAAAAATAAAGGTTGTTTATTGGCATTTAAGGTTCCTTTAACATCTATGGATACTTTCCATTGCACAAAAGGTTCTTTACAGAGGAAAAAAGGTACTTCAGATTATTAAAATGTTCTTTACACTGAGAATATTTGGTCACACCAAACCTAACTTCATTTTTAAGAGTGTAAGTCTTAAAGTTCCTAAATATTTCAAACACTTTATAATTGTATTCCTCAAACATAACCAATGCACTTCAATCTCATGTTATCTCACATAGGCTTTTAACATCCCAAAAACTAAATCCAATCCATCCTAATTCCAAGACTGGAATATAAGATCATCGGCCATTTGAAATGACCCATTCATGTTCTACTGATACCAGTGTGCATGACACAAAAAGGAAATCAAATTTGACTGACAGCTCCTTCCTTGCCTTGAATAGTGCTCAGCTATATTATCCAGCGAGGTTCCCGCCGTGCCCCACCCTCTACATTATCATGGGCTGTCCCGTCTTTATCTGCATATTCCTTCCCATCTATGCAAATGGATCCTCTCATTCGCTTAATGGGGGTATTAATCTGATATCAGCCTCTTAAATACAGCGCAAAAGGGGTATGGCTGAGATGAATGAGTGTAAGCGAAGCACACGACGGCATCAGCATATAAATGTCATGGAGGCCTGAGATGATTTAGTGTTTTTTATTTCGCCAATTATTTAGGTATTTTATTTATTACCTTTTGTGGTTTTAATACTGACTATTTATTTATTTTTTTTAGTTATTATGGATTATGAGATTATGGAAAGTCATCATGCATCCCCAAAATTGTGTGTGTGTGTGTGTGTGTGTGTGTGTGTGTGTGTGTGTGTGTGTGTGTGTGTGTGTCTGTGTGTGTGTGTGTGTGTAAGTTTCTAAAAAATTGAAGCAACTAACTATGCCCATAAATGTCACATATTTTCCAAACATCCATTATGCTGGGTTAAAAACAACCCAAGTTGGGAGGAAAGTGGACAAACCCAGCGATTGGGTCGTTTTAACCCAGCGGTTGGGTTAAATGTTTGCCCAGCATTCTGGGTAGTTTTATTTAACCCAACTATTGTTTAAAAATTACTATATGTCTGGCTTTAAATGAACCCCAAATAGGTTGGAAATTAAAAATCAGACACATAATTACTAGAGGCAACAATAATAATCAAAAGGTGAACATTTATTAATAAGAAATTTAATAAATGTTTATTGATTAACCATTATTCATTAAACTTATTAATAATTTTTTATTTATTAAACAAACATATTATTAATGTTAATTTCCAACATATTTTGGGTTCATTTTAAGCCAGCCCTACAGTATTTTTTAAACAATAGTTGAGTTAAATAAAACTACCCAGCAGGTTACAACATTTAACCCAACCACTGGGTTAAAACAACCCAAATGCTGGGTTCGTCCATTTTCAAGCCAACTTGGGTTTTTTTAATCCATTTTAGAGTGCTGTGCGTGTGTGTTATTTCTAAAAAATGTAAGTAACTATGCCCATAAGTGTCACATATTTTTCAAACATCCAAAATGCTGGGTTAAAATTGGACAAACCCAGTGATTGGGTTGTCCTGGTCATTCTGGTCACTCAACCCAACCACTGGGTTAAAACAACCCAATTCCTGGTTTTGTCCATTTTCAGCCCAACTTGGGTTGTTTTTAACCCAGCATTTTTTTTTTTTTTTTTAGAGTTTAGTGTGTGCGTTTTATATTTCTAAACATTTTAAGCATGTAACTACACCCATAAAAGTCACATATTTTCCAAACGTCCAATATAATGCCGATCATTCCCACTGCTAATGTCCACAAGCTCATCTGGAGTTTAATTGAAACACATGAGGGGATGAGGGGATGAGGGGACACATTCAAAGCAACTGGGGCCAGTGACACTGGATGAATTGGCAAAATGGCATTTGATTAATACGATACTTGACCCCCAGTAATTATGTCCTTTACAATAGACTGGTGACACCTATTAACCACAGTAATCACTTTTGCTGGTGCGCTGTGTCAGAGGAGCTCGACATATGGCCACCTTATTGAAATAGATGCTCCGAATGGAAGAGAAGGGAGGCAAGGGTCCTCACATTAATGTCTTCTCATTCATGCAGTCCCAAAGGAGGAATATCTGACAATATGTACAATTATTTAGCCTTCTGTGAGCTTCATGGGAAACTGGAGGGCTTTTTTTCCATTGCGTACTACTTGTAGGGCTGATGACATTCCCTTTGCATGGATTTTAAAAGACAGGAAATGACATCGCTAACCTTGGGACTCACTTGAAAGGGATTTGTGTCTTTGAGACGGCGAGGCAAAAGTTTAGGGATGGTTTGAGGACAAGAGAGAAAGAAAAAGAAATGGAACAAATAAGAAACCATAGCCCAAACATCTTTGCTTGGAATGTTAAGACAATGTTGAATTTTAATCATCCGTAGTTTGATGTTTTATTAACTCAGCATGGTCTGAATTTATTACAAATGCATTCGCTTGCTTTATCTTCCCTTTTCTACTGCTTAACATCGGATAACACCATAATATCTGAAATAAACATGCACCCAAGTTCAACTCCAGGTGTCCGCACACTTTGAGAGACTTGGGAGTGGTCGACATGGCCAATCTCTGGTCATTCATTTGCAGGTAATGATTTTGGAACAGGGCTGCTAATAGGGCATTATGGGAGTCCCTGGTTCCCCTGACAGCTGATTAATGTCCACTGTGATGACATCAGCTCTGAGAGAAACTAGATAAAAGAACACTTGTATTGGACCGAGCAGGATGATGAACGAGCGACCATGCTAGCGACTCATCTCATTACGAACTACAGACTGCTGGCCATTTAGCTAATGTAGCGAGTCATTGTGTGCCCAGGGACCCCGGGCCGCAGGTTTGGAAATTAATGACACGGCAAACGTGCGATATGGAGTTTGACCCTGCATAATACGCAAGCATATAGGATTAACCTTGCCTTGTCAGACGCCACTATTGTTATCCCGAATGCAGCGGCGGAGTACACAAGCAGGGGGAAAGAGATATTTATACCAATACCTATACCTGGATTTAAGATTCATTTCATGGGCCGCGGCTAAGCTGCGGAGACGGATTAAACAGATAGTCTTTTCTTTGAGAGGTAGTGAAAATAAACCTCTCATTGAATAGGGGAGAAAGTAAAAGGCATCAGGCAGCATAGACTCTTTATTTTCGCCATAACAGATACAGCTTGCTGAAAGCATATAGACATATTCAATGGGTCAAAAATGGTCAGTATCATCAGCATTATGGAATGAGACAAAAATGTGGTTAGTGGAAATGTATCCACAATCAATGGCAATCTGCCATTGATTAAAAAAAAATGGTGTAGATCAATTTAACACACAGATTCCAAGTTGTAAGTAGGAAGTACAGGTTAACCTATGATTCTTTTTCTCATTGAACATTGACACACTGATGTGTTGTGGAATGTGCGTGCCAAATTTCTATTACGATTATGATTCTAAGTTCATGGTTAAAGGCAGCTACACAGAACCACAAAAGAAGTGATTTATTTTCTTAAGTCAGCAGCTAAACTATGGAAGCATGTTTCTGCCACTGAATAAAAAATAAAAAAAGGTATTTGTGACTTTTTATCTCACAATTCTGACCCTTTTCTCAGAATTGCTTGATATAAACTCACAATTGTGAGTTATATAGTCACAAATGCAAATTATAAAGTTAGGATTGTGAGATATAAAGTCGCAATTGCGAGAAAAAAAAAAGTCCTCGGAATTGCGAGAAAAAGTCAGAATTGCAAGAAAAAAAAGTCAGAATTGCAAGATATAAATTCACAATTGCAAGAAAAAAAGTCAGAATTGCAAGATATAAATTCACAATTGCAAGAAGTCAGAATTGCAAGAAAGTCAATTGCAAGATATAAACTCGCAATTGTGAGAAAAAGTCAGAATTGTGAGGAAAAAGTCAATTGCAAGATATAAATTCGCAATTGCGAGAAAAAGCAAGAATTGCAAGATATAAATTTGCAATTGCAAGAAAAAAATCTGAATTGCGAAATGTATAATTAATAAGTCATAACTGCAAGAAAAAAGTCATACTTGCAAAATGTAAACTCGCAGTTGTAAGAAATAAGTCAGAATTGCGAGATTCATAATTGCAATAGGTCAGAATTGCAAGAAAAAAGTCATAATTGCGAGATATATATTCGCAATTGAAAAAAGTCATAATTGCGAGAAAAGGTCAGAATTGCAAGATATAAATTCGCAATTGCAAAAAAAAGTCATAATTGCGAGAAAAAAAATCAGAATTGCAAGAAAAAATAAAAATTGCAATTAATAAGTCATAATTGCAAGAAAAAAGTAATAATTGTGGAATGTAAACTCGCAGTTGCGAGAAAAAAGTCAGAATTGCGAGATTCATAATTGCAATAGGTCAGAATTGCAAGAAAAAAGTCATAATTGTGAGATGTAAACTCGCAATTGCGAGAAAAAAAGTCAGAATTGCGAGATAAAAAGTCGCAATTATCTTTTAAATTGTTTTATTCCGTGGTGGAAACAAGTTTCCATACTGAACTACCCTCTTTGGGTGTTATGCATTTTCCAGATGCTTTTATCCAAAGAAATTTACACTGTTGATGGCGTAGCTGGGACTCGAACATGTGATCTTTGCATTTCTAGTGCCATGCTGCTTCTGTTTGAGCTTCAGGAAAACACACAGTTTAATTGTTTTTCCACACTTTCACGGAACATAAGAATCATATCCAGAATTTTAACATAATACATTAAATGACAGCCAAAGCTCAAATTAAGCTTTTAGCCTTTGCAATATCATAACTCATATTTTTAATATCATATTTCCAAACAAGTTATGATTCTCATTACCATTTAACTATCATAACCAGCGTTCTTGCATCTCAACTGCTTTACGGAACTAGTGATGCCAAGGTCAGAGATCATGTGTCTACCCAATAAATAAATGTAATTAAGAGAAATCTACCACAGATGTGAATCTAATTTCAGTTTATTCGTACGTGTGAATTCTGTGGATGTGTTTCAAATGAACTTTAAAATATTTTACATTTACCATATACATGGGTCTGACCTTTTAATGATAACTAAGCCTGCTAAATCCCGACATCCTCATGAATATGACCCGTCTCTCTTATTAGCCTTTAAGACTTCCTCTCCTTTCACCTTCAATCAGGGTTAATCTGAACTCCTGCTGTCAAGACTAGTGCGGTAATGAGCATATCAATCAAAGAATAAATTAAGACTGCTAACTGTTTTAGGAGGATTTAGGTTTAGGTTTAGACCATAATTTAATTGTAATGGTGATCTAACATTTGTGACAAAGTGCAGAAGGAATGGGTGAAATAACAGGATAGTTTACCCCAAAATGAAAATTGAAAAAATTGAATCTGTTAATTTGTTCCAAACATTAGGGTTCACTAAAGTCAGTGTTTTTTGTGTTCTGTAGAAGAAAGAACAGTCATACAGATTTGAAACAACAAGAGGGTGAGTAAATGATTTTTGGGATAAGCTGTCTCTTTAAAGGTGATGTATATAATTTCGGTGTCACCAAACTGAAGTGTCTTCCATTGGTCGGCCAAACAAATTGTCCTGCCCCAATCTCAGACTGTTGGTTGAGCTAATGTTACAGGCTGGTCAGGATGCTCTAACTAACAGAGCAATGTTTTGATACAAATGGCTTATTTATAGTCATCTCTGCATACTAAAGGGATGAAAAAATTTAAATTCTGTCATTAATTACTCATGTTGTTTCAAACCTGTAAGACCTTCATTCATCTTTGGAACACAAATGATGATCTTTTTGATGAAATTACTGTCCCTACATTGACAGCTACGCAAGAAGTTCATTAAGAGATTGTAAAATTAATCCATATTAATTGAGCGGTTTCGTCCAAACTTTCCGAAGAGACTCGATTGCTTTATATGATGAACAAAGTTAATTTAGGCTTTTATTCTCATATAAACATTCATTAGAAAACATAAACAAAAGCTCAAACGTGATGTGTAACACACGAGAATAAACCAAATTGGTTCTTGCAGAAGCTCAAAAGTGATGAACCTCAATGGTTCTCGCACATCAAGCGAACATGCTTGAGCTTACGTTTACCATAACTTTTATGTGTGAATAAAAGCCTAAATTCAATCTGTTCATCATATAAAGCGATCGAGTCTCTTCAGAAAATTTGGACTAAACCGCTCAATTCATATGGATTAGTTTTATGATCTCTTTATGAACCTTTTGAAGCATCACAGTGGTAGTTGCGTAGCTGTCAATGGAGGGACAGAAATCTCTCAGATTTCATTTAAAATATCTTAATTTGTGTTCTGAAGATGAACGAAAGACTTACGGGTGTGGATCGACATGAGGGTGAGTAAATGATGACAGGATTTTCATATTTGGGTGAACTATCCCTTTAAATTGGAACATGAGATTCAAACAATGATGCACATCACCTTTATCACTTAAGTGATATTAACCATTGACAATCCTGTCTCTCCTGGCTATTTACAGTCTGTTGTAGAATGACACGATCAGTAGGTTATAGTGAGAAGGGAGCTATGCGTTTAGTCACCGGTCACTCATAATGGTTTCAAACCATGCAGAAAATTATTCACTGACCCTTCACACACCTCTGCGTCGGGAGCAGCTGTAAAACAACCCAGCCTTTGTCAAGGATTATAACGGGCGGAAATCTGGCCTTATTATTAAAAAGCCTGGCCATTTTCAACCCCCCCTTTTCCTTTCTTTTCAGTCATCCAATATTCATTAAAGTGGGATTTCGGCACATTAGCAAAGGAGGAGAAAGTAGCCCCTGGAGACTGTGTTTGCGTTTTCAGCTCTGGCCCTGTAATTCTGTCAGACACTCCTGTGAAGAGGAGGAAAGGGGAGGGAGTGGCTCCACTTAACCGGGATTTATTACCTCGACCAGCTGCCCTCCTCTCCCTCTCTCTGTAAAAGGTAATTGCATCCAGTTGTAACAAGCTAATTGATTGCTAATTAGATAAATCAGCACTCCAAGAGCTGTCAAGCACTGACGGATGGTAACAGAAGTCATGCGCCCCGGTGTAATGGCAGTAGGGTGGGAGGACTGTTGTCGCCCAACAGAAAGAGCGGCTACGAAAGGTCGAGGGGGAGCGGACGGTATCGGCGAGATGAGCGCGAAAGAGAGGGGGTCTTGAGCGTAGTGACAATGCAAATCAAAACAGGCAGAGTAAACATGATTGATTCAGGCGGAGGCTGTCGGAGAGGGGGAAATTGGATTCAATGGACAGCTGGATGTCTGCAGCGACTCCCTGGCCACCAGGCAGCACCCGGCACTTTCTCATGCTAATGCATCGTGGGCTAGCATAGCACTGAATGGATGATACCAGCCTAAACAGGAACTGAGACCAGGGGGGTTTGCTTGGGTTGAGAGGGTACGAATGAACAAAGGGGGAAGGGCAGTGCTAAATAGGGACTATGCCGCACAGTGCGACGTCTCAAGTGTATGTGTATCATACATGTTCATAAATGTACTCGTTTAAATACAGAAAAATCAAAACGTTGTATCGAGTTGTTAAGATTAAGTTCATGAAGTACCAGCCACAGACACTCTGAAAAAAACAAAAACAATATTATTAATAATGTGACAAGGACACAAATGAGATATATCATCATTGATATATCATTTGAATTCATTGAAAGGCCATGCATTTATTTCTCAAAGATATCAGCTGTCATATTTTTAGGATTTTATTGAGAAGTATATGCATATGCTACCGGTCATAATTTGGAATCATAAAGATTTTATAATGCTTTCAAAAGAAGTCTTGTATGCTCACCAAAGAAGCATTTAATTGATTAAAAGTGTAAAATATTATTACATAAAAAAACTGTTTTGCAGCTTAATATTTCTGTGGAAATTATGATACACTACCATTCAAGTAAGTATATTATTTAAAAAAAGAAAAAAAAAAGAAAAAAAAAGAATACTTTTCTTTAGCAACTAATCAAAACTGACCACAAAGACATTCATAATGTTATAAAAGATTTCTACTTCAAATAAATGCTGTTCTTTTGAACTTCCTATTCATCAAAGGATCTTGAAAAATTGTATCACATCTCCAACAAAAATATTAATAAGCAGTAAAAGTTTTCAGTATTGATATTAGAATGATTTCTGACACTGAAAACTGGAGTAATGATGCTGAAAATTCATCTTTGCATCAAGGAATAAATTACATTTTAAAATATATTAAAATAGAAAACAGTTATTTTAAATTGTAATAATATTTTAAAATATTACTTTAAAAAAATCTAATAAATGCAGTCTAGGTGAGCATAAGAGACTTTCAAAAACATTAAAAAAAAAAAAGATTCCTAACTTTTGACCGGTAGTATATATTACTAATAATATGGTGAACTACATATTATTTATAAATAAATAGGCTATGTTAGTGCTGTAAAAATGAATGCATTAATGCACAGGATTATTTTTTTCAGTTTAACGCATTAAAACTATTTAACGCAAATAACGCAGCATCCATTTTTTCCGTCATAATTTGGCTAGCGTTACATTATATGATTACGCTCTTATTCACGCAAACGCTGTTAAACCATTCAAGCGCCACAAGACAAACGTGTCGTGTGATACACAGTAACGAGTTCTCTTTCATGCTTGAACAAACAATAACACACAGAATTATGCCAAAATGCCCGTTTCTTACTGTATTCACGGAGACAAGACTGTTGTTATTTTCATTTTTTAAACACTTGCAGTCTGTATAATTCATAAACAACTTCATTCTTTATAAATCTCTCCAACAGTGTGTAATGTTAGCTTTAGCCATGGAGCATAGCCTCAAACTCATTCAGAATCAAATGTAATACATCCAAATAAATACTATACTTGCGCGATTAGACATGCTGCATGACGAACACTTTGTAAAGATCCATTTTGAGGGTTATATTAGCTGTGTGAACTTTGTTTATGCTGTTTAAGGCAAGCGCGAGCTCCGGGGGTGGGGAACACGAGAATTTAAAGGGGCCACAGCCTGAATCGGCGCATATTTAATGATGCCCAAAATAGACAATTAAAAAAATTTATTAAAAAAAATCTATGGGGTATTTTGAGCTGAAACTTCACAGACACATTCAGGGGACACCTTAGACTTATATTACATCTTTTAAAAAGACGTTCTACGGCACCTTTAAGAGCAGTCTTAGTTAAATAATGTCTTAAATGGGTTATGTGAAGATTGTTTTAAGTTCACTTAAATTAAAAGAGTAACTGTGAAATTATTACAAATATAAAAATATTAAAAACTAATGTTTTTAATCACGGTTAATTACAGAAAACATGTGAGATTAATTAGTTAATTTTTTTTTAATTGAATGACAGCACTAAAATATATATTTTATTATAAAGTTTATTAAGTTTAATTAATATTGTATTTTTCTAATTAAAATAATTAAGAATAATTAGAACGAATAATAACACTAACACTATTGACACTATTTTAGATTTTATATATATATATATATATATATATAAACCTGAAAATACTAAAGTAAATACTATGTAAATAGAATTAGAGATTAAATGATATTATATTGAAGAAAAAATCTGAAATCAGTATTTTGTGCTTTACCTTTGAAGTGTGAATGCCCGTGTATATAGATGTATTACCGACACTGGTTTTAATGTACACCTGCTGATTCATCCTACAATTGTTGTGTCCGCACAACTGTTGTTTGGAAGAGAAGAAAGGACTATTTGAACAGTATTATGTAAACATGCTCCTCGAGCCGCCCAGTAAGACTCAGGCCACACCTTTGTTTCCGTTTAATCTCTCTGATTATGCAGACATCACTTAGACGTTGCCATGGACACCGAACACGGTTGGCAAGCGAGGCCGAGCACCCTCTGTCTGGTTAAACGCAGCGGATGGAACGACGCCAAAAGAAACACGATCACCTCATCAATTTTGCTTTCTTTGACTGTATTTTGTATTTTCCGCCATGCATAAACAATTGATCAATTTGAGAGCTTTATTTTTTTAACAAAATGTTAATTTGCATGCTTAATTATGGCTTACTGTCTATTTGAATATTGCAGAGCCACTGTCTTGGCTTCAACAGAAACGTTTAGCATTAACACGCAGACACACACAGATCGGGTTACCACAGCGAGGCGTTGGCCCCTGAAATGGGGGCTTGAGGATGTGATCCCTACAAGTCTCCCCACTCCTAAACACACACACACCCTTTTCACCAGCTGACCCGTGAGGAACATACAGGCCTATTGAGTTCCAGCTTTGCTGGCATGCGACATGCCCATTCTCTGCATGCTGCAGCAGCACAGTGGGTGGCATATCCCGGCACAGTTGCTGCACGATTTACAGCCGAGCGGGTCGGGGGGTTGATAGAATGAACCAGTTAGTATGCGCCTAAAAAAGCCGTTCTTCTTCAGTAGGCACAGATTTATCAATATGTTAGTGCATAGAAACACTTGAGAAAAAATCTTCAAATCAGGTTCTACGTAAACGTAAAATTCTGAAGCCTACACTACCATTCAAAAGTTTTTGAAAGAAGTCTCTTCTGCTCACCAAGGCTGCATTTATTTGATAACCAAATAAGTAATATTGTGAAATATTGTTACAATTTAACTCTTTAAATCTTTTAATATTTGTTCAAGGAACATTATTACTATCAATGTTGAAAAGAGTTGTGCGTATTAATATTTTTGTGGAAACTGTAATCTATTTTTTGTGATGAATAGAAAGTTCAAACAAAAAGCATTTATTTTGTAACATTATAAATGTCTTTACTGTCAGTTTTGATCTATTGAATGCATATTTGCTGAATAGATGTATTAACTTATCTTACTGACCAAAAAAGAACCAAAGAAGAACTTTTAAAGGTCATCAAGATGGAATACTTATTTTTAAAAGTGTATTAAATAGAAAATGTTACTCAATGGCTTAAATGTTTAGTTCACACACAAAAAAATAATTCTGTCATTAATTACTCACCCTCATGTCATTCCAAACTCGTAAGACTTTTATTCATCTTCAGAACACAAATGAAGATCTTTTAATGAAATCTGAGAGATTTCTGTCCCTCCATTGACAGCTACGCAACTACCACTTTGACTCTTCAAAAAGTTCATAAAGAGATTGTAAAACTAATCCATATGAAATGTATATGAAATATGAAACTACTCCAAATTTTCTAAAGAGACATTTTTGCTTTATGATAAACAGATTTTAGGCTTTTATTCACATATAAACATTCATCAATGTACACATCAGTTATGGTAAACGGAAGATCAACCATGTTTGCTTGACGTGTGAAAACCAATGAGGTTCATTCTTGCGTGTTAAGCATCACATTTGAGTTTCTTCTGCAAGAGGTTTGTTCTCGCACATCAAGCAGGTTTGGTTGAGCTTCTGTTTCTGTTTCACTGATCTATACCTTCATGACTGTGAGTCTATGCAAATGTACATTTATGTTATTGAGTGTTTGCATACTTGTAGTCTTCCTCTACATGCCTTTCCCATGTTTCTTAGTGAGCTGTCTTATAGACCTTATGTAGCCCCGCCCATTTTCAGCGTTGCGCTCGTTGTCTTTTGACTTCCGGTTTGTATTTCCACAGCGATATTACATTTATGAATGAACTGCTCGTTTTAAAATCTTCCCGATCTACTGACATTTGTTAAGACATCTGCTTTAAACATAACAATGCTCATGATAACTTTCATTATCTCTACAAGTAAATCCACTTAACCAACTAATTATTCTTTGACAGCGATGCCATAGAAATGTACAGAGCTACCGCAAAACGGAAGTTCAAAGACAATTTTATAAAGATGGCGGCGTGCTTGTTTCTCTGGTAAATAAGGTCTATACCACCTATGCATTGGAGCTTTAAAGCTAAACATTTAGCTTGGCTTTTCAATGATATTTATGCTTAAATTTCAGCATTTTATGATACAAAAAAGGTCTAGAGTAAATGTAATAATTGGTCTACACTAAAAAAAATATTCAATCCACAAAAACAAAAAATGCAAGTTTAATTGTTTCCTTAGTGTTTTAAGTAAAATTAAGTGATGAAAAAAAATTAAATATAGGCTCCATATGCTGTTTATATGAAGGAAAATATGGGCTGCATCCGAAAACTGGAAAATGCTGCCTTCTGAGGACACATTTCAAGGTAGGAAGGCATCAAGGCACGTCCGAATCCAATGTTAGCTTCACTTCCTGTTTCATGAGATACCTTCATCTGATCAATTTTTGAAGGAAGCATAGATGCATTCTTAGATATCCCACAATCCTGTGCTTTCCATTCTGTGACAGTTGAGCTAGAAAAATAAAGATGCCGTCCAAAAGTTGCGTTTGCTGCTCAGTTTGTGAGTAAATGTACATTTTTGACCAACATTTTCCACTTTTGATGTCATTTCTAGCGAGAAATGACTACTGTAGTAATTAAATATTTGTTTACTTCTCACCAAAGCTTGCGCTAGTTTGCTGTAGATCATTAAACTGTTACGCTGCCTCAGAAGTCTGTCCGAAATCATGTTTCGTGAGGTGCCTTCATGCACAAATGCTGCCGTACAAGTCATTCTCTTATAAGGCAGCGAGGCAGCAAGACAGCTACCTAGGTTTTCGGACACAGCCATGATTTTTCTTTATTGTTTTTTCACAGGTGTTCTAAATGTATTTTGAATTACGCATTCCATTGTGTTGTTTTATGGTTAAAGGAAATATCTATAAACTTGTTGGTTTAATTTAAAAAAAGTAAGTAACCTGTTTGACTTAAAATTCTGAGTTGACTGAAGCTACAATACAAAGAAAGAGATTGGTTTAAATCAACAGAAACTCAAAATGTTATCTGAACAACATTTGTGAATCTAAGTTGATTTGACAAAATAAATAATGTGATAAATCATGAATATATGTATATATTATCTATATATATTAGGGGTGTAACGGTACACAAACATGACGGTTCAGTACGGGTTCAATACAGCAGGCTGAGAAAACTAAACATTTATTATTATTATTATTAAACAGTTGTTTATGAACAGTGTTTCTGTCTTTAAATTAATTCAATTATAATTCAATTCTGAAGGATAAAAAAATCAATCTCTGCTAATGCAGTGTAAACTATAAATTCAGTTGCTATTCATTTTTAGATATAATCATCAGCACTCAAATAATAATAAAAAAAAATTGGATGTAAACATGTAAATTGCACATAAGACAGTTTTTGCATTAACTTCTATATCTAATAAAATTATGTTTATCCAATTCGTTGTTGAAATATAATCATTTACACAGTGGCTGCCATAACTTGTTTTCATTATGGGTTTATTTAAACATACATTAAATAATTAAGACATCACTTAATAGAATTAATATATGCCTAATATAGTGCATATATTTTGCAAAACAGTTCATTTCTCTAGCGAACTAACAAGTTGTGGATACTGAATGGCTTTTCTGAGGTAAATGTAGGCTAATGCTAGTGACATTGTTTACAAGCTGTTTTATTGACGTCTTTCAGCGGTTGAAACACTGATTGAGTGATTACACGAGATATGATACGTTTCAGTAAGTTGTACTGTATATTTCAACATACCTTCAGATGTTCATTCATGTTTATTCTGTAACAAGTAGTGAAGAGGAAGAGACGATCGCGTTCACTCGCGCTCCGCGCTGCCGTTTGAACTGAGGCGATCTGTTACATCAACAAGCGTCAAAACGGCATTTATTGTTCTAATTTCGTAAAAAAAAAAAATCGACTGAATTTGAAAGATGACACTTTGTTTCTTATCGAAAGTACCAAAAAACAGAGCTTATTGCGATTATTGGTGGTTAATGCTGCTGGTTAAAAGTGGTTAGGCTACAATGCATTAACTCGCGCGCCCCCTGCTGGATTGGAGTGTGGAACTATATACATACACACACATTGGACATTTTCTGTTTTCATATAGATTTTATTTCTTATTTATTCAACTTTTATTTGCAGTTTAATAATAATAATAATTCCTTACATTTATATAGCGCTTTTCTGGGCACTCAAAGTGCTTTACATATTGAAGGGGGAAACTCCTCAACCACCACCATGAGTTTACAATGACAAACAATGGCAATTTAATCACCACAATACATTTAAACTGATGTACATGATTTATCAGTGACTGATGGAATATTAGCGTTAAAGGGTTAGTTCACCCAAAAATGAAAATAATGTCATTTATTACTCACCCTCATGCCGTTCTACACCCGTAAGACCTTCGTTAATCTTCAGAACACAAATTAAGATATTTTTGTTGAAATCCGATGGCTCAGTGAGGCCTGCATAGGGAGCAATGACACTTCCTCTCTCAAGATCCATAAAGGTACTAAAAACATATTTAAATCGGTTCATGTGAGTACAGTGGTTCAATATTAATATTATAAAGCGACGAGAATATTTTTGGTGCTCCAAAGCTTCCTGAAGCAATGTTTTGAAATCGGCCATCACTAAATAAGTCGTTATTTTGTTTTTTTGGCGCACCAAAAATATTCTCGTCACTTTATAACATTAATATTGAACTGATTTAAATATGTTTTTAGTACCTTTATGGATCTTAAGAGAGGAAATGTCATTGCTGTCAATGCAGGCCTCACTGAGTCATCGGATTTCAACATAAATATCTTAATTTGTGTTCCGAAGATTAACGAAGGTCTTACGGGTGTGGAACGGCATGAGTGTAAGTAATAAATGACATTATTTTCATTTTTGGGTGAACTAACCCTTTAAAACTCAGCCTGGTAATGAGGTAGGTTGAAATAACAGCACACTTTGACACAAAAATATCACGGTTTGGAGATAAGTTGTAGATTTCTAACACATTTTAATTTGAAGCAGACAATTATGGGAATATTATACCAAAGTTTGAAACATATAGCGCATAGAGATACAGCTCAAAGCTAGTAAGCTCTGCAGTTATCAGGGGGGTAGAAGGTTCTCATCTCCTCATTGGTGATCACTTTCACACCTCACCCTTTCATTTGTTTTGCAAAAAAACTTTTGGGGTGGAACATCGCTGTCTAGACGAGCGACATAAAAGAAGCAGCAACTGTTCATGCGTGTCTCTTCCTCACCATTGTCCCCCATCGCCTCCGCTCTCCTCCATCTCCTTTGCCCACTGTCTGCGCGGTATTGTTGGAAGACAATGCATTGTCACCACTGCTTCCTAAACTTGTTGGGATCTTGCTCTTCCCTGCGACGTGATCAGCAGGATGGCGGTCGCTACAGAGCAGCGGTGCCAATCAGAGAAAGTTCAAACATCACAGAGAGTTCAGATTCTACGCCTTCTTTCACTGTGTATATCTGGCTAGAGTCCATGCAGAGTGTATCAGAAGACTGTGGTGGACAGTGATTCCTCGTATTGGAAGTTGAAGGCTATGGCTATTGAAAGGGGTCCTTGATTATGATTTCACTTTTTTAACTTTAGTTAGTGTGTAATGT
The DNA here is from genome assembly GCA_036281575.1 of Ancherythroculter nigrocauda. Classification (NCBI taxonomy): domain Eukaryota; kingdom Metazoa; phylum Chordata; class Actinopteri; order Cypriniformes; family Xenocyprididae; genus Ancherythroculter; species Ancherythroculter nigrocauda. The sequence goes on from VTFQ01000003.1 coordinate 59,567,628, forward strand.
TGCTGTTTGAGCATAAACAACATCTGCAAAGTTGCGACGCTCAAAGTTCAATTCAACATTCAGAAACGTCCAGTTTCATTCTAAATGTTGTAACTTCTTCCTGAGTCTCTCCATCAGTGTCGACTCCGGTTTGAACAATGTAAGGCTGAACACCGTTACTGACAATCCTCATTTTGGCTGCGTGAGATTCTCCAGCTTTGTTGTTGTTGAGCAACCGAAGCGTGAGCTGTTAAAGCTCCGCCCTCTTCTGGAAAGGGGGCTGGGAGCAGCAGCTCATTTGCCTTTAAAGGGACATACACAAAAATGGTGTGTTTTTGCTCACACCCAAATAGGGGCAAATTTGACAAGCTATAATAAATGATCTGTGGGGTATTTTGAGCTGAAACTTCACAGACACATTCTGGAAACACCAGAGACTTATATTACATCTTGTAAAAGGGGCATTATAGGTCCCCTTTAAGTTATGCGAATGTGTGGATTTTTTGAAGTTATGTGTGGATTCTGTGTGGAAAAAGCAAGTAATACAAATGCAAATGAATTATTCAGCACCTTGATAGATGACCAATACCTTCAGCAAAATGTTTGTTGCTCACTGGATCATCCAGGGAGAAGGCAGTACATGTTGGATTTATCTTATATTAATTTCAAGACATTGTTTAAGCTCAGTGGAACATAATTGAATTTGTTTGGGAAAATCAAAATTTGCATAATATGAATAATAATATTGATTATAATACTGAAGCATAACAATAAATGTTGTAAAAGTGTGCTGGGAACTACGGATCCACTGCCCAGTTAGTTATGTCAACATTAATTTGTGAGTTTCACTCAGCAATTGACTGAACAAACACTTTTTAAAGGGTTAGTTCACCCCAAAATGAAAATTCTGTCATTAATTACTCACCCTCATGACGTTCCACACCCGTAAGACCTTCGTTCATCTTCCAAACACAAATTAAGATATTTTTGATGAAATCTGATGGCTCAGTGAGGCCTCCATTGACAGAAAGATAACGCCCAGAGAGCTAATAAAGACATATTTAAAGGTGCCCAAGAATGCTTTTTCACAAGATGTAATATAAGTCTAAGGTGTCCCCTGAATGTGTCTGTGAAGTTTCAGCTCAAAATACCCCATAGATTTTTTTTATTATTAATTTTTTTAACTGCCTATTTATTTTCGCCGATTTATGCTGCGGCCCCTTTAAATCTCCGCCCACGGAGATCGCGCTTGCCTTACAGTGCCTTAACAAAGTTTACACAGCTAATATAACCCTCAAAATGGATCTTTACAAAGTGTTCGTCATGCATGCGGCATGCATGCGTCGGATTATGTGAGTATTGTATACTGTTATATTGTTTACTTTGATTCTGAATGAGTTTGATAGTAGCTAGGCTGCAACTAACGGGCTAAAGCTAACATTACACACTGTTGGAGAGATTTATAAAGAATAAAGTTGTGTTTATGAATTATACAGACCGCAAGTGTTTAAAAATGAAAATAGCGACGGCTCTTGTCTCCGTGAATACAGTAAGAAACAATGGTAACTTTAACCACATTTAACAGTACATTAGCAACATGCTAACAAAACATTTAGAAAGACAATTTACAAATATCACTAAAAATATCATGATATCATGGATCATGTCAGTTATTATTGCTCCATCTGCCATTTTTCGCTGTTGTTCTTGCTTGCTTACCTAGTCTGATGATTCAGCTCTGCACATCCAGACGTTCTGCCCTTGTCTATTATGTCTAATGACTTGATCATGGGCAAAGAGTATAGAACCCAGTGTATATTCTTTGTCATGAGCTGGCATATGCAAATATTGGGGGCGTACACCCCGACTGTTACGTAACAGTCAGTGTTATGTTGAGATTCGCCTGTTCTTCGGAGGTCTTTTAAACAAATGAGATTTATATAAGAAGGAGGAAACAATGGTGTTTGAGACTCACTGTATGTCATTTCCATGTACTGAACTCTTGTTATTTAACTATGCCGAGGTAAATTCAATTTTTCATTCGAGGGCACCTTTAAAACAGTTCATGTGACTACAGTGGTTCAACATTAGTGTTATGAAGTGACGAGAATACTTTTTGTGCACCAAAAAAAACAAACAAAATAACGACTTTATTCAATAATATCTAGCGATGGGCGATTTCAAAACACTGCTTCATGAAGCTTTATGAATCTTTTGTTTTGAATCAGTGGGTCAGAGCATGTATCAAACTGCCAAAGTCACGCCCCCCAGTGGCGAACCATTGAAATTTCGAAACACTTATGACATAACAAAGCCTCATTTACTGAAATCATGTGACTTTGGCAGTCTGATACGCGCTCCGAACCATAGATTCGAAACAAAAGATTCGTAAAGCTTCAAAGCTTCATGAAACTGTGCTTTGAAATCGCCCATCGCTAGATATTGTTGAATAAAGTCATTATTTTGTTTATGTTTTTGGCACACAAAAAGTATTCTCGTCACTTCATAACATTAAAGTTGAACCACTGTAGTCACATGAACTGTTTTATATATGTTTTTAGAAGCATTCAGGGCATTTAAAAGTGTGAATTATCTTGCTGTCAATGGAGGCCTCACTGGGCCATCAGATTTCATCAAAAATAACTTAATTTGTGTTTCGAAGATGAACGAGGGTCTTACAGATGTGGAACGACATGAGGGTGAGTAATTGATGACAGAATATTCATTTTTGGATGAACTAACCCTTTAAATAAAGCTGACAATACTTATGTTTAGTTGAAACAACTCAGTTAAATTAAGTTCATGTAATTACATGAGTTTTTAAGTAATGTGAACAAGGATGGTTTGAGTGAGACTAACAACAGTGAAAGTTCATCTTTTGAGTGAAGACGTTCACACTGTGGCATGTAACAATTTTTTTAAATAAATGGGATGGAATGGTCAAAAAGCAGGGCAGGAACATGCTGGTCAAGTGAGTTTAGGGTTTTTTTAATTAATTTATAAAACAATGAATTTTAATTTCTGTCATATTATTCAATTTTAACTTTTACTGTTTTAGTTTTTGCCGTTGTATCGATTCAGTATTGATTTTAGTCAAGTCATAATTTATTACTGTGACAACACTATACTGTATGGGTACTTTTTTTTAGAATTACCCATTTAATAACACTAAGCATATTAATAAAGGTCTGTTAGAGGATTAATTTGTTCGTCTTGTCTTTGCATACAGTCCAGGACATTTATTTATTTATTTCTCTTTTATGCCCTCAGTAGCCCCTCTGAAGTCTCTGTGGACCAAATCATTTGATCTGAGGCTTTGGCTTCAAATAATTTGGAGAGAATGGAAGGGCCTTCTCCCTTTCACTGCCACTTATCACCAGTCTAATGACTACATCTCTTCTGCATGCTGCGGCGCGACTTACCCGCGTAATTTATTCTGGGTCGCCTAAAGCCTTCATCACAATGAGGCGCCTCACAAAACAAACGCAGACAAAGCCAATGTTAATTTTCTTATTATCAGCCCCTTAATTATTTGTTGTGTGTGATAAGTGCTTTCAGCGCATGTGATATCAGCAATAACCTTCTGGCTGCGGCGTCAAGGGGCCTTGTTGAGTTTCCCCCTCGTCGCTTTCTCCTCCATTATTAAGACAATGAGGAGTGAACACAAATACCCTTCATTGCGCTGCCTTCTTCTCGAAACAGAGGAATAAATATTATAGATTAATTAATCCGTGCTGATTATAATTTAATTATGTTGCCTCCAGAGGCCAAAGCACGCTTTCTCCCTTCAAGTTTGTAATGTGCCAGGCTGAACATTTATAAGAGCGCTCTCACTCACGGGCACTTGGGACCTTTGTTTATGAGAGCGTTTTGGTTGCATAAATTTATTCTGTGGATGTAATACAAGCTTTGCGTTTGTCGCCTGCAGTCACAGTCCACAGTTCAGACTGACGTATAAAATTAGAGAGCGTCTGATAAATTTGGGAACATTTCCAATTAGCTCCAGGGTCTTGATTTCCTTAGACAATGTTCATGAAGAGAAAATGTTACAGTGTTGCTGTCACTTAGAATTGTTATTACTATTAAACATCCCTTGATTCTGATTTGGTCGATTAACGGTTATTATGCAATAGAATGCAACAGGGCCCGCCCACTTTTTCAGCTGCGCTTGTTCCTCAAGTATTTTTTCCATTGAATCCATAGGGATTTCAAAAAAGTTTTTGTTAAAGCGTTATAAGCCATGAATCCAGCCAACCAGTTACGAGGTGAATTACAACATTACAAAATTTGATTTGAAGCAAAAAAGTATTTGAAAATTGGACAAAAATACCAAGACTGTGTACTTAACGGCATTAGCGAGGGAAAGAACTACAATCCCATGAAGCATTGCGAACAACACACACTGTAAAAACTACGATAAAATACACTGTTATCACAACATTTTTTCTTTTGTCAAACCAACTTCAATAATTAATGTGGTTCAGATAACATATTTTGAGTTTCTGTTGATTAAACCAATCACCTTCATTGTATTAACTCAAATTTTTAATTTCAATGAACTCAAAATTTTAAGCCAACCAGGTAACTTACTTTTTAAGTTAAACCAACAATTCTTTTTACAGTGTAATTGAATTAAAAAACGATGGAGAAATATACTCATTTAAAAGTGTTGATTTTATATATTAAAACAATATATTTTAAGTTTATTGCAATCAAATATGCACATATGTACAAATATTTAAGTATTTTAAGAGCATGGGGAGACATTTGCGGTGCTTCATGGGAGTGGGCGGAGCTAAAGAGCTCTTCTAGCAGTTTTTGATTGTGGCGACTCTATGATTGGTGGGATTTTCTGTACAGCATCATGAGTAATGTAGTTTTCACCTCAAATTCTGCAGTTAAACATGATTATTTTAAAGAATTATTTGAAATAATGTGGGCTGACGGCTTCAACAGAAGCAAATAGCTTTGATTTACAACCTCGTTGCTCACAGTAGGGCTGTCTTTAAAGGGGACCTATTATGTCCCCTTTCACAAGATGTAATATAAGTCTAAGGTGTCTCCAGAATGTGTCTGTGAAGTTTCAGCTTAAAATACCCCATAAATGTTTTTTAATTATTTTTTTTAACTGCCTATGTTGGGGCATCATTAACTATGCACCGATTCAGTGCGCAGACCCTTTAAATCGCGCGATTTTACAGGATTCTTTGATGAATAATATTTTCAAAAGAACAACATTATTTGAAATAGAACTCCTTTGTAACATTATAAATGTCTATAAAAAAAAAAAAACTTACTTAAAGGGACAGTTCACCCAAAAATTAAAATTCTGTCATTTACTCACTCTCAAACCTGTTTGAGTTTATTTCCTTAGGTTATTTTGAAGAATGTCGGTAACCAAACAGTTGACGGTAACCTTTGACTTCCATAGTATGGAAAAAAAATCCTATGGAAGTCAATGGGGCACATCAACTCTTCACAAAATCTTCTTTTGTGTTCTTTCCACACAAATTATTGTCATTAAAAGCCTCTTTAAAACAACAAGTTTATTCCAAACCCAACCACGCCAACTGTTGACCTTTGCGTAAAGCATGACTAATTGTGCAACCTGTCTATGTTTACTGATCTCTGGAATGAAGAGTCCCGCACCTGTAAGTATGACGGAGCAGGTGGTTGAGAGTGCCAGGAAAGTGTATGCAAATAACCACATCTTCAAGACCCTCTATTTTTGCGAGTGAGAGTGTGTGAGCGCATATGTGTGTCTAATTTAAGCCAGCTCTCAGCTGCCCATCTGCTGGTGTCCACCGGTGTGGGCCTGCTTCAGAAGCTAAACACACATTCCTCCTGTGGCCTTGTGCTAGACTTGTAACTCTACCCTCCAGTACAGGTGCAGCATGCAAGGTGTCTGTCTCTCTCCCTTTCCTCCATACATCATCATCATCACCGGCCCAGCATTCCACACATTCCTCCTGCCCTTCGCATGCTGGACCATAGCTGCTGTGTGTCCACTGGCTGGGGCTAAAGGTCTGATTGCTTTTCCTACCTCCCACATGCTGAACAGGTGCCTCGTCCCTCGGGACTGTTAAAGCTCCCACTGTGAGAGCTTGAGTCATGTGCTGGCTGGTGAACTTTGACCTTACGTGGCACCTGCCCAGACTGGTGTGGAAAACAGTGGACCGTCACCCTGCGTCATCACGGATGAACTCTGAGAAGATTTCACTGCATTTATTCTTCAGTTCGAGGGATTTGGTTAAGTTTGGCCAATCAGTCAATCAATCAATCAATCAATCAATCAATCAATCAATCAATCAATCTATCTATCTATCTATCTATCTATCTATCTATCTATCTATCATTTGTTCAATCAATCAATCTATTTATCTATTGTTCCTTCATTCATTCTATCTATCTATCATCTACTGTTTGTTTGTTCGTTGTCTATCTCTCCATCCATATATCATTCCATCCATCATCCATCGTTCTATCTATCTATCTATCTATCTATCTATCTATCTATCCATCGTTCATTTTTTCAATCAATCTATCTATTGTTCGTTCATTCATTCTATCTATCTAGTTTGTTTGTTCATTCTGTCTCTCTCCATCCATCTATCATTCCATCCATCATCTATCTATCTATCCATCCATCCATCCATCCATCCATCCATCCATCGCTTTTGTTGTTCAATCAATCTATCTATTGTTCGTTCATTCATTCTATCTATCTATCTATCTATCTATCTATCTATCTATCTATCTATCTATCTATCTATCTATCTATCTATCTATCTATCTATCTATCTATCTATCTATCTATCTACTGTTTGTTTGTTTGTTCTGCCTATCTCTCCATCCATCTATCATTCTATCCATTATCCATTTATCTATCTATCTATCTATCTATCTATCTATCTATCTATCTATCGTTTGTGCGTTTGTTCGTTCTATCTATCGTTTGTTCTATCTATCTGTCTATCTATTGTTCATTCTATCTATCTCTCCATCCATTCATTGTTCTATCCATCCATCCATCCATCGTTCGTTCTATCTCTCCATCCATCTATCATTCCATCCATTCATCGTTCTATCTATCTATCTATCATCCATCCATCGTTTGTTTGATCTATTGTTTGATCTATCTATCTATCTATCTATCTATCTATCTATCTATCTATCTATCTATCTATCTATCTATCTATCTATCTATCTATCTATCTATCTATCTATCTATCTATCGTTCTGTCATTTTATCATTCTATCTATCTATGTTCATTCATTTGTTTGATCTATCTATTGTTCTATCTATCTATTGTTCATTTGTTCTATCTATCAATCTTTTGTTTGTTTGTTCTATCTCTCCATCCATCTATCATTCTATCCATCATCCATTTATCTATCTATCTATCTATCTATCTATCTATCTATCGTTTGTGCGTTTGTTCGTTCTATCTATCGTTTGTTCTATCTGTCTATCTATTGTTCATTCTATCTATCTCTCCATCCATTCATTGTTCTATCCATCCATCCATCCATCGTTCGTTCTATCTCTCCATCCATCTATCATTCCATCCATTCATCGTTCTATCTATCTATCTATCATCCATCCATCGTTTGTTTGTTCTATTGTTTGATCTATCTATCTATCTATCTATCTATCTATCTATCGTTCTGTCATTTTATCATTCTATCTATCTATGTTCATTAATTTGTTTGATCTATCTATTGTTCTATCTATCTATTGTTCATTTGTTCTATCTATCAATCTTTTGTTTGTTTGTTCTATCTCTCCATCTATCTATCTATGCATCCATCCATCATTCCATCCATCCTTCTTTAATATTGTTTATTAATTATGTGACTTTGTTAATACACATAAATATATACACATATATACTTATTTTAATGGAAGTCCACAAATTCTAAACATTTTGGATAAAGGTGTCTACTAAATGAGTAAATGTAAATATATTTTATACAATATTTATTTAAAATTCATTATTAAAAATATTTGAATGCAAAATTTGCATGGTCTACAAACAAGCTCCCAAATTACATGTTTTATTTATCTACTGATAATCTCTCTTAATCACTAAATGAAGGGTTGAATTTAGGCCATGTTGTTTCTGAGTTCTCTATTTGCAAAGGTTAAAAGCTCCAATATGGGTGAATATTGCAATTTGATTTATGTTTTAATATTCAGACTATGCAGGCCAAGTACATATCCTGAAGTACAAACGCCAGATTGTAATTCCACTTTGAGCAACCAATGCATTTATGGGAATTGTTGTATACCTCCTGCTTGAATTTAGGATTTAATGCTTTTCATTTCATCTTCATTTTGCCAAATTCTAAAACAACTTAATCGAATGTGTCATTCATAAGTAACCCATGCAAAACCCCAAAGATAAAATGCCACAAAATTATGACGATGGCTTCCATCGGATTGGAAGATCACAGACTTGGCCTCACCTCAGTTGAACTGTAGTTGATTTAGACATGATTATAAAAGTGGAGTTGAGTTACAGTGTGTTCTTTTCATTCTGTTTGTCTGGAGATCTTCCAGTAGTGCCCTCTTATGATGTTTAAATTTGCTGGCAAATGCGTCTGTTTCGAGTTGAAAGAAAACCAAACCATTACCACATGCAAAGACTGCGGAGGATAAAACAGACACACAAACCCAAAGCAGCGATGTTGTGTGTTTATTTCAGTGCAGCCACTGTTTTCCATGCTTACAACCAAGAAAAGGTACAAGAGAGAGGTATTAAACCAACACTCAGACTCCTGACGCATCAATGAGAAGAACCTGAGTCACATGTGGCGATATTGGGCGGGAACGTCCGTGAAACCACAAAAACGAAGAGATAAATAAAGCATGGCCACGACTTGCCTCTGAGATGGAGCTCGACTGCTTGGATCGTGAAAGAATGTGGAAGTCCACATCTCCCAGCCACCACAATTGGCACTTCTGTCACTTCTGTGGTTGTGCCTCACCCTCTCTCACCGCGTTTGAGGCGACGATGATGCGAGGTGGAATGCTAGTGTGAGGACAGCACTTAAACAACGTGCAAACAACGTACGACTTGTGTCTGAGAGAGAGACAGACTGACAAACAGAGAGCAGAAAAGTGAAAACGGAGATGAGAAATATGTATGTCTCTGTTTACACATTAGGTGACATGTTAGCTAATGGAAAAATGGAAAAATGTCCAATTCTAGTTTGCTCTAGTCAGCTTGGATACATAAGCATAACTGTGAAAGGGTGTCAGAAGTTCATTTTTAATGTATAAAAGGTCCCTTCTCAAGAAACAGTGCCATTTGTACCTGGAAATTTCAAGAAATAATATTTAGTATGCTTACATTTTTATTTCTGCTGAACTTTTATGGCTGTAACTACTGTACATGATGTTGAGGGGAGATGCGTTTTTTTAATGGACAATTATTAAAGGGGACCAATAATGCCCCTTTTCACAAGATGTAATGGGTGTGAGCAAAAACATGCCATTTTTGTGTGTGTCCCTTTAAATGCAAATGAGCTGCTGCTCCTCGGTTGCTCAACAACAACAAAACTGGTGAATCTCACACAGCCAAAATGAGGATTGTCAGTAACGGTGTTCAGCCTTACATTGTTCAAACCGGAGTCGACACTGATGGAGAGACTCAGGAAGAAGTTACAACTTTTAGAATGAAACTGAACATTTCTGGAAAGCTCATTTGCATTTAAAGGGACACACACAAAAATGGCGTGTTTTTGTTCACACCCAAATAGGGGCAAATTTGACAAGCTATAATAATTGATCTGTGGGGTATTTTGAGCTGAAACTTCACAGACACATTCTGGAGACACCAGAGACTTATATTACAACTTGTGAATTAAGGCATAATAGGTCCCCTTTAAAGAAATAGATAGATAGATAGATTTTCTTTTATATTATTTCTTATGCATTACACACTAAAAAGAGTTTATTCTAACACACAATGTTTATTTTCCACTTATAACAGCTGCAAGTCATGGAGACTCAAATGGCACCGTTTCCTGAAAACAGGCCAAAATCAAAATTGCTGGAGCTCTTCTTATTGATAGAAGGATTAAAAATCATTAGCTTACAAAACAGCTAGAAATATGCATGATGTATGAGCAGACAAAAACTGATTGACAGGACTTTGATTTGGTCAGCTGTTGGGAATGCACACACAACGAGGCCAAAACGGCAGAAGTGTCACTGATAGAAAATTATCCTCGGATGAATTAAATGCTCTGCCTGTTTTCACACATTAGCCCAGACATGCTAATGACAGCTCTTTTCTTGATTTCTGCAACTCCAGGCCACTACAACAGCAAGCTTTAAGATGCAGCTAAAAGTAGGGAGCTCAAACCATCAACAATAATCATTCAATTTCTTTCTGCAAAGTGCCATCGAGTTCATATGTGCAATATTTATCCTACAACCCTTTGGATCGCAGTCTCTGAACACCCAGGAGGGACCAAAGAATTAACAAATGGTATGAGGACATATTACCACAGGCTTGGCTGCCCTAAACTACAGCTGTGTCTCCCGGACATGTCACTGTAAAATGTGATGTGTAGTTAACAGCGTCACACTGTAAAATCTGAAATAGACAGCGTGATGCATGTCTTGCTCTCTCACTGGAATGGAAAGTCAAAGTGTGCATCACGCCATGGACAAAATAAACATAATTTATTATTATAAGGGGACCAGTGCTAGTTAAGTGAATATTTCTCAGGGAATATTTATTTTTGAAAGTCATTTTTTTTGTATAGACTTTAACAGTCAGTGTCAGTGTTACTGTTAGCCAGTAGAGGGAAACTTTGCATGGTTTTTTTTTTGGTTTTTTTTAATTGTTTTTTTTTTATTTTTTTTTAAAGATCTTTCCCTATCACATATTTTAGTAAATTAGGGATCATCCAAAAGCTTAAACACTCAAAAAATCATCTTGTTTTGAAATTGGGCATTGCGTTAACATGGAAACAGTACCTTCAAACCTTTTAGAGGGCTACATTTTTGTGATATCAAACTTGGTTAGACAGATGCCCTTGATTTTCTAGCAATTTTAGATTCCAAATTATTTTTGTAAAATATATATTTTATATAAAATAAAATAAAAATGTTTAGTTAAGTAGATTTGCTTTACACTTCTATAATTTTTTTTTTTTTTTTTACAATGTAATTGTTTAAAGCTGCTTTCACTTCTGCAATGTCTTCTTCAACAAAGCATCCATGAATTACAACTATGGGGCATGTTGTCACACTTTATGGGAACTGGCTAATTGAGAGCATGGCATGTACACTATTATAGGCTAAATTTCAAGTTAATTTAAATTATAGAACTAAATTAAACAGTAAAATGGACACCAAACAACAAAAACCGTAGCCTAACATCCAAAAAAATATCAAACCATTGTTTTGGATGGCAGAAATTGTAAATAATAAATCATGTGATACTTGTCCCAACCTGACATTTTCATTAAAATTCATATTATAATAAAACACAAGATGAAATATTTTATTTGTTTACTGTCTGTCATCATAACTGTCAACATGCAAATGTGATGTTAAAGTGAAACTCAGTAAGAGTTGCGAAGCTCCCCCTACAGGTTCCTTCAGTGAATCACACTGTCTTAAATACTCCAAGCGCAGCTCTGGACTACAACGACTACAACGCTCACCAGCGCAGTCGTTTTGCAAATACAGTACAAGAAATCTCGATGGAGGTGGGTAATTTTCGAAATTGTCTTATAAAGTCATAATATATACATTGTTTTTGAATTACCGTAAAGCATTTTGTTACTCTCGCGTGAACGTGAACATGAGGCGTGATTGTGTCGGGTCGGCGAAGCTCAACTTGCAAGTTCTGTATTCTGGCGTAGACGTGCCAGAGGGGGTTAGTGCTCGCCTCAAACACACCACTACAAGTCAATTAACCATCGTAAGGACTTAGAAAACTATTTATGAAGGTAAAAAAAGTTACTTAGTTCTGCTTTAAATGCCTGACTAAAATGCCCACTGAAGTGCCTTGCATTTTTCAATGTGTTGACGTAATTTCAACTGAAACAGGGAGACAGGGCGGGACAGATCGAACAGCTCCTCCCCCCTTTTTTAAAACAGCCAATAGCGTTTAGTTTATATTACAGGTCGGGCAGATTCATTAAGTTCGGTAAACCCGCAGTTTCCTCATGTTGTGTAACAGTTTCTCCTCCTAATCTCCTCCATATCTCTATAAAATACATAATTCTGTGCAGAATTCAAACGGGTATAATACGTTTTCTGGTATGTGCCGACTCACGCTCTGTTTTATCATGTCTCTGAACCGGCAGACTCTGCGCGCAATGTGGTGGTTCGCGTGACACTTAAAGGGTTAGTTCACCCAAAAATGAAAATAATGTCATTTATTACTCACCCTTATGCCGTCCACACCCGTAAGACCTTCGTTCTCCTTTGAAACACAAATTAAGATATTTTTGTTTAAATCCGATGGCTCCGTGAGGCCTCCATAGGGAGCAATGACATTTCCTCTCTCTAGATCCATAAAGGTACTAAAAACATATTTAAATCAGTTCATGTGAGTACAGTGGTTTAACATTAATATTATAAAGTGACAAGAATATTTTTGGTGCGCCAAAAAAACAAAATAACGACTTATTTAGTGATGGCCGATTTCAAAACAATGCTTCAGGAAGCTTTGGAGCGTTATGAATCTTTTGTGTCGAATCATGATTCGGATCGCGTGTCAAACCGCCAAACTGCTGAAATCACGTGACTTTGCCGCTCCAAACCACTGATTCATAATGCTCCAAAGCTCCCTGAAGCATTGTTTTGAAATCGGCCATCACTAAATAAGCCATTATTTTGTTTTTTTTTGGCGCACCAAAAATATTCTCGTCACTTTATAATATTAATATTGAACCACTGTACTCACATGAACCGATTTAAATATGTTTTTAGTACATTAAAGGTGCCCTAGATTGATTTTTTACAAGATGTAATATAAGTCCTAGGTGTCCCCTGAATGTGTCTGTGAAGTTTCAGCTCAAAATACCCCATAGATTTTTTTTAATTAATTTTTTTAGCTGCCTATTTTGGGGCATCATTAACTATGCACTGATTTTTTCAGCACGGCCCCTTTAAGAGATGCGTTCCCTCTGCCCCACGAGCTGTCGACTATATATACATCGCATAAACAAAGTTTACACAGCTAATATAACCCTCAAATGGATCTTTACAAGATGTTCGTCATGCATGCTGCATGCATGCTTCGAATTATGTGAGTATAGTATTTATTTAGATGGTTACGTTTGATTTTGTGTGAGTTTGAGGCTATGCTCTGTGGCTAAAGCTAACATTACACACTGTTGGAGAGATTTATAAAGAATGAAGTTGTGTTTATGCATTATACAGACTGCAAGTGTTTAATAATGAAAATAGCAACGACTCTCGTCTCCATGAATACAGTAAGAAACGATTGTAACTTTAACCACATTTAACAGTATATTAGCAACATGCTAACGAAACATTTAGAAAGACAATTTACAAATATCACTAAAAATATCATGATATCATGGATCATGTCAGTTATTATTGCTCCATCTGCCATTTTTCGCTGTTGTTCTTGCTTGCTTACCTAGTCTGATGATTCAGCTGTGCACAGATCCAGACGTTAATACTGCCTTTCCTTGTCTAATGCGTCGAATGGGCTGGCATTATGCAAATATTGGGGTCATACATATTAATGATCCCGACTGTTACGTAACAGTCGGTGTTATGTTGAGATCCGAGTGTTTTCCGGAAGTCTTTTAAACAAATGAGATTTACATAAGAAGGAGGAAACAATGGAGTTTGAAACTCACTGTATGTCTTTTCCATGTACTGAACTCTTGTTATTCAACTATGCCGAGGTAAATTCAAATTCTGATTCTAGGGCACCTTTAATGGATCTTGAGAGAGGAACTGTCATTGCTCCCTATGCAGGCCTCACTGAGCCATCGGATTTCAACAAAAATATCTTTTTTTTTGTTCTGAAGATTAATGAAGGTCTTACGGGTGTGGAACGGCATGAGGGTGAGTAATAAATGACAGAATTTTAATTTTTGGGTAAACTAAAACCATCAAAATTTCCAATTGATCTACATTGGCGGAAGTGAGAGAATGTAAGTTTTGAATGCTTATATCTTCTAAATGCGAATTTTGTCATTGTTTACTAGCTTATAAGGCTAACATATTCATACTTAAAACCAAAAAAACTTTCATTTTGATTTCAAAATCTCAAGGACTTCTTCTAGTAAATATTTTATGTCAAAGGGGTTCTGTTGACAAAAAAAAAAAAAGGTTGGGAATCCCTGCACTAGACTATTGAGTGTATAGTACAAGTACAGAGTATATAGTACACCATTTGCAACCCAGCTTAAGTCAGTCCTGACCCAGTCATGTCTTTCAGCAGATCATTACACGAGTGTTTCTCCAGTCTGCCTCCATAATTAAGTGAATCATCCATTAGCTCTGCAGTCCTGGAGAGCCTCTCTGGACCGCAGTTAATTCCAGAGGAAAAAAGAGTGGCGTATAAAATGAGGTTTGCCCTCGACGTGCCAGTGATGAGGTGTTGGTCTGACAGGTGTGTCGTGATCAGGACAAAGTTTTGCCTCTGCACTCACTTCGCTCAGCCCACATAGTAAACACACTCATTAGCCAACGGCCCGTCCCATGAGAGATAGCATGTTTGACATTATTAATTGGCTTTTCTGTAGAAGGAGTCAAGCAGATGAAAAGGTTTATCATGCTGAAATAATTAATTTTTGCCCCAGAATTTGCTGACAGTTCACTTATTCTGAACGAGAGAAGGAGAATGAATAGAGAGAGAGAGTCTCTCTCGATTATTTTAGGCTTCATTTTTCCCCCCTCTCTCTTTCAATCCATCCCGTTTCTGCTCCTCTTATTTCTTCTCGGATGGGAGGAGACGTATTAGCCTGCAAAGATTTGAATTGGTAACAGAAAAATAATTAAATGAAATGTAATTAACTCTAACCTGTATAAAGGAAGGGGTTCGTTTTATCTCTCTCCTTTTCAGAGGGCAAAGATTAGCCACATGTTTTGAGACCGCTGTTGCATACAATTAATTTACAATTAATTCAAATTAAAGTGGAAATTATGTTCTACGATAATGGCAAAATCATGACATAATACCTTTAATCTCCTCGGCTATCTTTGCCCTCCACGGCCTCATAATTACTTTAATTAATGTCATAGAATATTATACATAATGAAGTGCACCTGAACTCTGCCAATGTCAATATCTGACCCGATGAAAGAAGATTCAGCACAATACTCTTATTAAATACTGAATGTTTAATATGTCCTGTGTCCATTTCGGCTTCAGCGTACATTAGACTTCCAAATTACAGCCTCTTTATGGACAAGTTCTTGCACTCATAGTCTGTCATCTTTCTATCAAAGGTATGTGGCAATAGGAACAAATAGAAAAACTCTATAATCAAATCTCCATCTAAGTGAAATCACATTTGTAAAGCAGCACAGCTAATTTAAAATAAATACCATCCCACCATTGTATTGAAAGTTCTGTTGAGACTGACTCTTGATGGATGGACGGACGGACAGATGGATGGATGGAGAAAGTGATAGATGGATGGAGGGAGGAATGGATGGATGGATGATGGATGGGGAAAGAGAAAGCAATAGATGGATGGATGGATGGATGGATGGATGGATGGATAGGGAAAGTGAAAAAGTGACATAAAGATGGATGGATGGATAGATGGATGGAGGGATGAATGGATGGATAGAGAAAGTGACAGACAGACAGATAGATAGACAGATAGATAGATAGATAGGGAAAATGAAAAAGTGACGGAGGGATGGATGGATGAATGGATGGATAGAGAAAGTGACAGACAGACAGACAGACAGACAGATAGACAGATAGACAGACAGATAGATAGGGAAAATGAAAAAGTGACAGATGAATGGATGGATGGATGGATGGATGGATGGATGGATGGAGAAAGTGATAGATGGATGGAGGGAGGAATGGATGGATGGATGGATGGGGAAAGAGAAAGCAATAGATGGATGGATGGATGGATGGATGGATAGGGAAAGTGAAAAAGTGACAGATATAGATGGATGGATAGATGGATGGAGGGATGAGTGGATTGAATGCATGATGGATGGATGGATGGATGAATGGATGGATAGAGAAAGTGACAGACAGACAGACAGACAGACAGATAGATAGATAGATAGATAGATAGATAGATAGATAGATAGATAGATAGATAGGGAAAATGAAAAAGTGACGGATGGATGGATGAATGGATGGATAGAGAAAGTGACAGACAGACAGACAGACAGACAGATAGATAGATAGATAGATAGATAGATAGATAGATAGATAGATAGATAGATAGATAGATAGGGAAAATGAAAAAGTGACAGATGGATGGATGGATGGATGGATGGATGAATGGATGGATAGAGAAAGTGACAGATAGATAGATAGATAGATAGATAGATAGATAGATAGATAGATAGATAGATAGATAGATAGATAGATAGATAGATAGGGAAAATAAAAAAGTGACGGATGGATGGATGAATGGATGCATGATGGATGGATGGATGGATAGATAGATAGATAGATAGATAGATAGATAGATAGATAGATAGATAGATAGATAGATAGATAGATAGATAGATAGATAGATAGATAGATAGGGAAAAGGAAAAAGTGACAGATATAGATGGATGGATAGATGGATGGAGGGATGAGTGGATTGAATGCATGATGGATGGATGGATGGATGAATGGATGGATAGAGAAAGTGACAGACAGACAGACAGACAGACAGATAGATAGATAGATAGATAGATAGATAGATAGATAGATAGATAGATAGATAGATAGATAGGGAAAATGAAAAAGTGACGGATGGATGGATGAATGGATGGATAGAGAAAGTGACAGACAGACAGACAGATAGATAGATAGATAGATAGATAGATAGATAGATAGATAGATAGATAGATAGATAGATAGATAGATAGATAGATAGATAGATAGATAGATAGGGAAAATGAAAAAGTGACAGATGGATGGATGGATGGATGGATGGATGAATGGATGGATAGAGAAAGTGACAGATAGATAGATAGATAGATAGATAGATAGATAGATAGATAGATAGATAGATAGATAGATAGATAGATAGATAGATAGATAGATAGATAGGGAAAATAAAAAAGTGACGGATGGATGGATGAATGGATGCATGATGGATGGATGGATGGATAGATAGATAGATAGATAGATAGATAGATAGATAGATAGATAGATAGATAGATAGATAGATAGATAGGGAAAAGGAAAAAGTGACAGATGGATGGATGGATGGATGAATGATGGATGAATGGATGGATAGAGAAAGTGACAGATAGATAGATAGATAGATAGATAGGGAAAATGAAAAAGTGACAGATGGATGGATGGATGGATGAATGGATGGATAGAGAAAGTGACAGATAGATAGATAGATAGATAGATAGATAGATAGATAGATAGATAGATAGATAGATAGATAGATAGATAGATAGAGAGATAGATAGAGAGATAGATAGATAGGGAAAATGAAAAAGTGACAGATGGATGGATGAATGATGGATGAATGGATGGATAGAGAAAGTGACAGATAGATAGATAGATAGATAGATAGATAGATAGATAGATAGATAGATAGATAGATAGATAGATAGATAGGGAAAATGAAAAGTGACAGATGGATGGATGGGTGAATGGATGCATGATGGATAGATAGATAGATAGATAGATAGATAGATAGATAGATAGATAGATAGATAGATAGATAGATAGATAGATAGATAGATAGATAGATAGATAGATAGGGAAAAGGAAAAAGTGACGGATGGATGGATGGATGGATGGATGGATGGATGAATGGATGCATGATGGATGGATGATGGATGGATGGATGGATAGAGAAAGTGATAGATAGATAGGGAAAGTGAGAAACCGACAGATATATGGATGGATGGGGAAAGAGAAAGGGATGGATGGATGGATAGAGAAAGTGACAGACAGATAGATAGATAGATAGATAGATAGATAGATAGATAGATAGATAGATAGATAGATAGATAGATAGATAGATAGATAGGGAAAATGAAAAAGTGACAGATGGATGGATGGATGGATGAATGGATGGATAGAGAAAGTGACAGACAGATAGATAGATAGATAGATAGATAGATAGATAGATAGATAGATAGATAGATAGATAGATAGATAGATAGATAGATAGATAGATAGATAGGAAAAGTGAGAAACCTACAGATATATGGATGGATGGATGAATGGGTGGATGGATGGGGAAGAGAAAGCGACAGATAGATGGAGGGATGAATGAATGAATGGATGCATAGGGAAAGTGAGAAAGAGAAAGATGAATGGATAGGGAAAGTGAGAATGCGACATACAGACAGATAATAATTTAAAACTAAGCTTTTTTTTTTTTTTTTTTTTTTTTTTAACGATATATTCCTCTAACGAAATCAAAACCCATTTAACAGATATATATTTTTCATATATTACTATTATTATTATACCTGGAAAAACACTTTGTTGTTATACATTGTTATATGTATTTATTTATTTATTTATTTACTTATCAATGAACAATTTTTTTTCCAGGTATAATAATATATAATAATATTTGTCTGATGGATATATATATATATATATATATATATATATGTGTGTGTGTGTGTGTGTATGTGTAAAAAAAATTACGAGGACTTTTGCAATATTTTATCAACTTGAAATTGTTCTCATATGTATAGGAAAAGTCATGAACTTGATTCAACTTGATATTTAAATGATAAAGCGTGTTTTTTGAGCTATTAAAGTCTCTCAGAATCCAAATAGAACACAAAAACACTTCCACAACTGAGAGGTTTGAACAGGACAAGCCAGATCAAATACAGTAAAAGAGCACTTGCTAGTGGCTCATGTGAGCACAACAACATGCAAACTACAGTCAACAGCCCAGAGTCGACCCACAGACCCGTCCCGTCGCTGGCTTATTCTCCCAGCGCATTTGACTTTTTTCCCATTATAAAGCCTTGCATATGCCACTGACTTATTAGCATTAGCAGCTGTATTGAATCTGGCAAGGTGAAGACAGGATTTTCTCTCCTTCAAGTAGCACGTCAACCATGTTAAGAGCATTTGCTATGTAAACATGTCATTAATACCAACGATATGATTGCAATGCTTTAATCCCAAACCACAAGCACTCAGATCATGACGCTGCTGAAAGGAAACTCATATCGAGTGAATGGCAAATTAGAGCAATGCAAACAAGTAAATTAATGATGATACAAAATATTCCTTCAACAGTTTCAACAAGTGGATCCTATTTTTATAACATGCATGGCTACAGATGGAAACATCACCGTAATATGACACTATGGCACATGATTGAGTAGAAAACATGTTGAAGGACAGCATGTGTAGAAAGTGTAGATAAACGCGGCGAGGTCTAGCGCCAGTATACGCATTAATCCATTAGGAGTCAGTCTGTAGAGTATGTGCCCCATTGTGCCCTACTGCTGCTCGGCCAATCTGTCTGGCCTTCGCGCTCGGTTTTCAGGTCGTAACCCGACATGGCGCCGGCTTTATTAGGTCACGGCGTGGCACCAGCCTGGCATCGCCCGCACACGCAGGGTTGTCCTGGCAACCATCTGCCCTTTGTCACCACGGCTCCCGCTGGGCATGCCTTGACACGCCAAACCTCCAAAACTGACAAGGTGACAAATATTCAGACTCGAGGAGAGCGACTGAAGCATGCAGATTTCCATCTCTGTTTTGGTTTTGGATTGTGTGCCATGATTTTGCTGTCTCATGATGAAAATCTTTTCATTTAAAAAGTGTATAAACTGATATGCTGAATTCCAATGCTGCACTCTAAAAAATGCTGGGTTAAAAACAACCCAAGTTGGATTAAAATGGACAAACCTAGTGATTGGTTTGTTTTAACCCAGCGATTGGGTTAAATGTTTGCCCAACCTGCTGGACAGCTTTATTTAACTCAACTATTCTTTACAAATGTCTATATGTCTGGCTTAAAATGAACCCAAAATAGGTTGGAAATTGAAAATCAGACACATAATTACTAGAGGCAACAATAATAATCAAAAGGTGAACATTAATTAATAAGCAATTTAATAAATAATTATTAGTTGAGTTAAATAAAACTACCTAGCAAGTTGGCCAAACATTTAACCTAACCGCTGGGTTAAAACAACCCAACCACTGGGTAAAACAACCCAAATGCTGGGTTAAAACAACCCAACCTTTGGGTTAAAACAACCCAATCGCTGGGTTAAAACAACCCAATCGCTGGGTAAAACAACCCAACCGCTGGGTTAAAACAACCCAACCACTGGGTAAAACAACCCAAATGCTGGGTTAAAACAACCCAACCGCTGGGTAAAACATCCCAACCGCTGGGTTAAAACAACCCAACCTCTGGGTAAAACAACCCAAATGCTGGGTTAAAACAACCCAACCGCTGAGTAAAACAACCCAGTCGCTGGGTTAAAACAACCCAACCGCTGGGTAAAACAACCCAATCGCTGGGGTAAAACAACCCAATCGCTGGGTTAAAACAACCCAACCGCTGGGTAAAACAACCCAAATGCTGGGATAAAACATCCCAACTGCTGTGTTAAAACAACCCAATCGCTGGGTTAAAACATCACAACTGCTTTAGTATTATTATTTGCTTTGGTTACTATATCTGCAATAACGAATTTCTACTAAATTAAATTAATATTCATCTTTTTTTTTTGTTCATAGTCAAAACTGTTTTTGGCATAACTGTCGATTAGAAGACAAACAACCATGAAAACTATTTCATGGCTGTTGCATCTTCAAAACACACACAACAAAAACAATATATAAAAATTAACATGGAGCATGAAAGGGTTCAGACAGAATTCATTACAAAATCTTTGCAAATGTCAAATAATTCCCCTGTTTAACTAACAACATGCCATGGAGCACTTGCACATCCCGAAATTCTGGGAAACTGTCCACGAGTTTTCCGGTCATCAAGGTCATCTGCCTAGATGAGAGGAAACTATGACATGACAACCGCTTCAACTCGCTCCAACCTTAATAGCTCAGATGTTTGTGGTTCAATGTTTATATACAACAGTCTTTGATTTGTTCTTTGATTCCAAAACGTAATTAAAAGGTACACTGTGTAAATTTTGCCCCTCTAGCGGTTAAAAAACAAAACTGCATTTTTTGGAAGAACATTGTTTTGGTTGTGCTTCAGCTCTGCATGACTATGTGGATGAATATGACCCTTCACAATAGATAATAGTTGTGTTTAATACTTTCTAATGCTTTACAATGTACTCTGTTAGATGGCATATGGCAATTTATATGTTCAATAAAATATATCATTCAACTGTTGAGTAATAAATACACCATCTCCGCGTCGCTTTTACAACATTTCAAATCTCTCAGTTCTCGCCATCTCTGAAAAGCCGAGCCTTGTTTTATGTTGATTCTTGTTTTATTACGAGCTCTGTCATAAAATTGCAATCGCAACAAAGTCGGAATTGCAAGAAAAAAGTTAGAATTGCAAGATTTAGGGCCCTATTTTAACGATCTAAGCGCATAATCTAAAGTGCATGTCGCAAGTGCACATAGGGCGTGTCCGAATCTACTTTTGCTAGTTTAAGGGTGGGAAAAATGGTTGGCGCGCCCGGCGCATGGTCTAAAAGGATTGTCCCTGTTATCTTAATAAGTCATGGGTGTGTTTTGGGCAAAACGTGCAATTAAACCAATCAGAGTGTCATCTCCCATTCCCTTTAAAAGCCAGTTGCGCTCGCACCATGGCGGATTCGCTATTTACATGGTGGAATTTGCAAGGGGAAAAACTGAACACTTCTCTATAGCGAGGAAATGGATTTTCCTGTAGATGGTCTGCTCGCGTGCTTTAACCTTTAATGTTTTCAGACCAGCACGCCCAGGGGCGAACAGATGGGCGCAAATGCATTTGCTATTTGAACAACGTGGAGCAGGACGTGAAAATGATAACTGCGTCGAGCTGAAACTAGCAAAAAGCATTGCGCCGTGTGTCTGATAGGGCCCGTAAATTTGCAATTGCGAGAAAATGTGAACTCACAATTCCGAGAAAAAAGTCAGAATTGCGAGATAAACTCACAATTGCGAGAGAAAAAGTTGCAATTATCTTTTAAATTGTTTTATTCCATGGCAGAAACAAGCTTCCATTGATGATGTATTGACTTAATTTTAGTTAATTTTGAAAAGAAAAAAAAAAGTTACATGGTGTACCTTTAAAGAACAAAGATATAAGCATATATAGATATAAACATGAAAATGTTAATCTAATTTCTAATTAACAATTTGTTTGTAAATAGTAGAACATATAATATATAAACATTACAACACCAACATAGGCTAATAATACTAAACAATACTAAGCCAAAATTTAACTTATGAAAAATAACTAGTTAACTATAAGATACAGTTCATTGAGTGAAAAGTCTCCTGAGCAATACTAGTTTTCTCTAGGTGTGCATGTGCATATTTGAAAAATATAGGAATATATACACCATATTAGGAAATATTTGTATTATTTCTACAAAATATGTAAATTAAGTTTGAGGAATATAATCCACTACCACGAGTTCATCTCCAAACGGCACACAACACTTGACTTATCATCTTACTTAAAAAGCAAAACCCAAATCCTAGTTGTCATGACACTGCTCTCTGGACTCAGAGAACGACAGATTGGAAACCTCTATCATTCCCCCATCCGTCTATCGCTCTCTCATGCCTCCTCTATCATTTCCTCATCTCTCTCTCCCTTCCCCTGGCTAGCGGTGACAGCTTGAAAGGTGTAGACGATCAGAGCATTGGCAGTTCGCTTCCCCACGCTTTGGCACAATGAAACATTACTCTCAGATACATCTTCCGTGTTCAACACTCGGTCCCAGGGCAGCCTTATCGGCTCGGTCCAGAAAACCTCGAGTCAAGCCATGTTATGTTGAGCCTCTCCATGTCCAATGTCTTTTTTAAAATTCAAACACTCCTTTTGTCCAGTGTCTTACAGATGCCTACATTCAACAAAGCGTAATGTGTGAATACGACCTTGTCTTTTTCTCTGTGACCCTGATGGACAAAATTAAAACATTACCATATCAATAAATGACATTTCAAAACCAATACTGTTTAAGGATTATGATAAATGAAAGGAAACTGTTTTTAAACTCAATAAATCCTACTACATGTGATATGCTTTAGTTTGCTAACTCATTTGCTCAATCAATCACTCACTCACTCGTTCACTCGCTCACACCCGACAGCTGTGGTATTTAGTCATTCTTTTTTAGTTCTTAAGACATGAAGATGTCAACCAGAGGAATTTTCAATGTTTCAATATCGATTAAGAAAAGAGCACTCTCAGCTTCTGGCAGAAACACGAACCTATGGATTGCATTTACGGGAGATTGGGGTAAGTTTAATCAACTCTATCTTTTCTCCTAGTCAGTAATGCAGATATGTGCTAAACATTTAACCAATAACTTTTTTTTGTAGTCTAAACTTTAAAGTGTTAGTGTAATTTTCAAAAATGAAAATTCACCCTCATGTCATTCCACACCCGTAAGACTTTCGTTCATCTTTGGAACAAAAATGAAGATCTTTTTCGTGAAATCTGAGAGATTTCTGTCCCTCCATTGACAGTTATGCAACTACCACTTTGATGCTTCAAAAAGTTCATAAAGAGATTGTAAAACTAATTCATATGAATTGAGTGGTTTAGTCCAAATTTCTGAAGAGACTCAGTTGCTTTATATGATGAACAAATTGGATTTAGGCTTTTATTCACATATAAACATTGATCAGCGAACATAAACAGAAGCGCAACCAAACCTGAAGCACAAGAATAAACCTCATTGGTTCTTGCTGAATCTCAAACATGATGCGTAACACGAGAATGAACCTCATTGGTTCTTGCAGAAGCTCAAACGTGATGCATAACATGACAATGAACCTCATTGGTTCTTGCTGAAGCTCAAACGTGATGCGTAACACGAGAATGAACCTCATTGGTTCTTGCAGAAGCTCAAACGTGATGCATAACACGAAAATGAACCTCATTGGTTGTTGCAGAAAGTCAAACGTGATGCGTAACACAAGAATGAACCTCATTGGTTCTTGCAGAAGCTCAAACGTGATGCATAACACGAAAATGAACCTCATTGGTTGTTGCAGAAAGTCAAACGTGATGCGTAACACGAGAATGAACCTCATTGGTTCTTGCTGAAGCTCAAACGTGATGCGTAACACAAGAATGAACCTCATTGGTTCTTGCTGAAGCTCAAACGTGATGTGTAACATGACAATGAACCTCATTGGTTCTTGAGGAAGCTCAAACGTGATGCATAACATGAGAATGAACCTCATTGGTTGTTGCAGAAAGTCAAACGTGATGCGTAACACGAGAATGAACCTCATTGGTTCTTGCGGAAGCTCAAACATGATGCGTAACACGAGAATGAACCTCATTGGTTCTTGCTGAAGCTCAAATGTGATGCGTAACACGAGAATGAACCTCATTGGTTCTTGCTGAAGCTCAAACGTGATGCGTAACACGAGAATGAACCTCATTGGTTCTTGCTGAAGCTCAAACGTGATGCGTAACACGAGAATGAACCTCATTGGTTCTTGCTGAAGCTCAAACATGATGCGTAACACGAGAATGAACCTCATTGGTTCTTGCTGAAGCTCAAACGTGATGCGTAACACGAGAATGAACCTCATTGGTTCTTGCGGAAGCTCAAACATGATGCGTAACACGAGAATGAACCTCATTGGTTCTTGCTGAAGCTCAAATGTGATGCGTAACACGAGAATAAACCTCATTGGTTCTTGCAGAAGCTCAAACGTGATGCATAACATGACAATGAACCTCATTGGTTCTTGAGGAAGCTCAAACGTGATGCGTAACACGAAAATGAACCTCATTGGTTGTTGCAGAAAGTCAAACGTGATGCGTAACACGAGAATAAACCTCATTGGTTCTTGCGGAAGCTCAAACATGATGCGTAACACGAGAATGAACCTCATTGGTTCTTAGTGAAGCTCAAACGTGATGCGTAACACGAGAATAAACCTCATTGGTTCTTGCTGAAGCTCAAACGTGATGCGTAACATGACAATGAACCTCATTGGTTCTTGCTGAAGCTAAAATGTGATGCGTAACATGGGAATGAACCTCATTGGTTCTTGCTGAATCTCAAATGTGATGCGTAACATGGGAATGAACCTCATTGGTTCTTGCGGAAGCTTAAACGTGATGCGTAACAAGAATGAACCTCATTGGTTCTTGCTGAATCTCAAATGTGATGCGTAACACGAGAATGAACCTCATTGGTTCTTGCAGAAGCTCAAACATGATGCGTAACACTAGAATGAACCTCATTGGTTCTTGCGGAAGCTCAAATGTGATGCATAACACGAGAATAAACCTCATTGGTTCTTGCTGAAGCTAAAACGTGATGCGTAACACGAGACTGAACCTCATTGGTTCTTGCGGAAGCTCAAACGTGATGCGTAACACGAGACTGAACCTCATTGGTTCTTGCAGAAGCTCAAACGTGATGCGTAACACTAGAATGAACCTCATTGGTTGTTGCTGAAGCTCAAATGTGATGCGTAACACGAGAATAAACCTCATTGGTTCTTGCTGAAGCTAAAACGTGATGCGTAACACGAGACTGAACCTCATTGGTTCTTGCGGAAGCTCAAACGTGATGCGTAACACGAGACTGAACCTCATTGGTTCTTGCAGAAGCTCAAACGTGATGCGTAACACAAGAATGAACCTCATTGGTTGTTGCTGAAGCTCAAATGTGATGCGTAACATGAGAATGAACCTCATTGGTTCTCACACGTCAAGCAAACATGCTTGAGCTTCTGTTTACCATAACTGATGATGCTGATCAATGTTTATATGTGAATAAAAATTGAAGTTGTTCATCATATAAAGCGATTGAGTCTCTTCAGAAAATTTGGACTAAACTGCTCAATTCATATGGATTAGTTTTACAACCTCTTTATGAGATTGTGGTAGTTGCGTAGCTGTCAATGTAGGGACAGAAATCTCTCAGATGTCATTCAAAAGATCTTTATTTGTGTTCCGAAGATGAAAGAAAGTTAATTTTTGGGTAAACTAACCCTTTAAGGTTTGTGTCTAGAAATTGTTTTTCAGATTTTCAGTGTCCCCATAATAATTTTTTTTTCATTTAATTTTCATAAGTATGCAGGTTAACACACAATGACACAGAAAGCTTAAATCACTGCACAAGTAAATTCACACACAGCCCAGACACTATAGACAAGAATAAAAGTACACAGATGCCAACTCAGAATTAAAAACGGTAAAGGAACCGACAAATAACTGTATGAATTGAACTGCTCTATTGCTTTGTGATCTATCTTAATGTCCAGAACATAATATTGTATAAGCCGACTTAGCTCTTTAATACTACTATGGAAAAACACTTATAAAGGTACAGATTTTAAAGCCAGGTAGAAATGAAAAGATGCAAGAAGGGGGTTAAAAAATAGAAAAAGAGAGAAAAAAAAAGCAGTCGCCCACAGGAAGAAATTCATTTCCTGTGGAATACGTTGCAAAGAGTATCAGTACGAAAAACCTGGCAAGCCGATAAGAAAGATTCCCTCGTTACATTGATAACCATTTGTTCATTTCCTGACAACAACAAAAAAATTATAAATCTCTGAAAATGAAACGGGGGCCAGTTTTTTCCGCTTCTTTTCTTCCTTCTCTCCTTCACACTGGGTTCATTCCATCCGCAATATGGCAGAGGAATGATAATCGGAGCATCAGTTATCGCTGGGGTATTTGTTCCTTGTGGGAAGAGGCGCGGCGACAGAAGGGGGAGCACGGTTTGACTCCCTCACTTTTGTGTCAGGGCCCTGCACTCTGGACAAGGGTGGATTTGCATTTTAATGGATGCAATTTATAGAGTTCGCCGTCGCATTCGGCACAGCACAAGTGGCATCATTAAGTTAGCTAAGCCGGATTACTCCTGATAGGGGGGGTCAGATAACAGCAGAAGCGAGCCAGCTCCGAGAGAGAGGAGTCATGTTTGAGACGCCAGCAAGTGTGTGTCTGTGTTTGTGTGTGAATGCGAGCATGTATTTCAAAAGCCTTGTCAAAATATCATTAAAGTGATTCAGGCTGACTTCTTAACTAAAGCTCATAGGGGAGACCGGGGCATGTTGTCACACACTGTCTACTCCAGTGAATGTTTTTAAGGGTGTTTGTAAAAGATGCGAATCTTAAAGCCATGGCTATTACAAAAAAAAGCTATTGAACACTTCCAATGCTGTTCAGGAAAAAGGATCCCATGTTGACCTTTTGTGACAACATGCCCCAATAGCTGGTAACAAGTCATTAAAAAGTCTATTTTAGGCTTTTCAACAGCAACAGCAACAAAAACAATTAAAACACATAAAACAACTAAAAAAACTGCAAAAATTTAAAAAGTAACTATCAAATTACTGTTTTGGACCAAAAATTGCATTTATTTAGATTTATATATTTTAAATATATATATATATATATTTATGTTTACATTTATATATTTCTATATTATATATTTATTACATTTTAAATTATTAGAAAAATTATATTATTCTAAATAATAAAACATTTACGACATCTGCTTTGGACAAAAAATATATATATTTACATATTTATTTTATATATATATATATATATATATATATATATATATATATATTTACATAATTATTATAACATATATATATGCATGTATGTATGTATGTATGTATATTATATATATATATATATATATATATATATATATATAAACACAAAACACAAACATAAAACACATTTTAAATTTTGAGATAATATATAATAATACATTCATAACATTTAAAAAATGTGAGAATATACTTGATTCTGAACGAATGCATGTTATTGTAATTTTATTATGTTCGCTTTTTTTTTTTTTTTTTTTACCAAAAAACGAATTTGGTAATTTAGAATTTTTAAAATGGAATTTAAAAGAGTTTTGAACTTGATGTTTGAAACCTACATACAAAACCACTACTAAAGAAAACACACATTTGCGTAATTTGTGAACTTTTGACTCAAAACCTTACAGTTACTTAGGTATAACCTTTGTGACAACCAACATCATTCTCCCCTATTTTTCCCTTTAGATTTATATTACATTATCTCCACATGCTGATTATGTTCCCTCCTGTACTATATAGGAGCATAAAGTGTTGTAAGGAGAAAAGAGAGAGGTTAACAGAAGAGACAGCTGCCTGGTCCTGAATTTACCACTGCATTGTGGGTAAAGAGGTGCAGGCTGTCAGTCGAAGAGCAACGGACTGTGGAGGACACACCTCAACAGCCGCGTAAATAAGAGATTATGCATCGGGCAATAAAACTGCAAAGTGCGTCGGCTTCTGTTTGTGCGCCTGTGTTTGTGTGTCAGGCTGAGAGTGTGTATATGTGTATTTGTGCAACTGCGCGTGTACGGCATTATTAGAAATGCAATATTCATGGCTGAGTATGCACTTTCATAGAGGAGCTTCATAATAGTTTAGGTTTACGACTATGTGAGGACTTCGGATGCTTTATTAAACAACTGCGTTTTGTTAGGTGCCGTTTTTCTACAAAAAAAAAAGACTATTCAGAAATTAAAGCAAGCCATTTTTGAATTACATATTTAGATTGTTACAATACAAAATCATCTGCCAGCACTGGGGTAACTCCTAATTTGAGAGTACTGGTTGAAAAGTAAAAAGTAAAACGGGTTCAATTACTAAAGTTAATGCACTAAACACAGAGATTAAAATCAATAATGTTTTTTCACCTTGTACCTGGACATAATAAATCGGATCGTGCATTTAACCCCCATATTTAAAACCTTTCCCCGTTCCCCATTATGATGATATGCGGGCCGGACCCTGACTTCCACCTAATTGTGTGTATTTTAAAAAGCCATTTTCTGTTAGACTGCACAAATCCATTATATCTGTGACTTTCGCCGCAATAATGCGATTGAATTAATGCAGCAAAACAGATTCTGTGGCCTGCAGAGAGAGACAATGACAGATGCCCTTATTGCGAGCACACTACCTCTCTTCCCCGTTATCAATAGTGTTAATAAGGGTGAAGTATTAAAAGCCCTTGTGTGTGTCAGTCAGAGAGGAGATGTGGAGAGGGCCTCATAGCTGCTGATAAACCCTGACACCTCACAGCAGGGTTAAAGACACAGACAAAGCATGTACAGAGAGACGGGCCAGAGGGGGCCTTATCACTGTGTAGAGGGGTCCACATTCCCTCCACTTTACTTACAAATAGAGGGTTGCAGTATTTATGTTTTTTGCATGATTTTTGGCCCATTTACACATTAAACAAAAATAGGAGACAAGCCTGCTCACTTCACAACTATTTGCATCTTTTAAAATCTAAATCAGAGTAGAATATGTGTTTTGTTGAAGCATAATAGTGAGATCTAGAATGTATCAAACACTATAGAAAACTATACAAAAACTATAGTCAC
This sequence comes from Ancherythroculter nigrocauda, assembly GCA_036281575.1. Classification (NCBI taxonomy): domain Eukaryota; kingdom Metazoa; phylum Chordata; class Actinopteri; order Cypriniformes; family Xenocyprididae; genus Ancherythroculter; species Ancherythroculter nigrocauda. Next base: position 59,597,326 of record VTFQ01000003.1, read on the forward strand.
TCTGCAACTATATGGTATAATTGGAAAAAGGTGAGACAACTGATACATCACAGCTGTATATATGCAAAGTACATTGATTTAAATAATGAAATTGTCTCCTTACACTGAACAAAAATAATGCATCTCACGAGAAAGTTATTGAAATCTGTGACATTGTTATCCATTTTCATTGTTATATGCATGTCTAGGTCATTATTATTATTATTTTGTTGCTACATATAGTATTAGCGTTCATCTTAACATGCACACACAGGTACATTATTACATATATCCGTAATGCATTTTTAGTTCATTTTTGATGAATCTATATTTTGTAAATAACCAAATAAAAATATGAAAACAAAAATATTGAAAACTTTGAAACGTTTTAAAGCAGAGGCATCTCAGCAAGGAAAGTGACAAATTTTAATATAAAACTTTTTACTTTAAATGATTGTTGAACTAATATGTATATATATATATATATATATATATATATATATATATACCATATTCTATCTATCTATCTATCGTATATACAGCATGTATATATAGTATATATATATATATATATATATATATATACACATTATTTATATATATATATATATATATATATATATATATATATATATATATATATATATATAAATAAATACACACACACACACACAGTATACACTCTAAAAAATGCTGGGTTAAAAACAACCCAAGTTGGGTTGAAAATGGACAAACCCAGCAATTGGGTTGTTTTAACCCAGTGGTTGGGTTAAATGTTTGCCCAATGTGCTGGGTAGTTTTATTTAACTCAACTGTTGTATAAAAATTACTGTATTGCTTGCTTAAAATGAACCCAAAATATGCTGGAAATTAACATTTATTAATATGTTTAATAAATGAGCATTTATTAATAAGATAATGAATAATAAACAATAAACATTTATTAAATTGCTTATTAATAAATGTACAGCTTTTGATTATTATTGTTGCCTCTAGTAATTATGTGTCTGATTTTTAATTTCTCACCTATTTTGGATTCATTTTAAGCCAGACATATAGTCATTTTTAATCAGTAGTTGGGTTAAATAAAACTACCCAGCAGGTTGGGCAAACATTTAACCCAACCACTGGGTTAAAACAACCCAATTGCTGGGTTTGTCCATTTTCAACCCAACTTGGGTTGTTTTTAACCAAACATTTTTTAGAGTGTATATTATACACAGTATACACAGTGTATATATATAATATATACAGTATGTATATAGGTATGTATATATAGAATATAGTATATATATATATATATATATATATATATATATATATATATATATATATATATATATATATATATATAAACATATATTCTTTTCTTTTTGTTTCCTCAACCCCGTTTCCCATTATTGGGTATTTCTAATTATTTTAGATTTCTCTGAACTTGGCATAATGTAAGCAAAAGAAAAATCTCAAATTAATACTCTTTGTAAAAAATTATTTTGTATATTTTATATTCTGAACATAGTAAAGAGTCTCTGGTCCTGGAAACTTTAGGACGCCTAAACTTTTCTCCCCAAGAAGCCGAATTTTTATTAAGTCAGCAGAGTCATTTTCATGCGTGCATATGTTTTGCAGAGGCAAGGGAATTCATTTATGATTGTACCGAATAAATATCAAACATGTTTATTCTAATAGCCAATACTGACTAATAAGATTTGTCATTATGCCTATATGAATATTTAATGAAATTAATATATCTGTGACAGCATATTTCATTTTGCCTATATTACAAATGCGTGCGTTCGTGTGTGTGTGTGTGTGTGTGTGTGTGTGTGTGAGTGTGTGTCCTCTCACAGGACCCTTATCTCCAGGCTAGTGATCACAGAGTTTATCTTTTTAATTATGTGGCAGGTCTCTTCTAAAGACAGACGGGATGTGTGTGTGTGTGTATGTGTATGTGTGTGTGTGTGTGTTTCCATCCTCAGCAGTAGCGTCCCGGTCGCTTCTCATTCGACATCAAAATCAGCCTATTCCCTCTGCACCCCCTTCACCTTTCTATCAGGACCTCAGTGTTGGGGATTCGAGGTCCCCGTTCGGTCTGAGACAGAAACGCAGATAAGATTCCTCCTTTTCTCCCCGTCAAGCAGGGTTTACATAATTATTCTCTTTAAAAAAAAAATGCTGAATTCACCTAAAGATATAATCATTCACATTATGTGTGTAATGTCAGTATCTCCTTTAAAAGCTGTATAAGCACTACTGGTCAAATGTTTAGAATAATTAGTTTTCTGCTCACAAAGGCTGCATTTATTTGATCAAAAATACAGTAAAAACTGTAATATTGTGAAATATTTTTAAGATTTAAAAGAACTATTTTTTATTTGAACATACTTTAAAATGTAATTTATATTTTGTGATCAAAGCTGAATTTTCAGCATCATTTCTCCGGTTTTCAGTGTCACATGATCAGTTTTTCTTTTAAATTGCTATAATTTTTCACAAATAGTACTGTTTTACTGTATTTTGATCAAATAATCATCATAAGAGACTTCTTCCAAAAACAATAATTGTGTTGTAACACAAATCCGAAACCTTAAAGCTGTCAAATTTGTGTTTTCCTCACATCAGACTCTATTTTGAATTAGACCGAGGAAACAACAGTGAGTTTCTGTGTGTAACGCAGGAGAAGCTATAAGGAGCATTATTATCAATCATCCTGATATTATGTGTCAAGACTACCTTTAAAATCTTTGCCGCTCAAGGAGGGGTGCTCAGCCGTGCTTTCTGCCCTGACATCCGCTCAATATATTGTCTAAGGTCAGCCTGTACATACTGCGTCGTGGAATGCTAAGACTGGATTTCGAAGCATCTCTCGATTTAGCATTCGGGCTGGAGTTTTAACCTCTTCTGTGAGAGTAATGTCAGGCGTATGCTGCACTTAAGTCACGGGGATCCAGACGGTAGTCAGACACATGGTCCCTCTGTAATCTCCAACATCTCTCACAAACACAGAGGATGCATGTACATGTCAAGACAGGCATCACTACAGAGACATGTTAGACGGGTTATAAATGTCCTTGTTTGCCACATGGTCAAAATGTGTCAGGGTTAAAATATTTGTGTGTATAAAGATTTGTTTTACTTCATAATTCCACAGGACAAACATTTCCGGACAAATAGTTTTAAAAAATTATATCACAAATAATGCATAAATAAATGTCAACTGATTACATAAATATACTGGACCGTTAGGAAGAAATATATTCCCACAAAACCGTAAAACAACCAGTGGGCCACAGGAAGACATAGAAATTATTTAAATTAATATATTATTAATAATTATTAATATTATTGTTAATATACTAATACTTTTACATGACTTAATATTTAATATTAATATTTATTTTAAATATATAGGTTAATTAAAATTAAAAAAAAACTAAAGATGTAAACTGAAATCATACTTCTATTCAGTTCTGTAACAGTTCTTGAAACTAACAAAATAATTTACCATATATATATATATATATATATATGGTATATATATCAGTACTTATAATATATATATATATATATATATATATATATATATATATGTGTGTGTGTGTGTGTGTGTGTGTGTGTGTGTGTGTGTGTGTGTGTGTGTGTGTGAGAGAGCTTATATATATATATATATAGAACATATATATATTATAAATATATATAATATATATTATATTTTATAATACAATTACACTATAATAAAAATACAATAATCACCCATTCTTGCAATGTGATCTCGTATTAAATAAAATTCACAAACAAAATAAATATATTTCAATTGAATTGAATCAAAAACACATATGCAAAGCTATCATTTCAACAATTGCTCCTAGTAGGCAGGAGCGACTCATCTGAATAAATCCATTTTGTGTTCTCTCTAGGAGCTGTCAGCTGACCCTGTGTTGCAGGTTAAGGGTTAAATGGCTGTAAATGGTGACGAGTAAAGCCGTAGGCGGTGGCTTACGGGAGATAACCTCCCTGTGATGCCTACTACCCTCGTATTAACCCTAACATGAGGGGCGCCACCCACCCACAACACACGAAAACAGCCCCGGTGACGACGGAAGGGAATCACGCCATCTGAATAATCAAGCTTCCGGCAAACAGAAAGTCAAAATACAAATTTGAAATCTGTTAAATGTGCAATCAACTTAACCCTGCAAACATAATTGATCATTATAGCAGGATAATGTCAACAACTGACATACAGCAATACAGTCAAAGTTGTAAATTCTACTTTTCTGATCAGATAATGTGTTACAATCTGTGCTTAAACAAAAACATAAAAGCTCCACTGTAGTCAATTTACAATATAAAATAGAATTGAAAGACATTTTTGGTAACACTTTATTTTTACAGTGTCATTGTTACATATGTTACATGCAGTTACTGTAGTGACTATAAATAATGCTTAACCTTAAACCAAACCAATCCCCAACCCTATAGTAAGTACATGTAGTTACTTAATATTACTTGGTACTTAAATGTATAATTACACTTTAACAAAGACACCTTAAAATAAAGTTTAACGCCCCCTTTTTAAGGTGTCCTTGTTACAGTGTAACTATAGGGCTACATTTAAGCACTGGCAATGTTAATTAACAACATGTATGCACTTACTAATTAAGATGAGGGTTTGGTTTAGGGTTAGTTGCATGTAATGCATAATTTACTGTTATTGCTATAGTAAAAATCTGTAACAAGGACACAAATAAAGTGGGTAACATTTTATAATTGCACTTTATCTTACAGTATGTGCACTTACATGTACTTACACTGTTCTTTCATAAGAAAGTACTGGTTAATATAAAGTAACATGGGTTAAGGTTATGCAGGTTAAGGTTCAGGGTTAGTACCTAGTTATAACCCAGATATTGCAATTATCACTCTAAAAAATGTTGGGTTGAATATGGACAAAACCAGCGATTGGGTTGTTTTAACCCAGTGGTTGGGTTAAATGTTTGACCAACCTGCTGGGTAGTTTTATTTAACTCAACTATTGTTTAAAATTACTATATGGCTGGATTAAAATTAACCCCAAAAATAAGTTGGAAATTAAAAAATCAGACACATAATTACTAGAGGCAACAATAATAATCAAAAGGTGAACATTAATTAATAAGCAATTTAATAAATGTTTATTGTTTCATCACTAAACTTATTAATAAATGTTAATTTCATACTTTGGGTTCATTTTAAGCAAGCAATACAATCATTTTTAAACAATATTTGAGTTAAATAAAACTACCCTGCAGGTTGGTCAAACATTTAACCCAACCGCTGGGTCAAAACAACCCAATCACTGGGTTTGTCCATTTTCATACCAACTTGGGTTGTTTTTAACCCAGTATTTTTACTATAATAGGTACATAGTATGTACACGTGGAACAGGTACTGTAAAAACAATGTCCTTCTTACATGTTATGTGTAGTTTCTATAGTAATTACTAATTAATTGTGTATAATTACATGCAACTAACCCTAAACCACACCCTAATCCTAACCCTAGTAAGTACAGGTAGTTAATTCTTATTATTCAGTACTTTAATTACACTGTAACACGGACACCTTAGAATAAAGTTTAACCATAAAGTGTTACCAAATGTTTTCTTGAACTAACTTGTAATACAAAACACAAGCATCTTAAAGCACCTTGACCAGCATCAATCAATTCAATATACTACACACAATGCAACCCACTCTCATTGATATAAGCCCTTATACACATTCAATTGCAAATACACATTTTTCTTCACATTTTTCTTCTTTCTGCGAAATTGGCCAGCATAGACCCTTACTGTTCATAGGCATGGGAATTTGGTCAATAAATAAACTTCAACAGGAAAAGCTATAGGATTATAATAATCAATCTTTGGCCTTGTGCATTCTTGAATTTTTGTCATTTATATGCAGAGTGTATTCTCTATTGGTGCTCAAGAGGACGAATCAGGTGATTGTTCTGAATTTCAGTCACTTCTGAAGTCGTAATGTCCATGACAAAACTTGAAATGAATGCTTAGGGAGCAGAGCCACAGCACATATTGCATAAAATACAAATAAAAGTTTAATCACTGATATTAACTGAAGTCATTTTAGTGCTTGTACATAATATATTTACAATGGGAATACATATAAATGCCTGAAAGTGCTAAAAACAATCCCTGCAGAGAATCTCCGGACAGATGCTGTACAGTAATACCTCAGAAAGTGATATACACCAAAAGGTTACATTTGGCCCACGGTCTGAAGACTTTAATGATGTTTGAGAAAGTCTGGTAGTGGAGTGGTTCACATTATCCATTCAGGACCTGTGTTTTTGATCTAACTCCCTCACTAGACCTCCATGACTGCAGCATCATAGAGGTTATATGGATGTCAACACTGCAAATCATGCTGTAATGACTATCCCACATGCTTCGCTTGCACTAAATGCTGAATCCATCCATTGTCTTTTAACTGTCCGTTTCCATCTCCCTAACCCCATTAGGATGGATGTGGTCCACATATGATAGAGTTTGGTCACAGCTGTCCTGCTCTGCAATAGTAACCAAAAATATACAACAAAATACACAGAATCCCACCATGAGTGTGGAGAAAAGATTAGGGGATTTTCTTAAAAAAAAAAAAAAAACTATATTGGTCCACGAGTGCAATGTTGACATCGGCCATAAATAATTGTATGCGTCTAAGCAAATAATAATGAAACATAACAAGGAGATAGCATTAAGCATTAATCAGCAATTAAGTCTGGGTCACACTTTATATCAGGTGTCTTTAACTACTATGTACTTACAAAATATTTTAGGTACAGTTAATGTGTTGAAACACTTTTGTTGCTATTGAGGTGGATACGGGTACACTCGAAAACATGCTGGGTTGATTCAACCCATGTTTGGGTCAAATATGCACAAATCCAGCCACTGGGTTACATTTTTCAAACATTTTTAAAACAATGGTTGGGTTTGTCCATATTTGTATTAAATTGCTTATTAATTAATGTTTCATCTTTTTATTATTATTGTTGCTTCTAGTATTTATGTGTCTGATTTTTTATTTCCAACCTATATTTTCCAACCATTTCCAAATATTGGGTTAAAATGTAATTGAAAAATGTAACCCAGCAGCTGGATTTGTCCATATCTGACCCAAACATGGGTTGAAACAACCCAGCATTTTTTTTTTTTTTTTTGAGTATACCCGTATCCCACCTCATTAGCAGCAAAGGCATTTCAACAATTTTGGGCTCATTTTAAGTGGGCAATATAGTAATTTTTAAACAATAGTTGATTTAAATAAAACTACACAGCAGGTTGGTCAAACATTTAACCCAACTACTGGGTTAAAACAACCCATTCACTGGGTTTGTCCATTTTCAACCCAACTTGGGTTGTTTTTAACCCAGCATTTTTTTAGAGTGTACATTTTTAACCCAATGGTTGGGTTTTTCCATATTTGACCCAAACATGAGTTGAAGCAACCCAGCATTTTTTTAGAGTGATATGGTTAAGGACAGGTTTAGTGGTACATTCTAAAAAAAGTGCTGAGTTGAAAACAACTCTATTTGGGTTGAAAATAGACAAACCCAGCAAATGGGTTGTTTTAAGCCAGCGGTTGGGTTGAATGTTAGCTCCAACCTGCTGGGTAGTTTTATTTAACTCAACTATTGTTTAAAAATCACTATTTCCAACATATTTTGGGTTCATTTTAAGCAAGAAATATAGTCATTTTTAAATAATAGTTGAGTTAAATAAAACAACCCAGCAGGTTGGGCAAACATTTAACCCACCCCCTGTGTTTGTCCATTTTCAACCCAACTTGGATTGTTTTTAACCCAGCATTTTTAGATTGTACGGCTAGGTTTAGGGGTGGGTTAAGGGGTAAGAGAAGGGTAAACACTCAACTGTGTAATTATAGATGTAATTACATAAATTTATCACAGCTGTAATTACATGCAGGTTTTTTATTTTTTTAAATACACTCCAAAAAATGCTGGGTTGTTTCAACCCATGTTTGGTGCAAATATGAACAAACCCAACCATTGGGTTTAAAAATTTAATTTGAAAATGTAAACTAATGTTGGGTTTGTCTATATTTGACTGAAACATGGGTTGAAACAACCCATCATTTTTTTAGAGTGTACAAGTGCAATGTAAAAACATATATGTAGATTACACAATAAGCGCATTGTATCAAATGATTAATTTCAATAAAGACACTTAACATAATTTTGATTCTCATTAGTGTGATATTTCACAGTTGGATATGAGTCCTTTATTTTTAAGGATTTTTATTTGTAACATTTAAATTGTTCTAGATTCCCTTCTCTATTTGTACTACAAATGAATGTTTTGGTATAAAGCTTTAAATCTAAATATCTAGTAAGCATTGTATTTTTTTCCAGAGTGTGTTCTTGTATTTATGCAGCATCTGTGTGTGTGATATCCCAGTGATTCTGAGGCTCTGGGCCTCCCGGTGCACCCATGCTACAGCGATCAGCTTCCTCAAGTGTGACTGCAAGCATTGTTCTGCCAAACAAAGTCCTCACACTGATGTGTAGAACCCGCTTAGCAGACACAACTTTTTTTTTCTTTAACTTTATGCTATTAAGCTGCAAAACACAGATATCAAGATTTGTTACATACGAGAACACAGCAAATGCAGAATTTACTTTGGAACCTGCACCAACATCTAATGACACAAATTCTGTTTACTTTGCATTTTAATTTAAGTGTGTCTTAATATTACAATATTTTCTAATTATATATGTTCTATTTAAGAACTGATTTAACACATATGAAGATTTATTCTTTTCTTTCTTCTTTCTTTTTTGTGGTGCATAATCACTAGCTAAATTGTAATATGTAATGAGATTGCCATGAACTAGAGCTGAAAACCTCTGTCGGGGGAGAACCTAACATGACTCTTGTATTGTTCTGTAAGACAACATGAGTCATGATCAGATCGTTGACTGACAGGTCCATGGCATTAGGAAGGTTTACAATGGAAATAGGACAGCAATAGGAAGTCCATCTTTCCACCGCCTGTTAATGAGGTATTCTGAGCGCGCTTTTTATATGCCATACAGTGATTTCATTTTATAGTATTCATTTCTAAATTAAATGCCAAACAGATTCATTAGCATAACAATAAGGGAGACGAGAGATGTATGTTTAAATTTCCGTGATAGTGTTTATTCTCATTTACTTTAATGCATTTTAAGGAAAGATTATTTAATGTATTTTTATTGTATTATAAACATCTTTTACATACTCATATTTGTTTACAAAATGACGCATGCTATTGCACGTTTAATAAATACTAACCCTACTAAACTTAAACGAGTTGTAATATAAATAAGTTAACTAGTTACAGCTTAGTTTGAAAAATATGGTAAAACTAATATAAGCAAAAATGCGCATCTTAAACTCACCATTCCATGCATGACACGAGGCCAAAAAAGAAAGAAAACAAAACGAGCAGAAAATCCAAACACGATTAAGCGTAAGTGAATAAGTGAGGACATTTGTAAAAATTCTCTGAAGAGGGCGGTGTGTGCCTGAGGCAAGGCCACACAAACACTTCTCTTCTGCTTGATCAGTCTATCTGAGATATAATTAGACCTTAACATGGCCGAGATGGTGTAAACTGAGGTTTGGTTTAAAAGTTTTACACGCGCCCTCTTTTGAAAATTGTGACGCTTAAATTTTTATTGGTTTTGCTACAGAACAATGAAGCGCTTTTTAATATGTATATATATATATATATATATATATATATATATATATATATATATATATATATATATATATATTAATATATACATTAATATTTATTTTTATTTTTAATTAATATTATATATAAATATGACAGCCTGCCTGAAGAAATACATTTGTCACTTTTCAAGATACGCTAAAAATAGGGGAAAAAAATACTTGCAAAATAATTTTTAATGTCATTTTAATCAATTATAGAAAAATAGGCTAAAACAAACTTCAATACCTGTGAATTAATAATTCAGAAATTTGTACTATATAGGCCCCTATATTCTAACTAATCAGCAATTTATAGCCTACTTAAATTTAGCGTATTTTAAAACTTAATTTGAACCTCTAAAGCTTTGCAAATAAGCCTTTTTTATCTTTCCATTTTGGCATAAAAAATCCTACAATTTTACAATTTATCATTTATAATCAATAGCAAATTTTAATGTCCACATATTTATCAATTTTATTTGTGTTAATCAATGCACAAACTATTAATTTTCAAAAAGAGTATCTTTTTTGCGTCAAGAGAGAATATAAGCATGTATAAATCTGATAGAAAACCTAGTAAAAATTAGCAAAGCGATTTTTCAACTCAAATTCATGTTTCTCCTTAGACACGCGGTCTATATGCCTGTACGACTGTCTGCTGAATGCAGCATGTTACCTTGTAGTCCTCATGAAAATACAGAAGTGTAGGAAAAATTGTAAATAAGTGACTGTGCGCCACCTCCTGGGGATTTAGAGAAACGTAGAAAACTAAATCACAGCGTTCATTTAGAGTCCGTGCCAGAAGATTGCTGATACAGTTCCAGAAAGCTTGCTGTCTTTCTATACACTGTAAAAAACTAAAAGATAGGCACGATTTGGGGGTTCCTGATATTGCCACAAAAAGCTTTGGAAAACCTCCAAGTTCAAATATCATTGGTGCACTCAAAGAATTTCAATGTTGAGCACCTGAAAACATTTCACTGCAAGGTTCTGTTTTGTAACTGAGAATAGTTCTTTGGTTGCCTAACAGTTTGACAGTCTAACGGAACCCAAAATGGTGCCTCAATTAGGAATACTTTTTTCATTTTACCGGTTTAAGTACCTGTGTTGTGCCGAATTTCGACTCCCTGCCAAATTATGACCCCCCCTTGTTGAAGTCGCTACCTGATTGCCTAACCTCACCCCTCCCCCACACCTAATCCTAAACCTACCAATACTAGGGGGTGGGGGGGGGGGTAATAATTTGGCGGGGGCAGAATTCGGCACAACACCCACCAACTCATATACGCATATTTCAAATAAAATAGTACAAATTATAGGCTAGTAAAATGCATTTCACTTAGGCTTACCAACACTTGCTTAAGGACATTTTGCAGTTAAAACAAAACAAAAACATGTTGTATAATACGAGGCCTTTTCACTTGCTGACCTAACGCCATCACATCACATGGATGAAGATTGTAGGCTAATTAGCTCGCGGGTAAAGGTGGCATGTTCATTACCACGCCACTACCGCAGCCACTATGCATTTATCTCTTTTTGTAGGTCTTTCTCACCGCGGATCGAGGCTCATCGTGCAGGGTTAGGACGAGAGAGAGAGGGGCTAAAGACGATTCTAGTTACCTTGACACCCTAATAGACTGTCTTTCCTCAACCAGTGCAATCGAGCAAACCAGTGGAGCAAAAATCATTAGGTAAGCAACATAATCACAATCAGATCTCCCGCTTCCATCTGTGTACTTTTGCCCTCTCTCAAGGATACTCTCTGTTTTTATACAACACTTTTTGGGCTTCTGCGTCACTCTTCTCGTCCCTCGTATATTACATTCTCCAGTTAAAAGAGATGCTGACTTCACCGCTGTTTAATCTGCGCGAGGTAAATGACCTCTCGGATGAGCTCGGGTCGCTATCTGCGGCTATAGAAGTATGTTATCACCGTTATTAGAGCACGTTAAACAGTGGCTGAGAGTGTAGAGACACCGGGCGAAATTGGAAGCTTATTGTGATTGATGGGTTCCTATTAGGCGCTCGCTGTTATCGCGGCGGATGGAGGGGAACGGGGCACTGAGTTGTAACACAACAGATTACCTGAGCCTGTAGTCTCCCGAAGGATGTTTAAATAAAACATAGTCTCTCTCCTTTTTTCTCTCCACACCTTCATTTTCACTCACGGGCCACTCCACCTATACCCAACGTCATGTGCAATTTGCCCGAGCCTCTCCACTCAATAAACTGACATCGCGCTCATATTTCCTTTTATTTCCCCGACGATAAAGGAGTGCTGCCGCGAGACTAGTACGGGGAGGGAATCGTATTTTGGTCCGCGCGTTTCCACAGACTTTTTTTCTTTCCCTTTCTTCCCTTTTTGGCGCACTGTGCCAACATGATTGATTGTGACTCGCAAACCGAGTGTCCAGCTCTGCCCAACAAATGACTTTGGCCCCTACCAGTAGACCTTGACCAGACAGAAATCAATATTTCACCATTAAAATCTATCAAAGAAGAGTTAAGGCTGCAGCTGTCCAAGGCGCCCTTTTGAACATTAAATCCGACACTTGTAGTACACGGGTAATCAATATATAGTGGTTCACAGATCATTTGTGGTCACCTTTTGGTCGTGATGGATACTTGGAGGAGTCGTGATTCATTTTGTCACCCCATTAAAGCGAACTGTGTCAAGTCGTTCCTTCATTTCATCTGGAAGAGATTCCTATTCCTCAAACTATGAGGGAAAGTATATATGGGGGAAAGCAGTGAAGGGGGGTTGTGGTGGTAAATGAAGAGCACCAGCCTCCAGGTTCCCATTTCAATGAGAATCTATAGAGATTTTGTGTCTGGTGGAGTGTGAAAATCCCTTTGAGATAGAACAAACATTCTTGGAGAACAAACTACACAGCCGATACATACAGAATAGATGGCAGTACATTTACAAGCCATTACAGATTAGGTTTAACCATGGTCAAATAGAATTTCAGATATAAATGGTGCAACTGTGAATATAATCAGGCTGCAATATACTTATTTAGTTGCCTTAAAGCCAATTTACAAAACTTACGTCAGTTATCAGTATGTTTATATATTCTTGATTACTGTTTATGTGTGTGTAGCCTTGATCCACAGCAAGCTTTATTTGGTTTGTTTTTGAGGTAATCCTATGCAGCAAAATGAAAAGGATGAGGTCTGTTATCATCGAGGGAGGGGCATCTTTTCCAGTCAACCTCAAACTGCTGCCTGCATCATGATTACTTGTATTTGTGCTCAAAGACTGGATCCTGCTAACTGTACTGCTTCTCTAAAACCCATCCAGTGGCTGAAGCAATCGTCCCTATAGCTTTCTCAAACCATATGCTACGTCGTACCTGCTGCGGCGAAGATTATTAGTTACAAGCAACTGTCATTAAAAATGGATTTATTCAGCCTCTGCGGGGAACAGGTCTGCCCTCTTGATCATGAGTGTTCCCTTACAGTAGGGGTGGGTGATATGACCAAATTCTTATTTCACAATAACAATATATATCACAATATAGTTATTTTATCTCATTTCTGTTGTTGTTATTATTAATTAATTTAAAAAAAAGGTACAATAGGTTTATTTAACAGTTGGAATTACAGAAATGTAATAATCAAATGTATAAATAAAATACTGCAAAGACTTCACTGTTTGAATATATATAAATTTATTCTTCTTAAGCTAAAAAAAAGTTATTCAGTCAAGAGCAGTAAGTTATTTTCTCTTTTGTTTGAGCAGCAGTGGATTTATTAGGCTGCTGTCACTTTAAGACCAAAAACACGGATCCATTATACTGATACACATCCGGTTTACACCCAACTGTTTACTTTGACTTGAGACAAAACAACTGGATCTCACGGCAATTTGTATGTATTTTACGAGGTGGCTAATTCGAATTCATACGTTTTTTTTGCTAAATCGTATGTATTTTACGAGTTGCCAAATTCGTACGAATTACCTACCTTTTACCCCGCCCCTAAACCTACCCATCACTGGGGTTTAGACAAATGGTATGAATTCATACGAGTGAGGTCATACGAATTTGTAAGAATCAGCCACCTCATAAAATACGTATACGAATTGGTCATGAGATAGCATTGGACAAAACCGGTGTCATGAGAAAGTGAGAAAAAGTTATCGTGATGTCTTGACTATAACATATTTCACTATTGTATGATGTTTATTATATCAAATGCACAAACAATATGCTTGAAATATAAAATCAATGCCTATTGTATAATAAAACAAACTGGAAACACAACCATGCCTAATTTTTTTTTTTTTTTTTTTTTATAAGGATAAGGATTGTTGCAACATACTATGTTCTGTTAAAGTAATTTAATATTAATTTTACACAATAATAGCAATGTGGTACGGTATATAATATTACTATTAAATGTTTTAATAAATTATCATGCTAAGTACACAGAAACATCATTAATTTGAAACATGTAATTGGGAACTATATTGGAAGCAAAAAAACACACCTAATAAGCTAGCAATCGGGTAGATGTATGTTATGCTAGTATATAAGCTAACTAAAAACAGTAAGAACGAGAAATGCTTGATTTCACAACCTATAGCTTCAGTTATATACTAGTATATGAACCATGCAATTTCATTGTCATAATAATGCATTTTAAACAATAAATTTTGCAGGAATTATAATCAGGCACTGAAAAAAAGGCCCTTGAACCAATGGGATCACTCGGGTCCTAAAGGAGACCCGATTCCTGGGGGGGGGGGGACTTGATTTCTCACCACACCTGCGGTGTTTACATGAATACTGCACACAATGGGCATTTTGACATAATTGCATGTGAATTCGACTATTCAAGTGCAATAAGACACGAAAGAGAACTGAATTTGCGATCGCATGCTGAGAGACGCGGCTTTCTGTGCGCACGCTTGGCTTATTTAATGGCTTTTCAAAATGCAAAAGGTAAAATAATAAAAGCATTAATTAAAATAGCAAGAATAAAATAACAATAAGAAATATCAATATCACTACTGTTTTGGTCAAAAACAAACACTCTCTCACTGGCATGATGACCAATCTCGCATTGACTTTGTAGTTGCCGCCATTTGTCAAAAATAACCCCATCAAATATGATGTCCACCATGTGCACAGTCGTAACATTATTATTTTCCTTACAGACACTGACCCAAAATCCTTCAGTATCGTTTCCAACTCCCTGATATAAATGAATTCCTGCTTCAAGACGTTATGGTTCAAAATGCTTGTGAGATTCATTGCTGCCAAGATAAGGAGATCTTGAAGAGACAATGAATATTTAGTCAGGAAGAGGTAAAACGGAGATGGTACTCCTGTCACATAGAGGAGGAGAAGGAGGAGGAGAAGAAGAGGCTGAAACGATAAGTGATTACGGTCAGACGCTCCATTCATCATCTGCTGCTGTGTGCAGTTTCCAGGGTCTTCACTGTTATCAGCAATATATAGAGCAAATGTCAGTGCCCCTGAATAAATCTCCCTCTCGGCACCTACCTCGGACTGATCCACCATTATAAGACCTTGGTCCTGCTTGATCATCAACCTCTCTTATTGGCTGCTATATGGAAAATAGACCTAAAACTTACCTTAATACACATAATATTGGGAAAAAATACCTTTATGCAACTGCCTTTAAGTCATCAGAAACATAACTCTATATTTTCACTCATTAAGCCATAATAGACCAGGATTGTCTGAATGTCTAAGTGTTGATGCAACACATTTTGGCTTGTTCAAGGTTACTGGGTTTACATGTGTTGTCTGCAGCCTAGTGGATAAACTAATGAGCTAATGCCAACTATGTCCTGACTTTGTTGCTCATTTTACATGATGGACGATACAGTTTGCAAGCCCATCCATTGCTATAAAGCAGCTTAGTGTCCCTGTCACTCTGTATCAACACTGTTGTGATGATACAGGTATAGCATGATGTATTTCTTAACCTCGCAAATTGCCTTCAGAAAGAAAAAAATAGAGCGATAATAAGAAAAACGTGCTGAAATGGCTAATATTAGCCTAATATATCAGGGCCAATGAGTAAACAGTGGAGAAGAGATGGACTACTAGAAAGTATGATTTAAATGTTTAGAGAATAAAATATCCTCATAAATGTCAGAATAAGAAGCGAGTGTTTTAACAAATACGTCTGCAATGCATTATTCAGAGACGCCATATTTGATTTTTCAATGATAAAAACGAGCCAGCCTGCACTGTAATTTTTACAACACCTTTTCCAGAGTAGGCTAGTATTTTATCACCAGATATTTTTTTATATACAGGCTATAAAAAGAAGTATTTTTAATTTACCTGAATGTAAGTTTAATGATTAGACATTGAACACAGGCTACGTCTTCTCCCTCACCGCCTCGTTTTCATTTGCGAAAAATTAAATATGGCGTCCAGTCGAATCGGGTCCATAACAAGGAGTTCGTTTTGCAGCTGTGTTTGAAAGCTCGGGTATTTTAGTCACTGCAGATTCAGAATAGGGTTCTGCTTGCCTGCGCATCCACTATCTGTTAATTGAGGCGAGGGAGAGAGCAGTTACTAGACCTGTCAGTGTTAATCAAGCCTCATCTCTTAACACAAGCCGCGCTTTGCAACGAGCTGAAGATTAATATTCCGACCGAAACAGATGATAAATCATTTGTACATAATTAGCGCTGGGCAAGGTTATAGCTGACACGAATTTTTATCTTAATTACGGGGGAAATTTGTTCCATTAATTTAATTTGTCGCGCACGGACGCGCCCGCGCCTAACAAAGTTAATCTTACACCTGTCAGTGCTGCTGAGGTAGGCTGTGTCTCCAAAGCTAGTGTCTACTGCATCCTAAACAGCACTCACCATCATGGAACTTCATAAGTGTCTGATTTGAGATCACAATGTCTGATTCATTAATGAATCTTTTTGAATTCGAATCTTTTCAACGAATCAGGTGAAACGGCTTGAGGGATTCGCTCATTAGGCTTTTGTAGCCTACTCAATCGGTTCTCGAGTCAACAACTCACTGAACCGAGAACCGACTCGTAATGAGCCGAGAACCGAGTGAACTGATAGTAAAAGCATTTGTAGTGTAGACAGAGGGCTGTAGAGTAACAAAATATTGCAGAGGCTAATAAAACATAGGCTAGGCCTACTTAAAAACAGTAGTGTATAAAGTACTCGAAAACCATACTTGAGTAAAAGTATGGATATCTTACCAGAAAATGACTTTGGTAGAAGTTAAAGTCACTGTTTAGAATGTTACTTGAGTAAAAGTTTTAAAGTATGTGATATTTTTTGTACTTAAGTACAAAAAGTATTTTTTTTATATATTAAACGTACTTAAGTATTGAAAGTAAAAGTACAATGTAAAATACAAAAGGAGCAAAAAAATTGTTCTATACACAGTTTGAGCAGCAAGATTGTCTTCAGTTTTAACTCTCTTACATTTTGTTTCTTTGAATTAAAAAATGGCTAAATGTTTATTGTAATTTTTAAAATACTACTATATTAATTATGCATTGATTATTCATGTTAATTCATAGTGAATTATAACTAATGTAAGAGACAACTTTAAAATGTTAAAATGTAAATGCTGAAATTAAAAATGAACAATACTTTTATTAACCTTATTTAATGTTACAAATGGACTCTTATTGTACAATATTACCATTTCATCTAAATCCAAACAGTCATGCTTAAAAATTGCCATCTTTACACACAAAGGCATAGCATGGGTCTATTATATGTGTACTTTCACACATTATTTGCCTCTATTTTAGAAAATTTGATGATTATCTAATGAAAATATGTGTTACAAAATAAAAAAATAACTGAAATCGAATACATTTATGATTTGTTATGTTTCTGTCGCTGCATGATGAGAATACAGTTTAAATATACAACTTCGCTGGATAATGAATGCATAACAGCGAACAAATGGATATAAACTAATGCAAATGAATAATAACAATCATGACATTAAACAGTTGGTGTTTTTGTCACATTGTTTTAACCGCTTGAGGTAATGTTAGCGTCCTCTTAGCCTCAACGGCAAACATACCACTGTTCTCCAATAATGCAGCATCTACTCAACAAACTAATTACTTTATAATGATATGAAAACATGTACTGTAGTGTACACTGTGCAACATACCGTTTTGTTGTCCGTTTTTGAAGTGTCCCGCTCTGTGCAGCGCGCAGCCTCACTTCACGTGTCAAAACAAACTCTACGAAGCATTGGTGATAGTTTTTATTTCGCCTCTAGAGGTCGCTCTCGTACTGTATAATGACAGCGCTCTTCTCACCCGCTCCAGCAACAGACACAACCCGGAAAATGAAATCAACCGTGGTTGTGCGGCACTTGTTTGCACATGCTTGCTTGCAGTCTGTGTTCTTACGCCTTTATTTTGTGGTAAGTAACGAAAATGCTTTGGGAAAATGTATCGGAGTAAAAGTATTCATTTTATTTAGGAATTGTTGTGGAATAAAAGTAAAAGTTGACAGAAATATAAAAACTCAAGTAAAGTACAGATTTAAAAAAAAAAATAAAAAAAATACTTAAGTACTGTAACAAAGTATTATTACTTCGTTACATTACACCACTGCTTAAAAATGACTGTACCTAATGATTTAAACGTTTATTTATGTTTTGTTTTTAACAATAACCAAAAATATCAACAAGCACACGAAATGGAGAATTTTAATAAATAGGCTAGCATTTTATTAATACGTAGAGTTTATAAAAACGTTTTAATTATTCTTCAGTGCAACTGCAAATCATATTTAGGTTCTAAATGAATTATTTGGTTCATGACGGCAAATATACAATTAGCTACAACCAAAACCCATGTTAATACATATAATAGCCTAATTAATGCAATTTTATACACAGTGTCTTCTACACAAGGCTTAGTAAGTTTCAGCATAACTAGAAATGTCAAAGATGTCACATGGTGGTTTAATTACGCCATAACGTAAGAAAATAGTTGGACGGGTCTTAACTGATTCTTTGAAATGAACTGTTCGAAAGAACCGATTCGCGGAAATGAGTTGTTGACTTCCCATGACTGTCTGCAGAGCATCAAATTAAGTTTTTGCCACCACGTCCCTGTCTCCACATTTCATTTTATACTCCTAAACTCTAGATCAGTGAATCCAGTAATTGATTCTCGCATTCAGACCAAAGCATCGATGCTATTAGCAATATAGGCTAACAACTGAATCAATATTCCTAAAAGCATTTCCCTCGCTTGAATAACTCTTAAATTCCTCTCAAACTTTGCTTAAGTCTGTTTATAAAGTCTGATATAATGTTCGATATTTCAATTAGGCCTAAAAACAAACGATGCACTTCGTGGCTTGACATTTAAAGTCAAAATCGCCTGAGGTGAAAACGTGGGCCTACCTCAGAGGGGTCAGAAACTTCGACCAAACTGTGAGACAATACTGCCCTCTGCTGGACATAAATTGTTCGTCTTCATTGTATTAGCCTACAATTGTACCCCCATAAACAAACACAGTGTCTTATGACTTCTGACTTCATATTTGTATCATATTTGTATTTTAAAGTTAATTGAATAGTTGTTTTGCGAAAACAGATGCTCCAGTCTTTATTTTCAACCATAGTAGAACTGATTCATGTGCTGTTTTGTCCAACACACCTGCAGTGTTTTGGCGCCCTCTCCTGGTCAATGTTGTAGTCAGTTTTCTGTCGCATTAAGATACTCAAGTGGAATTTGACTTCTCAACGTTAATTTAATAGCAAGGTATATTACCATATAAATCTTCCAAATACAAGTTCAACTGAGAAAAAAAAAATGCATTTATGAAATATTGCAATACAGATTTAGTACAAACATGAAATAATGGAAAAAAATAAACACTTTTTTTCTGTATTCAAAAACTTGTGCAGTTATGTCCTTTTAAATATAAACAAAGCAGCTTATATTATGAATTCTATGTAGTATATTAACACTTTATCATTTTGAAAGTAATAAATGCTATATATATGCAGTTTGTGAGTTAGTGAACTTAAAGTTGTTGCCATTGTGAGTACTGCTAACATGGAAAACTGAGAATTTAAAAAAGAAAGAAAGAGTTGCACCATGAAATGAGGCTCTTGAAATTGGTTTTGTTAAGTGCAATTGTTCAGCATATATATATATGTTCAACAAGGAAAACATTTGAGCCAAATTTTGTTTACTATCAATCTGAAATAGAGAACCTTTGTTCATGTAGAGATTTTATCAATCAGAAAAAAATTGAAATTTATGTCTCAAATGTTTTTATCAACCACGAAGGATAAGATATTCCTAATAGTGAGGCCTTTGAAATTGTTTTTGTTTTCTTGAGAAAATTAACCATCTTTAAAAAAAAAAACACTTGTCACATATTATTTTCTTTCTACAGTATCAGTCAGATCATGTGCACAAATACCTTCCCCTTCAATATTCTTTGACAAAACCAGATTGGCTAAGAGGTAAAGACAGACAGAGGTGTCAAACTGTCGTTCTGAATGAGAAAGAGTGCAGTATTGTACAGGGCTGAGATAGAGAGCTGTCGTCGCTGAGAGGTCCTATAGTGTGCTTGTTCTCTGGTCTCGGAAAGAAGGACTCGCTGTCCTCCTCATATTTCGTTTAGGTAGAGGGTCACACTTGCAGCCTCTCTCTCAGCAGGAAGAGGCACTGATCTTCTCTGATACTTCAAGATCTGATTTGGCGACAAGAAACCGGAGCCGTCCTCCACCCAGACGAATCAAATCCACAGCACTGTGAGAGACGGACACAGCGGGATTCAAATGTCAGGGTGAACAGAACACATTTTTCATTGCCAAGGATCATGCCTGGTGAAAATGTCATGGTATATATTTGATTGCTGATGGTGTTGCTGCCTATATAAA
This sequence comes from Ancherythroculter nigrocauda, assembly GCA_036281575.1. NCBI lineage: Eukaryota > Metazoa > Chordata > Actinopteri > Cypriniformes > Xenocyprididae > Ancherythroculter > Ancherythroculter nigrocauda. The sequence continues at coordinate 59,617,996 of VTFQ01000003.1, forward strand.
GCCCAAACCTCTGATAGTCTGCTCCAATGAGACTGGTCCCATTCACTGCCAGGATTCTGTCACCAATGCAAAGTCGCCCATCTGCAGCAGCCGGTCCATCTGGAATCAGTGTCCTGATGTAGATTCCAGGAGAGTTCAGAGGGGTGTGCTGTATATACAGAGAAAGAGAAAACCCAGAACTAGTTTTTGCTTCTTTTTAAAACAGAAAATATCAGTTCCATCAGGCTTGTTTTTATTAAAGCTCATGATATGAATCAGAAATTTGGTGTTATCGTATGCTCCCTACTGTACGCGTTTATGTGTTTTGAAGGAGGCATGGCTTTGGAGATGCTCTGAAGGAGTGGGATCTTAAGCCCAAATGTACTTCACTTTTCAAAGCCCGGGTATATTTCATTTTCCATGTTCTGCTCTGTCTCTTGCACAGTTGAGCCTTTCAAAGTATACTATATAGCTACTGGACGATTCTTTTCAAGTGCTCAAATCACTTGCACATGCGCGGACAGTCCACGCGGCCTCAAAAATTGGGCTGCACGCAGACTAGGTGTGCGAATGTCCGCGGACCCTCCTGATGATGAAAATTATGGCATGCGGATGGTGCACAGACGTGGTTGGCCGAAGTATACTTTGGAGTATGCGCATATTGTACGCAGACCGCTGTATTTTTGTAACCGAGCATACTTTGTAAGTCGCACATGTGCATTTAATTTTTTGCAGTAATTAGTTTATCCACAAGGTGGCAGCTTTGCTCTGGGGCGTCGATTCACAAGGTAGTCGAAGAAAAACGGCATAAACAGAACAGACTCCCTGCATCCCAATGTGCATACTATCAACCCTATCTGCCCTAAATAGTATTAAAGGTGCCCTCGAATGAAAAATTGAATTTATCTTGGCATAGTCAAATAACAAGAGTTCAGTACATGGAAATGACATACAGTGAGTCTCAAACTCCATTGTTTCCTCCTTCTTATATAAATCTCATGTTTAAAAGACCTCCGAAGAACAGGTAAATCTCAACATAACACTGACTGTTACGTAACAGTCGGGGTGTACGCCCCAATATTTGCATATGCCAGCCCATGTTCCCAACATTATGAAAGGCATTACACAAGGGCAGCCAGTAACGTCTGGATCTGCACAGGTGAATCAACAGACTAGGTAAGCAAGCAAGAACAATAGCGAAAAATGGCAGATGGAGCAATAATAACTGACATGATCCATGATATCATGATATTTTTAGTGATATTTGTAAATTGTCTTTCTAAATGTTTCGTTAGCATGTTGCTAATGTACTGTTAAATGTGGTTAAAGTTACCATCGTTTCTTACTGTATTCACGGAGACAAGAGCCGTCGCTATTTTCATTATTAAACACTTGCAGTCTGTATAATTCATAAACACAACTTCATTCTTTATAAATCTCTCCAACAGTGTAGCATTAGCCGTTAACCACGGAGCATAGCCTCAAATTCATTCAGAATCAAATGTAAACAATATAACAGTATACAATACTCACATAATCCGACGCATGCATGCCGCATGCATGACGAACACTTTGTAAAGATCCATTTTGAGGGTTATATTAGCTGTGTAAACTTTGTTTATGCTGTTCAAGGCAAGCACGAGCTCCATGGGCGTGGAGCACGAGAATTAAAGGGCCAGTAGCCCTGAATCGGCTCATTTATAATGATGCCCCAAAATAGGCAGTTAAAAAAATGAATTAAAAAAAATCTATGGGGTATTTTGAGCTGAAACTTCACAGACACATTCAGGGGACACCTTAGACTTAAATTACATATTTTTTTAAAAAAGTTCTAGGGCACCTTTAAATATTACTAGCGCCAAACACTATTTAGGATGGATAGTATGCACATTGAGAAGCAGGCACTGGTGTGATGAGAAATTAAGTCCCCCCTAGGAAAGGGGTAGTATTTTTAATGCCTGATTATAATTCCTGTGTTTATGATTTAAAGAGACCTGATTCCTGGAGGACTCAATTTCTCATGACACCGGAACACATGCAAGCTACAGCGACAACGGAGGCCTACACAGATGAGAGATTGTGTGAAGAGGTTAGAAAGTACCCTCATTTGTGCAACTCTACCATGAAAGAATACAAAGATGTTTACATGGGTTGTAACTCGTGGCGAGAGATTGCTCAAAACTGTGCATGCATTGATGCCTATGTACTCATAAGAGTGAAATGAAGTATACTTTGCAAGGCTGTGCGTTCAACTGTGCACCTTTATGCTGTGGTCTTTATGCTTTCAAAGCTAGCTCGTGCACTATGGTAAAAATGTTTCAGATCATAACATAGTTTTGTAAAAGGAACCTGGCGAAAACATGGCTTTATCCAATCTAAAATCTGCCCCTGTAATGATAATTTGTGTGAAAAGGAATAAAAGTTGTGGCTGTTTGACTACCAGTAGTGTTCATTTCAGCTGGAAACTGGAGTGAATTTTCGCCCATGTATAGGTACGTTTTTTATTTTTTATTTTTTTTTAAGCTTTGCAAAAATGTAGGAGGCACTTTTCCATATGTTGCAACACGCTGTCTAGGTTTTGGAATAAATATGTTATGGTTATGGGCATAGAACAGTTACTCACAAGTCCATCGATAAGTCCCATTCCCAGGCCGTATGGTCCTTTATCCAGATCCACTACAAAGACGGAACAGATATCATCAGAGTTTGGGCCCAGATGAGAGACAGGGACAGGGAAAGGAAAACCACAACCACTCAAAGGGCCTGGAGTGGGGCAGGGACAAACAAACAAACACACACAAGACTCAGTGCTCATTTGACAGACACACACATCTACACACAGACTCCGAAGTTGGGCCAATAAACAAAATCAATGTTCACAACGGTCAAATGCATCTGCTGCACATGCGAACAAAGTTATTAAATGATGCAAAGAGTAAACACACGCAATACTGACAGAACTATACACACAGAACTCTGTGCATATGTTTATATGAAATAAACACATGTATTCACACATAAACTCATTCATGTGAAATAAAAGCGATGTACACAAATCAGACATGATTACATGTCTGTTGTTGAATAACCAAAACTTACGTGCAGACGCCAACAGGCTCATTCCTACTACACAGTACATTTTCATGTCCTCATGTCATTTCATTTCATGTCATTGTGTCCCAGTTAAAATAATATTTTTAATATCATATTTGATATTGTTTTAATATTTTAATATCATCTAATCGCAGTATCACGATAAGTAAATAGAGGAGTGATATATACACACTTCTAAAAAATGCTAGGTTGTTTCAACCCATGTGTAACCCCTCTTGTTCAAACCGCTCGCTCTAAGTGGGACTCAAACCCGGGTCCGCCGGCATGGGAGTCGGGCGCTCTAACAAGGAAGCTAAAGACTGCAGTCTTTAGCATCAGTCTCTAGCATCAGTCTCTAACGTCAGTCTCTAGCGTGCCTCTTGAGTTCAGGGGAGTGAGGTTTACACGCACAGCTCTTACTGGGCTACGTCCGTAACACTCATCCCCTAAACCCCATTCCCATCCGGGTCACGGCACCAATGTAACCCCTCCTGTTCGAATCACCCGCTCTATGTGGGACTCAAACCCGGGTCCGCTGGCATGAGAGTCGGGGGCTCTAACAAAGAGGCTAAAGACCGCAGTCTCTACCGCCAGTCGTTTGAGCACCTCTTGAGATCAAAGGAGTGAGATTTACATGCACAGCTCTTACTGGCCAATGTCCGTAACACTCACCGCCTAAACCCCATTCCCATCCGGGTCATGGCACCAATGTAACTCCTCCTGTTCGAACCACTCGCTCTAAGTGGGACTCAAACCCGGGTCCGCCGGCATGGGAGTCGGGCACTCTAACAAGGAAGCTAAAGACCCCAGTCTCTAGCATCATTCTCTAGCGTGCCTCTTGAGTTCAGGGAAGTGAGGTTTACACGCACAGGTCTTACTGGCCTACATCTGTAACACTCACCCCCTAAACCTCAATTCCATCCGGGTCACGGCACCAATGTAACCTCTCCTGTTTGAATCGCCCACTCTAAGTGGGATTCAAAACCGGGTCCGCTGGCATGGGAGTCGGGCGCTCTAACAAGGAAGCTAAAGACCGCAGTCTCTACCGCCAGTCGTTAGAGCACCTCTTGAGATCAAAGGAGTGAGATTTACACACACAGCTCTTACTGGCCAATGTTCGTAACACTCACCCCCTAAACCCCATTCCCATCCGGGTCACGGCACCAATGTAACTCCTCCTGGTTGAACCGCTCGCTCTAAGTGGGACTCAAACCCGGGTCCGCCGGCATGGGAGTTGGGCGCTCTAACAAGGAAGCTAAAGACTGCAGTCTCTAGCGTCAGTCTCTAGCGTCAGTCTCTAGCGTGCCTCTTGAGTTCAGGGGAGTGAGGTTTACACGCACAGCTTTTACCGGCCAACGTCCGTTACACTCACCCCACTAAACCTGACTCCTATCCGGGTCATGGCACCAATGTAACTCCTCCTGTTCGAACCGCTAAGTGGGACTCAAACCCAGGTACACTGGTATGGGAGTCAGGCGCTCTAACAAGGAAGCTAAAGACCGCAGTCTCTAGCGTCAGTCTCTAGCATGCCTCTTGAGTTCAGGGGAGTGAGGTTTACACGCACAGCTTTTACCGGCCAACGTCCGTTACACTCACCCCACTAAACCTGACTCCTATCCGGGTCGTGGCACCTATGTAACTCCTCCTGTTCAAACCGCTAAGTGGGACTCAAACCCGGGTATACTGGTATGGGAGTCAGGCGCTCTAACAAGGAAGCTAAAGACCACAGTCTCTACCGCCAGTCACTAGAGCACCTCTTAAGATCAGTGGAGTGAGATTTACACACACAGCTTTTACCGGCCAACGTCCGTTACACTCACCCCACTAAACCTGACTCCTATCCGGGTCATGGCACCAATGTAACTCCTCCTGTTCGAACCGCTAAGTGGGACTCAAACCCAGGTACACTGGTATGGGAGTCAGGCGCTCTAACAAGGAAGCTAAAGACCGCAGTCTCTAGCGTCAGTCTCTAGCATGCCTCTTGAGTTCAGGGGAGTGAGGTTTACACGCACAGCTTTTGCCAGCCAACGTCCGTTACACTCACCCCACTAAACCTGACTCCTATCCGGGTCATGGCACCAATGTAACTCCTCCTGTTCGAACCGCTCGCTCTAAGTGGGACTCAAACCCGGGTACACCGGCATGGGAGTCGGCGCTCTAACAAGGAAGCTAAAGACTGCAATCTCTAGCGTCAACCTCTAGCGTGCCTCTTGAGTTCAGGGAAGTGAGGTTTACACACACAGCTCTTACTGGTCTATGTCCGTAATACTCACCCCCTAAACCCCAATCCCATCCGGGTCACGGCACCAATGCAACTCCTCCTGTTCGAACCGCTCGCTCTAAGTGGGACTCAAACCCGGGTCCGCCGGCATGGGAGTCGGGCGCTCTAACAATGTGGCTAAAGACCGCAGTCTCTACCGTCAGTCGCTAGCGCACCTCTTGAGATCAGGGGAGTGAGGTTTACACGCACAGCTCTTACTAGCCTACGTCCGTTACACTCATCCCCCTAAACCTCACTCCCCTCCGGGTCACGGAACCAAAGTAACCCCTCCTGTTCGAACCGCCTGCTCTAAGCAGGACTCTAACCCAGTTTTGGGTCAAATATGGACAACTGTTGGTTTATATTTTTAAATTACATTTTTAAACCCAATGGTTGGGTTTGTTTTATATATATATATATATATATATATATATATATATATATATATATATATATATATATGTGTATGTTTTGTGGTATTATATCAGTTGAATAGAAACAGAAAGTACTGCATAACAGGAATGACCTAAAAGACAAAATCTAGCAGAAAGAACACACACATCCACGACCCAAAAGGCGTTTCTGACTTGCCTTCAATGCCATTGCTGATGAAGCCATTGATTTTCTTGTGCTCTGGAGTTGAACGCATGCAACCATTGGACTTTGTGTGAGAGTGTGTATGTGTGTGCTCTTGTGAAGCATGCTCAGAGTAGTGGACTGGATTGGACTGTGTGTTGGAGTGTATATACGTGTGTTCCGGATAGAGGGGCGTGTTTGGTGGAGTCAGTATACAGGAAGAGTCTGTCGCTTGGGTTTGGTTGGCGTAACGGATGCTGGTCCCGTTTCTGTGGTGAATGCTGTGTGGTGGCTTGTCTCGGGGTCGTTCCTCGGCTCCCGCTCCCTCTCCTCTTCCTCCGAGCCCCGCGGAGGTGCCCCGCACCTCCCCTTCTCCCTCCCCACGCAAAGGAGGTGCTGGATGTGAATTGGAGTGAGGCTGAGAAGGGTCACGCTGGAGATCAGAATTATCATCATTTATTAATATCAAAAGAGCAAAGCATAACTGACAACTCTTAGAAAACAAATCAACAACTTCAAGGTCAAACATGTCAGTTATTCCTTTAAAGTCACCATGAAATAAAAATTGACAAGTGCTATTTGTTTAATATAAATGATTTATCGGTGCACATCATTATTTTTTTTAATTTACGTGTCAATTTCATTTTTAATCAAAAAACCCTTCACTGATGACATGTCACGCACATGAGATCGACCAATAGCAAACCACAGCCATCCAACCATCCAATCAAATCCCCATGGACAAAATCAAGCCCCGCCCTACATTTTTTCTTGATCAAGAAGCCATTTAACTCTTAAAAGACTATCTTTACTTTTAAAAGACTATCGCAACTTCTGTTTTATGCTGACTTTAAATTTACATGCTACTCAAAAAAAAAAATAACTAAAAAGAATTATTCTTACATATTTTAATTGAATAATTGAATAATCCTCTTCTCCATTTACACTACATCACTTGGTCCCATCATTCAGGCACATGGTTTCTCCTACCATTGCTATGCTGATGACACACAACTCTTCCTTTCATTCCATCCAGACGATCCCACAGTATCTGCTCGAATCTCAAGCTGTCTGGCGGACATCTCGGCATGGATGAAAGAACATCATCTACAGCTCAACCTGGCTAAGACTGAGCTTCTCGTCTTCCCTGCCAATCCGACTCTAAATCACGATTTCAGCATCCAGCTAGGCACATCCTCAATTACCCCATCAAATTCGGCCAGAAATCTTGGAGTAATCCTTGATGATCAACTGACCTTCAAAGACCACATTGCAAAGACAGCTCGGTCATGCAGATTTGCACTATACAACATCAGGAAAATCAGGCCCTTTCTAACAGAACATGCAACACAACTTCTGGTCCAGGCTCTGGTCATTTCTAGGCTTGATTACTGCAATGCTCTTCTGGCTGGACTGCCATCATGCACAATCAAGCCTCTACAAATGATCCAGAATGCTGCAGCACGTCTCGTCTTCAACGAGCCCAAAAGAGCCCACGTCACGCCTCTCTTCATCTCTCTTCACTGGCTACCACTTGCTGCTCGCATCAAATTCAAGGCGTTGACGCTTGCTTACAGATCTACCACAGGCTCAGCACCCTCCTACTTCCACTCACTCTTACGAGTCTACACTCCTACCAGAAACCTGCGCTCATTAAAGGAGCGAAGGCTTGTGGTACCATCACAGAGAGGCACAAAATCACTTTCCAGAACATTCTCATTCACTGTCCCTTGCTGGTGGAACGATCTTCCTGCCTTCATCCGGAATGCGGAATCCCTGGCAATATTCAAAAGACAGCTGAAAACCCATCTCTTTCGTGAGCACTTAACCTCATCTTAAAAAAAAAAAAAAAAAAAAAACTTCTTATTCCTATCCTTTCACTTCCTCTAATCCCTCTCTATTGTAGCTTAGGATAATCTGAGCACTGCCTATAACTTGTATTATGAGCACTTCTTGTCTATTTGCCTCGTCATAACGACTCGCTTGTTGTATTCCTCACTTGTAAGTCGCTTTGGATAAAAGCGTCTGCCAAATGAATAAATGTAAATGTAAATGTAATCCTTACATCTTTTTTACATAAAGATTATTTAGTTCAATTTTATGCAATTTTACTATTAATTGAAATGCATAGATCTTAAAAAAGGCTTAATTTTTTGAGTGTTGCCGTATGTAGATGGAATGCTATGATGAGATGAAGCATATGATTTTAAAAATGTATATATTATTATTTATTTATTTATTTTTTACCTGAACAGGATTAGTGGTGGGCACTAGAAACTACCAACAACCAAACTAAAATCTGACAAAAATCACCAAAAACCTGACCAAAATAATCAAAAACCACTCAAAACCAAAATCCAAACCAACAAAAAACAGATAAAAAACAATGAAAAAACAGACAAAACCCAACAAAACCCAGACAAAAACCAAGCAAAACCAACAAAAACCAAACAAAACCAACTAACACTAATTTTTATACTGCTTTGTATAAAATTTTCAGCCAAGATGTATTAATATGGTCACTACCATATAAATTAATATGATTGGCTGCCCTCTGCTGGGAACCCATAATACATTGTAGAAATTTTATTAACTTAAAATTTTTATTAACCCCCGATGTTATAAAAAGAAAGGTGTCTTGTTAAAAGGTCTGTAATAGGGATGTGCATTTTGCTGATTTCAACTGCTTGAATAATGTCATATGGCAATTAAACTAAACACAAAAACAAATAAACAATGAAATAAGCCTTGGATAATCGTTAAACAATGATGCAACACCAGAAAATTTGTAGTGTTTTTGTTTTTTGTAGCCTGACTCACACATGGTCCATAATTTAGCCAGCAGCTCGTAATTACACAGCTAATCTTGTAATCAGATTAAGAATGAATCTCATGTCTAGAATTTAAATCTTAGTGTGGTAAGCTCCAGTCCTTAAGCTGTTCATTTTTAAGAATGACTTTGATCGAGTATATTATATATATATATATATATACTGGTTAAAAGTGACAGTAAAGACATCTACATTATTACAAAAAGATTTGTTATCACAGGAATAAATTGTACTTTTAAATATATTTTACCTGGGCTTCCTGCCGGTCTGCACAGCCATTAGAAGGATGGGTCTTGGTGCGAAGACCCCACAGGAAGTGACGAACGTAAAGCAGCTGGCGGTATATACTGTCCTCCACACAATCACTCTCCAGGTCCACCTTAAATCCAGCACTCGGCAGCACAATAGGAGGGTGGTTCTCAAAACTCTCCAGTAGATCAACTTTTGAAAAGACACACATTCACAATGTACACTAGCATACAAAACGTCTCTGGAAATAACATTGTGAGTAATTCCCATTCATATACCTACCTGTTCTGTAGATATAGGCCTCATCTTCACTGCTGGGTTGCCAGATTGGTAAAGGGCCGAGTTCAGCCATGAGCTGGTACTGTGTGAGGATTCTGTGTAGCTGGACAGGCTTCAGGGATGGATGCTCGGCACACAAAGCTTTCCAACTCATCTACAGTCAAAAACACACATACAAAAGAGCATTTAATGTGCTCACTATGGGGATTTGTGTTGGTTGGTAATGCTAGTAGTAGTTTTATAAATTCATGTGCCCCTGTAATATTTAATTAGAATATCTTCCCCTCCCTCTCGCAGTGACATCTCTTCTCTTCTCTGATGATGAGGGCGGGGCAACCTGTCACTCATATGAGATCCACCAATAGCAAACCACAACCATCCAATCAATTCCCAACAGACAAAACCAAGCCCCGCCCTTCAATGTCTGAGAAGCATTTCACTCAGATACGCATCACAATAGAGAAGCAAAGACTATCACAACTTTTCATGCCGACTTTAATAGGTATACACAAAACTTCATCCCAACCCACCTGTCTTCCCTGCATTACCTGTGAAAGCTGTTGTGGGGGCGTGGCCAGGATGCTCACTGCACTACAGAACTTGGCAAAGAATTTCTGTGCGAGATGATTATGCCCCGCCCCTTTAGCCCAGTCCAGCAGCATCTTCACACTGGCCTGGATCTGCAGGACACGAGAACGCTGAAACCAGCCGCGTGCGGGGCCTAAGAACATATCAAAACAAACCCTGTTTCAGAAACATGATATAGCCTATTGTGGTATAAGACTAAGATTAATTATTGTACATAATTAAAATAAAGAGTTTAAATCTCTCTCACACTTTTCTGTGTGAGTTTAAGTGGGTGTTTGTGTGTAAGACCAGCTCTGATCCTCTGTCTGTTATGACATAAAGAGGATTATGGGTGTCTGGGGAAATAATCTTCTCCTGACCATGAGTAATGCACACATGTACACGTGTCGCACTGCCCTTTAAAAAGGAAAACTGGTGATAGTTTTGCAACATGCAATACAAAAAAAAATCATGAAATATATCAAATTTGAATATTTACTACCGTCCAAAAGTTTTTTTTTGTAATAAATTACTACGCTTACTCAGCAAGGATGCATTAAATTAATCAAAAGTGACAGAAAACACATTTATACTGTTAAAAAAGATTATAATTCAAATATATGTTGTTCATTTAAACTCTCTATTCATCAAAGAATCCTGAAAAATAAAATGTATCAAGGTTTTTACACAAAAATATGAAGCATACAACTATTTTCAACATTGATAATAATCATAAATGTTTCTTGAGCAGCAAATCATCATATTAGAATGATTTCTGAAGGATCATGTGACACTGAAGACTGGAATAATGATGCTGAAAATTCAGCTTTGATCACTGGATATAAATTACATTTTACTATATATTCACACAGAAAACAGGTATTTTAAATTGTAATAATATTTCACTATTTTTACTGTATTTTTGATCACATAAATGCAGACTTGGTGAGCAGGAGACTTCTTATAAACATTTTAAAATATAACCAACCCCAAACTTCTAAATGGTAGTGTACTTACATTTATTTCTGAATGAATATGCTGCATTTTTAAGCTATTTTGAAAATCTTCCCTAGTACATAAATCAAACATTTATTAACATTGAATAAACTTCAAAGTAGGCACGTTTTTCACTGAAAAAAATGACTTAAAATCTATTTTACAGCTTTAGTGGACTTGGAATATATAGTGCACAAGTTGTGTTTGAAAAAAATACAACTTGGAACAAAATTAAGTAAATATTTATTCTCTAAGAACCGATGGAGAACGTCCATTGGCTCAGAGTGTCTTCAACACTAGAGGGCAGAAAAAATACTTTTTTCCAATTCATCAGCCTTCGCTCTGATATCTTGTTTCATTCTTTGTTCTTCTGCCTGCAATTGCTGACACACAACCTGCTTAATGCAAATATACAACAGGGAATTTGAGTGTGTCTCATGCGCGTGTGTGTGCTAAACAAACCTTTATCGATGAGTTGATTGAACAGTGAGACATTGGTGAAGAAGAAGAGGTAGGCGAACATTTGACTCTGAATCTCTGAATGGACCTGGTACTGTTGCAGCAGGTCTGATGTAGTCTGAAACACACTCACCACCCTGCGAACCGCCTCTGGCATCACACACACAGCACACACACACACTCCAGCGGCGCGCCGGCACTGCTCTGATGAAGGCTCCGTCCCAAACGGGTTACAGTCCAACAGGCCCGGCATGACAACGTACAAAGTCTGAAATGTAAACGACAGCCATTTGTTAAGACATGGATATTCAGACACCTACAAACACACATTAATATGGAAGCTTGTTTCTGCCACTGAATAAAAAAATAAAAAAGGCAATGACTTTTTCTCTCAGAATTGCGAGAAACACAACTGCCAGAAAAGTCAGAATTGCAAGAAAAAAGCCATAATTGCGAGATATGAAATCACAATTATGAGAAAAAAGACAGAATTGCAAGATATAAACATACAATTGCAGGAAAAGGTTAGAATTGCAAGAAAATAGCCTGAATTGCGAGCGATAAACTTGCAATTGTGAGTTATAAAGTCAGAATTGCCAGATATAAACTCACAATCGCAAAAAAAAGTCAGAATTGCAAGAAAAAAGTGAGAATTGCGAGATATAAAAAAACGCAATTGTGAGTTATAAAGTAAGAATTGTGAGAAATAAACTGACCATTGTGAAAAAAGTCAGAATTGTGATATATAATCTCAGCTTTACAGAAAAAAGTCAGAATTGCGAGAAATAAAATCACAATTGCGAGAAAAAAGTCAGAATTGTGAGATATAAAATCGCAATTGCGAGAAAAAAGTCAGAATTGTGAGATATAAAATCGCAATTGTGAGAAAAAAGTCAGAATTGTGAGAAATAAAATCGCAATTGCGAGAAAAAAGTCAGAATTGTGAGAAATAAAATCGCAATTGCGAGAAAAAAGTCAGAATTGTGACATATAAAATTGCAATTGCGAGAAAAAAGTCAGAATTGTGAGATATAAAATCGCAATTGCGAGAAAAAAGTCAGAATTGTGAGAAATAAAATCGCAATTGCGAGAAAAAAGTCAGAATTGTGAGAAATAAAATTGCAATTGCGAGAAAAAAGTCAGAATTGTGAGATATAAAATCGCAATTGCGAGAAAAAAGTCAGAATTGTGAGATATAAAATCGCAATTGCGAGAAAAAAGTCAGAATTGTGAGATATAAAATCGCAATTGCGAGAAAAAAGTCAGAATTGAGAGATATAAAATCGCAATTGCGAGAAAAAAGTCAGAATTGTGAGATATAAAATCGCAATTGCGAGAAAAAAGTCAGAATTGTGAGATATAAAATCGCAATTGCGAGAAAAAAGTCAGAATTGTGAGATATAAAATCGCAATTGCGAGAAAAAAGTCAGAATTGTGAGATATAAAATCGCAATTGCGAGAAAAAAGTCAGAATTGTGAGATATAAAATCGCAATTGCGAGAAAAAAGTCAGAATTGTGAGATATAAAATCGCAATTGCGAGAAAAAAGTCAGAATTGTGAGATATAAAATCGCAATTGCAAGAAAAAAGTCAGAATTGTGAGATATAAAATCGCAATTGCAAGAAAAAAGTCAGAATTGAGAGATATAAAATATAAAATCATTCTATTATGCTTAATATTTTTGTGGCAGCTGTGATAATTTTTTAGGATACTTTGATGAATAGAAAGAACAGCATTTATTCGAAATAGAAGGAGTTGGAGGAGAAGAAGACCTACAAGACATTCAAGCAGCCACACACACACACACACACATTAAATAATTAATTCCCAGCAGCCCTGGCAACATCTTACAAGGGTGGCGCCACACATATAACGTAATACTACCCTTTACCTTAGTGATGTAGTAGACACACTGCTGAAAGGTGTACATGATCACTTCCTCTAGTATGGTCATCGCCTCTTCGTTTGCTGATATTGTTGCTGAGAGGAGAGATTCTTTAGATCCTGCTGCAATAAGAAACAGAAAAAAAAAATACAATTAGACCAAATGCAATATTTTATGTCTTTTATAACCTCTAATCCTCATGTCTAGTTAATCTTGTTTTTAATTTTGTCTATATTGGGCCCCATAGACCCAATTCACAATGACTAGATGCTTAGCAACTGACAACATGCCTTACATTTCCACAGATCATTTATTATACCATGTTGTAAATGCCCATTTTTAAGTGGAAGGAAAAACATTTTCGTGCATGTTTCTTTAAATGCAAATGAGCTGCTGCTCCAAAAGAGGGCGGAGCCTGTATAGCTTATGTCTCGAATACTCTGCCAAAAACTAAAACATCTGGTTTTGATAATAATCTCTATCGTGGCCACGCTCATGTGACATTGCAGTTTTTCGTCATCATGAAAGTTTATTATCTGCATGCATTTTAAAGCCATATCAGTTTAAATTTCTGATATATATGGTTTTCTCTGAGCGCACACTTCCGAAGCACTCACACAGAAAGCTGCCTGTCAGACGGCGCGTCCTTTGATTATCAAACTAAGTTCTCTTACTTAAACTGTCAAATACACTCAAGGTTATGTCAAAAACACACAAAGTTCACATAAACACAGTCGGTTATATCTGTGAATGTAAACAGCTGGGAAAGAAATCACATATATGTATATATAATATACACATGTATATTAGATCTGTGTATTAAAGTGACAGCAGTGTAATATACAGTACCTACTGCTATATATGCTGTTAATATGAATCAAACAACAAAATAAAAACAGAAAATCACTCACTGCTCTTGGCTGAATAACTTTAGTGGCTTTAATAAGAATACATTTCTTTCTTAAATGCTCTGGTGAGGAGATAAACATGGCGGAGTGTGTACAGCTCACTCAGGGGCGGGGTCTATGCTAATAGGGAGGAGTCTGTCAGCAGTTGTGGGCGGGGCCTGTGCAATGTGACATCACATTACATAGACACTGCAGATGGCTTATTCTGAGACACTGCTTATGATTTATGGGGATTTTTACCATTATAATGTGGTTGTGTACACACACTCCAACACATTTATGTTCAAACACCATGTAGAAGTGAATTGTTCATAATAGGTCCCCTTTAAAAAAAATGGGTCGTCCAATCAATGACACCGACACCACAAATATGCAAATAAGAGCATTCACCCAGGCTTTAGGGCCTTTAACCCCAGGTAAAGTATGAGCAGTGTGAAAGGTGAAGCACAAGATAACCCAGGATTCCGCTTACCCTGGGTTTAGAATGACCCAGGGTTAACTATTTGAAGTGGGAAAAGCCCTATAGTGTTTCATACCTTTATCGTCCATGAGCTCAATAGTCTGCATGTATGCAGGAGACTTCTGCTGGATAAAATACAGTATTTCGATGGCATTGGACATCCAGAAGAAAATGAACTGGAGATCAGGTACTAGGTCCGAGATGCTGAGCAGAGACAGGGAGGCAGGATCTTGACTGTATAACCATACAAACACACACACATATTTGACTCATTGGCAATGCTTTCAGGACTGGTGACAGTCTATTCAGCGCCGTATGACCTTAGAGTGTCACACATTCAAAGTGCACGCATGTGCGTATTATAAGGCGTAACGTGATACTCACTGCTGAGCTTGCTTCTGTGCCAACTCCTTTGTCTTCTCCTGCGAGACACAGACATGGACGGCAATTAATGTCATCAAATTTTGAATAGCTTCATGTGGGAGGCATAATACCTTGGAATATTTTTTTTCTTTTTTCAACCTTTCCTTTCTTGCTCTTTTCTTTGGATGGTTAATATTGGGGCGGTTGACCTTCTAAAATTGGATTTTAATAATTCATGAATTCAAAGACAGTCTTCTGGATGGTTTCATTGGGGCTAGATTAAAGGTACATTTACAAATTTCTGTATTGTTTAAATCAACAACGGCACATGCATTTGTCAACAAAGACAAAAGGGCATGTGAGGTGACTTACAGCAGAAAATCAATCAATGGGTCATCTGGGATTGATCCTCCTCATGCAAATGCTTTTGCAATGCATTTTATAAACAAGAAACACACTTGCACTTGGACATTGAGAACATCAACTCTTTCATTTCATTCTGCAAAATTGTAAATCAAACACTGGAAAGTCATTTTTCAGATGGAGACTCGCTGCATTTGCCTTTCCGTCATTTTCTCCTCCCATACTGACACACAGTCTCAGTGACAAAAACTCGGGTGTAACAGTGGGAGGAGACAGTGGGAAATGTAGTTTGTTGGGTGACAGACAAATGAGTGGGCCAAATTTGCAAAAACGATGCTGCTTGAAATTAAAAGTTGGCAGCAGCTGTTTACAATAAGTGAAAATAGCATTCTATTCATTTTCTCAGCAACATATTTTCACTGCAATTTGGACCTTCAACCCATTGAACCCCACTATATGAAGAAAAATCCTGGAATGCTTTCCTCAAAAACCTTAATTTCTTTTTGACTGAAGAAAGAAAGACATGAACATCTTGGATGACATGGGGCTGAGCAAATTATAAGGAAATTTTCATTCTGAAGTGAACTACTAAGCATTCAATGATGGCAAAGGTCATTTAAATGTAGAAATACGCATGATTAATTAATAATGCAATATAGACTGATAAATATCCAATACTGACAGATAACAATAAATTAAATATCCAATACCAATAGGGGATAGGGGAATAATAGGGGAAATAAACCTATTTTTTTTACTTTTATTTGTCTTTGCACATTAAAGGATTAGTTCACTTTCAAATTAAAATTTCCTGATAATTTAATCACCCCCATGTCATTCAAGATGTCCATGTCCTTCTTTCTTCAGTCAAAAAGAAATTAAGGTTTTTGATGAAAACATTCCAGGTTTTTTCTCCATATAGTGGATTCCAAAAATTATAGTTTCAGTGCAGCTTCAAAGCGTTCTACATGATCCCAGATGAGGAATAAGGGTCTTATCTAGAGAAACCATCGCTCATTTTCTAAAAAAAAAAAAAAAAAAATTATATACGTTTTAACCATAAATGCTCATCTTGAACTAGCTCTCTTCTTCTTCTCTATTAAAATTCCGGCATTGTAGACACTGATAAGTGTATTACTGCCCTCCACAGGTTAAAGTTTGAACTAATTGTTATATACTTGCACTAGCATATTGTATATGACAATTTAGTTCAAACTTTGACCTGTGGAGGGCAGTAATACACTTAGAATTCCGGCAGTGTAGACACTGCTAATAGAGTAGTAGAAGAAGAAGAGAGCCAGTTCAAGATGAGCATTTATAGTTAAAATGTATAAAATTTTAATTTTTTTTAAGAAAATGAGTGATGGTTTCTCTAGATAAGACCCTTATTCCTCGTCTGGGATCATGTAGAACACTTTGAAGCTGCACTGAAAATGTAATTTTGACCTTCAACTGTTTGGAGGCCATTGAAGTCCACTATAAGGAGAAAAATCAAAAACCTTAATTTCTTTTCGACTGGAGACAGAAAGGCATGAACATCTTGGATGACATGGGGGTGAGTAAATTATCAGGAGATTTTAATTTGAAAGTGAACTAATCCTTTAAATTGGGATAGAAGTATTTGAACATGGAAAAAATAACATATTTCAGCTTCAAACACATCTAAACTGTTGACTTGAGTACTGACCCATGCTATGGTCTGAATCCTCTTGGCAATTTTCAGCAGTAGTTTACCGAAGCTGCCAGGTGGAAATGTATTAGCTGAGTGCTTGATGCATAGACAAAGCAAATATGCTGGTGTCAGCTTGTGGTCATCCCCGCTCGGCTCAATAAGCGTCAGCACCCGGTTCACCAGCGCGTCCTCGTGAGCCCGCTCAAATTCCAATGCAAGCTTTCGTTTCTGTGCACCTCGCGCCGGAGCCTTAGAGCTGCGCCGAGACACCACTGGTTCATGTAATACGGCCCCGCACATACGACATGCCTCTCCTTTCTCAGGCACACCCCCCGACTCACTGTCGCAGAGTCGTGCCAGCGCCCGGAGTCGAGTGAGAGTCTGGGCAGGAAGAGGTTTCGCACTCAGCGGGTCTTTGTACAGGAAGATGTAATGAGCACCAAAGGACAGCAAATCCCCATGATGTAGTGGAGTGGGCCGCTCAATACGCATGAAGTTAACCAGAACATTGCCATGGGTGACAGGTTCCAGGAGTAACCGCTGGTCCGAGGAAGAACGCCGTTGCACAGCACGACGTATTCGGCAGTGAAGTGGAAGCACATCCGGAGATGACAGGCAGATATTTGGCCGTGCTGATGCTGTTTCCTGACCAACTGTGTGTTGCTCTCGATTCAACAGGTAAACCAGGCAATCCTGACCAAAAAAAAAGCAGATCAAACTGTAAACACTACTCCAGATGGGAGTAATAAAAATATAAAAAGTATATGTGATTTTTCTCACCTGTTGGTTGTACCCTTGAAGGAGCAGCAAGTGTGGAGATTGGTAGAGAGAGTGTTTAACTCCACCACCATCTTTACGGATCTCAGTGTCCCGTGCGGAGCGTGTTCTGATTGGCCCTGGGAGGGTGGAGTAGTACCGTTTAGGTTCCTCACCAGGCAGTCCCACCAAGTTAAGGCTGGTTTCACTGAGGCTGCGGCAAAATGAGGAGCCGTGCTGGAGTGTCATTGTTCCTTTAGCACGGTTTCTTTGCAGCTTCCTCGCTTGAGCATTGATATCTGTCGTAGAGAGAAAACCACTTAGGTAACTGTCACTCATTGTCCTCAGCTACAAACTAACCTTATGGGGTTTAAATGAACAGATACGTTTAGCAAAATAAATGGACTCAAAGTTGTACTTATTTCAAGCATTAAAAGTCAATAACACCCCAAATTTGAAGTGGATATGGAGGTGAAATGCAAAGCATAATAAAGATAATGCCATGCTTAGTAACCTCAATTTAAGTTCAAACAAAGCAACTGGGAATATAGTGAATAAGTCATATTGACTAATTTTATGGTACTTTTAGTAATCTTTCGAGCTCAACGGCCTGCATCCCCATTCACTGTATGGAAAAGAACAGTTTAAACATAATGCAAAAACATCTTAATTTGTGATTCAAGGAAGAAAAGAACAAAGTATAGAGGTGTGATAAAATAAGGGTAATATTCTTGTGGGATGAGGGACAATGACTACTATAGGGGTAGTACATGGGTATAGGAAGTCAACACTTGACTGGTGCATGGAGGAATACAGTAAATTATGGGTTTGCAAAATAATGGTACTGTATATGGAGGTGGGGCTGGTGGTCGACACCATACCTGAGGACAGTCCCCACCTTTTACAATAGTTGTACAGGGCTGTATCAAACGCCAGCCCCGGGGGGAGCTCCGATGGCATCTACCATGCCCGCTTCTACTCAAGGTTGAAGATAGCACAGGGGAGTTTGTGTGGGTCCCTGCATGGCATGGGTAAACACCACAACAAATATAAATCACCAACAAAACCATGAAAATACACACAGTAATTCTAGTTATTCACTCATTCAAGTAAGCTGGTCACAAACCTATGTAGGTTTGTATCAAATTTGCATAATTGCCAGCCTATGGTCTGCCGGCGAACAACGTCTACTTTGACCCTCCTTCAAATGTTGTAGTTGTAGCTGAGACTGGAAGAGTTTGGTTTGTGTTGTCGACATACACATCCAAAGGATAAGGGCTTGAATTGATACCGTAAAACCGACACCATTGTTACTGTTCATATCACAGTGTATCAAGTGCTGAGGAAGCCTCCGAAATTCAGATATGGTAATGGCCCTTTCATTTCTGACACACGCTGTAAGCGGTTGACCAATCAGAATAGACTAGGGGTTGTACAGACTAGTCGACTTTAAAGGGGACCTATAATGCTCCTTTTGTATAAGTCTCTGGTGTCTCCAGAATGTTTCTGTGAAGTTTCAGCTCAAAACACCCCACAGATAATTTATTATAGCTTGTCAAATTTGCCCCTATTTGGGTGTGAACAAAAACACGCCATTTCTGTGTGTGTCCCTTTAAATTCAAATGAGCTGCTGCTCCCGGCCCCCTTTCCAGAAGAGGGCGGAGCTTTAATAGCTCAACAACAACAAAGCTGGAGAATCTCACGCAGCCAAAATGAACATTTTCAGGAGGATTGCTTGTGAAAGCAAAATGTTGGCACCGTGGGTGGAAATGTGCAGATTAAGGGCCGGTAATATTATAATAAGATTCCCTTTCTACGTCACTAGGGGAGCGAAATCTGAGCAGCTCGTTTTTTCATATGCTTGCAGAGAAAGGCTTACCAAAACAAAGTTACTGGATTGTCCTTTTTTCACGTTTTCTGGGTTGGTAGATGCACCGGGCACCTGATTATAACACTTAAACATGGAAAAAAGTTACATTTTCATGATATGTCCCCTTTAAAACAATCATACTAAATACATTTGAGTGTGTTGAAAGTTATGTTGTAACGTTAGTCTGTGCATTCGCTCAGTGGCTGGTATAAGAAACTTGTTGCACTATTAGATATTAGAATGTCATATTAATAAAAACTGGATGACCTGTGTTGCTAAATGACATGCAGTTAATTAAAAAATATATTGTATGATGAAAAAAGCTCTCTCTGATTATGCTATGTTAGCCACTTGACAAAATAGTGTTGTCTCTAAGGCATGGTGAAAACATGGTACTTGTGGTAAATCAAGAAAACAAGCGATTCAAACATTAAGACTAACCGTGTTGAACTATATATAACATATATATATATATATATATATATATATATATATGTGTGTGTGTGTGTGTGTGTGTGTATATATATATATATATATATATATATATATCAATGATTACTTTTCTGTCGATGAATGGATCCAAACAGTTGCTCACCTGTCTAATAAAACACTTATTATATTAAAGCGTGGTTTCCATGGTTTCTACGAAAGTAAAACTGGAAATCAAGGGTAATGCGGATATGATGTCATTGACAGCCGACAAATTGACAAAAGCCATGTCCTGGTTAAAATTGCTGATTTCTCTGGATTTAAACATTGTTGGAAATGTTTGGGATAATGCAAGTACACAAGTCAACAAAATATATAACACTGTTCTAGTGGTTTTTGGATATTCTAATCTAAAAATCTTACATATTGTTCCTTTAAGAGAAAATTAAAGTGTTTTTTTTTTTACTTTAGATGCATGTAAACCTATTGTAGGAAACTTCCAAAACAAAATTAGGAACTTTTAAAATAGCATAAAACAGGCACTTTAACTAGCATTTCATTTGGTTTTTGGTTGTATAATAGATTCTACAATGATTTTTACAGGTTATTCAAGAAATTGTTGATATAGGAATGAACTGGGAAGAGTTAAATATTCAGACATGGTGATTATGCAGACATAACTGCCAATTCCAAACCTGTTATAAAACGTGCTTGTGTTGGTAAATACCTTGACACTATCCATGAAGCCCCCGAGCATCTGTTGCAGAGAAATATGTGTGTGTGCAGATGGTGGCGGTGGCTTGCAAATGTAATCCCCCAACCCTTCTTCACCTTTACTCGTCCGTGACCTTCCAAAACCCTTGATCTATGTATATGCCTTCACCTTCTTAACCATCATTGCCCTTTAGATTGACTGTGAAAAGCACACGTGAACAGTCCCAATGTGAGGAGAAGCATGAATAAACCCATGAATAAACAGCAGGACGCTAAGCCAAGTTTAAGAAGACCACATTAAACAAGCTTAAGGACTAAGATCCTCTGATAAGCCTGCAACATTTTCATTAATTAAAATGCAATCACATGTAGACAAGAACTACAACAATTGTGCACTGAGAAATTATGCACTAAATAGCACAGTAGCAAGCTCACAGAAAAATGACCAAGATTCCATAATGCATTGAGAATATGATTTTTCCAATAAGGAAGATTAACCGTAAATTCTAGTTACACAAACCAGACTAACTGGGTGTAGAGTTTAGAAGTAAAGCTACACTTGTAAGAAATTTTTTTTTTAGCAATCTAAATTAGGATATTTAATTTTTATTTAAATATAATTATAAATAGTACTAAATAATAAGTCTCGTTTTAGAATAAAAAAAATATATATATATTTTTTTTTTTTTCATTTGAGGACCATATGGAAGCTTGTTTGCGCCACGGAATAAAACAATTTAAAAGATAATTGCAATTAATTTTTATCTCGCAATTCTGACACTTTCTGACACAATTGCGAGTTTACATCACACAATTCTGACTTTATAACTCACAATTCTGACTTTATATCACACAACTGTGACTATTTAACATAATTGCGACTGTATATCACACAATTCTGACTTTATCACGCAATTCTGACTTCATATCACAAAATTGTGACTTTATATCTCAACTGTGACTATATCATGCAATTGTGACTTTATAACTCACAATTCTGACTTTATATCACACAATTCTGACTATTTCATGCAACTGTGACTATATCACGCAATTGTGACTATATATCACGCAATTCTGACTATATATCACGCAATTCTGACTTTATATCACATAATTCTGACTTTATATCACATAATTCTGACTTTATATCACGCAATTCTGACTTTATATCATGCAACTGTGACTTTATAACTCACAATTCAGACTTTATATCACGCAATTCTGACTATTTCACGCAACTGTGACTATATCACGCAATTCTGACTTTATATCACATAATTCTGACTTTATATCACGCAATTCTGACTTTATATCACGCAATTCTGACTATTTCACGCAACTGTGACTATATCACGCAATTCTGACTTTATATCACATAATTCTGACTTTATATCACGCAATTCTGACTTTATATCACACAATTCTAACTTTATATCACACAACTGTGACTATATCATGCAATTGTGACTTTATAACTTGCAATTGTGACTTTATATCACGCATTTGTGACTTTGTATTATGCAATTGCGACTATAACATGCAATTCTGACTTTATAATTCGCAATTGCGACTTTATATCACATAATTATGACTTTATATCATGCAATTGTGACTTTATTTCACGCATTTGTGACTTTACATTATGCATTTGTGACTTTATGTCACGCAATTGTGACTTTATAACTCGCAATTGTGACTTTATAACTCGCAATTGCGAATTCGTGTCATGCAATTCTCAGAAAAAAAGTCCAAATTGTGAGATAAAAAGTCGCAATTACCTATTTTATTTTTCATTCAGTGGTGGAAACAAGCTCCCATAGGACCACCTAAAGGAAGGTTTTGTCAGATTTAGCACACTTCTGGGGATCATTTTCCCCCTCAAAGTACAGCTACACATAGAATCCAATACACACATGAATTCTCTCTATCCCACCAGGAAGAAAAGCTGTTCAACTTGAGGATAAATTATCCTGAGTAATGTGCCTGAAGTTATTGATTTAACTTCCACCCTGTGTTTTGGCTCAATAGCCACCTTGTTGAATTTGTAATTTAGTACAACAGCATCCAGGCACAAACAGAAAGAGAGAGACAGTGAGAGAGAGATGTTATGACTAGTCTGCAATAAAAGAGCACAAATATTTAATAGTGAAACTGAGACCTCAGGTCAGCTACTGGAGGTCAGCCATATAGCAGACCCTGTGGTGCATTTATCCCTGACATCTGTGTGTCGGCATTAGCGAACCTGAGCAGCTCTGAACGACAAAGAACAATTAAGATCTATTGGCAGTTATCACAACATCTATACCACTGTGTTGATAGCAGCGATATGTTCAGCACAACTTTTATCTACAGCTAGAAGCACTTGAAAAGAGTGATAGCTGATTTTAAGCTTCTGTTTCGCAAATGTGGGCAAACAAATGTTTAAAAACATATAATTTAAAACAAGAAAGGCAATATTTCATTTTTATGCAATTGCACTGTCCAAAATTGCATACTGTATAGTAGGCTAGTGTTGTCAAAAATATTGAAAGATCTGTATTGATACTGAAATATCTGAAATGGTTCCAATACTCCTTTTCTGCAGTATATACACCGATACCAACTGTGCGTTCTCACTCTCTCTTCTCAACCAACGGCGAATTTACACACACCCGCCTCCTGTCACTCACTCGTCATTCGCTCTGGTTGAATAGCGTTGGGTGTTAGGCGCTGAAATTCAGCGAAGGTTTGCAGTTATTGCTCATAATTTTACTCATTCACGCAGGTTTCGCGCTTACACTATTGATCTATATAAGCCACGCGCACATAAAGCTGCCTTTCAAACAGCAAATTGCACTCTTTTTCATGACTTATTGCGCTTAAACGATCAAATACACACAAAATTATGTCAAAATGCATGTCTTGGCGATTATTCAGGTGAACACAGTCAGTCGATTTTGGAATGTAATGGTTGAAAAAGAAATCGAATGTTGTTGTAACAGTATATTGGATCTGTGCATCAGCTCTTAAAGTGACAGCAGCCTAATAAACCTGCTGCTGTCTGTCATTCTGATCAACGAACAAAAGACAAAGAGAAAATCACTCTCTGCTCTTGACTGAATAACTTTTGTAACTTTAATTGTAAGCATTAATCTGAATTAAATTTTTACAATGAAGACTATCCATGTTATTTTACATGTGATTACTTTAATTTCTGTAGTATAATAGTATAGCTTCAAATAAAGCTGCGTGTAAGCTATTGCAACAAAATTACCCAAATTATCAAAGAATTATGAGATAATAATAAAAATATCTATATTGCAGTTTTCCCCATGGTATCGAAAATGGTATCGAATATCGATATTTTTCAAGGTATCGTATTGAAGTTGGAAATTCCAGTATCATGACAACACTACTGTATAGTAGGTACTACAATTGTTTTGAAACTTGCTTTGTGACCATTAAAAATGTACACTATATAATGTGAATATGAGTAGTATGAATGAAATTCGGACATACTTCGCTTCACTGCCATTCACAAATCCTCTCCTGTGGCCTTATGGGATAGTAAAGTGTCCATTGGATGCACACTACCAAATCTTGCTTATGAATACTATAAATGCTCACATACCCACTATATGGAAGTAGGCATATTCGGACACAGGGAATGTGATAATAATTAGCTTAATACTCTTCACAACAGTTATGCATAACAACTTTTGAATTTCATAGTTAAAAATAATGACTGGAGCGATGCTCAAAGTCGGATATCTGTTAAACTCTGATCTCAGAGAGAAGCGTCAATCGACAGTTTCAAAGATGGTGGCGACTAAAGGGCATCGTACTACATTAAGTTTGTAACATAATATATAACGATACCTTATTTTTTGCTTTTTAGGCTGTTTTTAAAACAAATGCATGCATTTTTGCATTTATAACTTTTGTAGTTGACATAATTGTCATCTTGTGGTGTGGGAGGTCAGATTTCAAATTTCCCGCTTTTTGCAATTTCTGTAATGTACCAAAAATATCCAACAGTATTGAACTATTGAGCAATTAAACTTTTAGGGTAAACATTTTCTGAATAAATTCGCCAAATGTTTTATAAGAGAAATGTACTGTAATGACTGAAATGATGCTTGAAGTCAGACATCCGATCAGCTCAATGATAAAAATTAGAATTTTTTGTTATATTAAAATTTTTGCTAAAAATGTTTTATTTTTAATTTTTAAATTATTATTGTTACTAATATTGTTTTACTCTTATAATTTATTTTTTATTGTAAAACATCTATAAACACATTCCATATAACATCACTTTCACTCTTTTTGCCCTGTTGTACGGGATTTTCCTGTTTCAATACAATCACATGACAAGAACATCCTCTCCAGAGCATTTGTTTCTCAGTGAATGCATTTGTGCGTTACCTGCAGTGACTGTGTCCTTCTCTTTTGCTGCCAGTTCCTCGACCTCAGCCCTTCGTCTGAGCTCAAAGCGACGAGAGTAACCCTCCTTTGGCTTCCAAAGGTCCTGCAAGAGGAGGGGCTTTTCGTTGTTCCCGAGCGCCCGAAGGCACTCAGTCCGCCACCGTCGCTCTGGGCCCTCGAACCGTCCAATCACGTCACATAACACATAGCTACAGGCCGAGGCCTTATTTAGAGAGTAGCGCTCAAGGGCCTCTTTGATCAGCTCTTGGGCGCTGGAACGAGGTGTGGCAAGGACGCTTTTGTAGTTAGCGCCAGCGCTGATTTCATCACCAAATATCTTCAGCACACCTGGTGCAGATGACTGGGTGGAAAGCTCAGCTGGATCGTCCCGTACCTGCTCAGGTAGGTCGGTCACAGAGCGACGATCCCGATAACTCAGTGTCCGGTACAGAACCTGCGTAAAAGTGCGACTCTGACGCTTCAGGCGGTTCTTGGATGGCAGAGACATGCTGGCAGATGAGGAACCGTAGAACATGGTGCCGGAAAGTGCATTGATTAAAAAAACCCTAGAACTGAGAAAACAATAAATTGTAACAACTGGCAGCAGTGTTACTATTCACAACCATATTTTATTAAAAATAAAATATGTACATTTATATATTATAAATTATTTTGTTTATAAATACATTACAGATAGATAAGCAATAAGATATAGTGAGCTTGTCATCTAATTTCAACTAATATAGTATTGCATTCACATGGCAGTACTGTACAAGCAGAGATACAGATAAGAGACAGACAGACAGACAGTCACAGGATGGGCAAGGCTGAATTTTTGTGAGGCAAACAGGAATGTTGCCAAGTATGTCATGGAAAATACAGCTTGATGGAAACTATGAGAATAGTTCTGGACCGTAAGTTACAATAATTTACAATATTCAATAACCCAATAAAGAACAACAGCATTTACTTTACATTGGAAAAACTAAAATAGCTCATCATCACACAGTGATTAGAGATGGATGGATGGATGGATGGATGGATGGATGGATGGATGGAATGACAAATATAGATAGATTGATAGATAGATAGATAGATAGATAGATAGATAGATAGATAGATAGATAGATAGATAGATAGATAGACAGATCTATGAAGATAGATAGAACGACAAAGACAGATAGATAGATAGATAGATAGACAGATCTATGAAGATAGATAGATAGAAAAATAAAGATAGATAGATAGAACAACAAATATAGATAGACAGATAGATAAAATGACTAATACAGATAGATAGATAGATAGATAGAACGACAAATATATATAGATAGATAGATAGACAGAATGACAAATATAGATAGATAGATAGACAGAACGACAAATATAGATAGATAGATAGATAGATAGATAGATAGATAGATATACAGATCTATGAAGATAGATAGATAGAACAACAAATATATAGACAGATAGATAAAATGACTAATACAGATAGATAGATAGATAGATAGATAGAACAACAAATATAGATAGACAGATAGATAAAATGACTAATACAGATAGATAGATAGATAGATAGATAGATAGATCTATGAAGATAGATAGATAGATAGATAGATAGACAGAACGACAAATATAGATAGATAGATAGATAGATAGATAGATAGATAGATAGACAAATATAGATAGATAGATAGATAGATAGATAGATAGATAGATAGATCTATGAAGATAGATAGATAGATAGATAGATAGATAGATAGATAGATAGATCTATGAAGATAGATAGATAGATAGATAGATAGACAGAATGACAAATATAGATAGATAGATAGATAGACAAATATAGATAGATAGACAGAACGACAAATATAGATAGATAGATAGATAGATAGAACAAATATAGATAGATAGACAGAACGACAAATATAGATAGATAGATAGATAGATAGACAAATATAGATAGATAGACAGAACGACAAATATAGATAGATAGATAGATAGATAGATAGATAGATAGAACAAATATAGATAGATAGATAGATAGATAGATAGATAGATAGATAGATAGATAGATAGATGGATAGATCTATGAAGATAGATAGATAGATAGATAGATAGATAGATAGATAGAACAAATATAGATAGATAGATAGACAGACTGCAGAGATGTCTCTCCAATGCTGCAGACATGAGAAACACCTTCTAACAGTGTGTGTGTGTGTGTGTGTGTGTGTGTGTGAGAGAGAGAGAGAGAGAGAGAGAGAGAGAGAGAGAGAGAGAGAGAGACTGCATCAGCTAAAATCCTCACTACTCGGCAGTCTAAACGGAGACCATCTGCTCGTGCGTGAAAATACTTCACCGTCCGCTCGTGAAGCCTATTCACAAACTGATGCGGCTGACATGCTGAGCCTCATTTAAATCATCTATCAGTCTACAGGTACACTGCGCACATCTAAAGTGCTCATCTGTCCCTTTCTTGCGTCCTGTTCTGCGCACAATTATTTAAACAAAACGTTATATATGATTCTTAAAGGCACAGGACATTACATGAGAGTGAATAATTTAACCTTCATAAACATTTTACACTATATACTGTACTGTAACTGCGCGTGCTTAAGATCAGCACTTTATAACTGACGCACAAGTTTCTTGAAAAGACTTGCGAAAAGCGTCAAACACAAGCTTGCAGAATAGTTCTTACCTGTCAAGCGCGCGTTATTCCCCGTGTGCTGAAGAGACGCTCATTTGGAGG
The DNA here is from genome assembly GCA_036281575.1 of Ancherythroculter nigrocauda. NCBI lineage: Eukaryota > Metazoa > Chordata > Actinopteri > Cypriniformes > Xenocyprididae > Ancherythroculter > Ancherythroculter nigrocauda. Next base: position 59,645,874 of record VTFQ01000003.1, read on the forward strand.
CATTAATTTTAAAGAAGCGCGTCGGGATACTGCGGGTCTCCACTAGCAACGGCGCGAGCCAACAAAGGCACCTGCTCGCGAGTCCTAATCCGCTTGTGCGTCTTAACGGGGCTCCGCCAGCCAGTCTCAGAGCTCTGATCCCTCACAAGCCGCTCGCTTGACTCCTGTTATTGACGTTTGCCAGTATTTCCTCTTGTGCATATGTTAAATTAGCTCTAGGGGCCGGTGGGATACAGTTTAGGTCCGCCCAGTCACTGTCATGGAATGCGACAACGTCTACCTGTACAGTAATAGTGAGGTGTCAAACATACATCAGTGTACAGAAATCTATGGTTGGTATGCTCGGAATGCCTTACCTGCTGGCTTTATTTTGTCGGCGCTGCTCATGGGTAGTCGTTGGGGCTGTTTATCCCTTTCCCCTTCTTTTATTTGCCCGTCTCCACTGACTACACTGTAGTCTGCATGCTTCGGCGTCTGCATTCCCTCAGCCGACTGCAGCCGGAAAGAGCCGAACCGAGAAATTGAAGCTCTCGCGTATTGTTTAGGTAGGGTGTATGCATGCCGTGCCATATGCCATTTTTCGCGAATTAAACCGAGGCTGTGTGGGATAGACATAGTCTTTTGAATGGGTCGTACTTAAACTTTATTGTCAAATTGAAATGTAGACATGATTCGTCAGCCTCGTTTTCATCGCGCGCAATTTTAAAATGGCTTCTTTTTACGGGCTCCAACTACATTTTTATTTTACAAATCATGTTTTCATTTATAGTCTACTGACACTAAAATGAGTGTGATGAACTAACTACACCTGGTTACTCTACTAGAACATCTCAAAGAGTCTTTGAGAAAAGAAATGCACTTCAATGTAGGCTACACACTTCAAAACTGTGCATGCATGCAGATAATGTAATAAAAGGTCGCTTGAGCGCACTTTCATAACGGGTTCTCTTTTAAAAAAAAATGCACTCTAATGTTAAAATAAAAGTTTTAACTTAAAGTACATTTTAAGTCATTGTGTTTTAATAATCTCTTTTGCAATGCTTTAAAGACGTACACTTATTCTGATGTGCTGACATACTCAAGCACATGTGCATGATTAATGTTATTATTTAATTAAAAAAAGCACTCTTAAGTTCAACTAATATACTTTTAATTAGAAATAACATGCCTGGTTTCACAGACAAGACTTAAGTCTAGTCCCAGACTAAAATGCATGTTTGAGCTGAAATCAGATATCAAATACACCTTCCTAATTTTGTGTTGGTCCCCCTTTTGCTGCCAAAACAGCCCTGACCCGTCGAGGCATGGACTCCTCTAGACCCCTGAAGGTGTGCTGTGGTATCTGCACCAAGATGTTAGCAGCAGATCCTTTAAGTCCTGTAAGTTGTGAGGTGGAGCCTCCATGGATCGGACTTGTTTGTTCAGCACATCCCACAGATGCTCCATTGGATTGAGATCTGGGAAATTTGAGGCCAAGTCAACACCTCAAACTCGTTGTTGTGCTCCTCAAACCATTCCTGAAGCATTAATGCTTTGTGTCAGGAGCATTATCCTGCTGAAAGAGGCCACAGACACCAGGGAATACCGTTTCAATGAAAGGGTGTACATGGTCTCCCAAGGTTTCCCAGCAGAACATTGCCCAAAGCATCACACTGCCTCCGCCGGCTTGCCTTCTTCCCATAGTGCATCCTGGTGCCATGTGTTCCCCAGGTAAGCGATGCACACGCACCCAGACATTCACATGATTCATCAGACCAGGCCACCTTCTTCCATTGCTCCGTGGTCCAGTTCTGATGCTCACGTGTCCACTGTTGATGCTTTCGGCGGTGGACGGGGTCAGCATGGTCACCCTGACTGATCTGCAGCTATGCAGCCCCATCCGCAACAAACTGTGATGCACTGTGTATTCTGACACCTTTCTATCAGAACCAGCATTAACCTCTTGAGCCATTTGAGCTACAGTAGCTCATCTGTTGGATCGGCCCACACAGGCCAGCCATCAATGAGTCTTGGCCGCCCATGACCCTGTCGCCGGTTCACCACTGTTCCTTCCTTGGACCACTTTTTATAGATACTGACCACTGCAGACCGGGAACACCCCACAAGAGCTGCAGTTTTGGAGATGCTCTGATCAAGTCTTCTAGTCATCACAATTTGGTCCTTGTCAAACTCGCTCAAATCCTTACGCTTGCCCATTTTTCCAGCTTCTCACGCATCAACTTTGAGGACAAAATGTTCACTTGCTGCCTAATATATCCACCCACTAACAGGTGCCGTGATGAAGAGATAATATTCACTTCACCTGTCAGTGCTCATAATGTCATGCCTGATCGGTGTAGATGTTGAGGCATTAGGACCCCCACAGACCACAGGGTGAGCAGCGCCCCCTGCTGGCCTCACTAAGACCTCTTCCAGCATCAACCTACAGCAGATCATCTCTTCAATATGCCAATTTAAATGAAATGTGGATGATGATAACTGACAAGACAATGACAATTTTATGATGTGATAGTATATCTCAAAGCTTATACTCTTCAGCCACACACTCAAAAGTGTGTACTTTTTCTTCACAAAAAGAGTACATAGTTTTAGGGCGTAGTATAAGTAGGCGAATTGGGACGCAGACCTAGTTTTTCCCAGGAGGTCTCCCATCCAATACAGACCAGGCTTAGCTTCAGTGGGCCAGTCTTGGGCTACAGGGTGATAACTTTTATTTCACATTCACAAGGGGGATTTTATACTGTATATCCACTAAAAATGCACACCAGTTGATGAAAATTCATTGCAATATTTGGAAATACTTTTTTATGTCACTGTATGTGCGCATATGCATAGCCTAGTTCAGCTCCAGTGAGCTATATTCAGATGGCTATGATCCATATTTATCTAAGCGCTGATTCTGGAAAAAATAAGGAGAGAACACTCATGCTGTTCTGAATGAACATTCAGATAAGATTATGAATGAACTCGCCTAGATCTATTTAATATCATGATGAATGTTAGATCCTTTTTGGGGATTGAGTTAATGTAGGCCTATTTATTTTTATTACAATATGACAATTGTAGTTACAGTTTCTAAATTTATTTTGGCTATAATTTTTGGTTTAACAGAAACTGCAGTTAGAATAATGTACAATGGCTAAAGAATGGATGTTATGCAAATGTTCATAAGGATGACTGGGAATAGCCATTTAATGTAATTTGGGCACTTTACTGAAAATGTCTGTTAAGAACATGGCAGATCTCTATGAATAATTCATTCCAGTGGAATGACTAATAGATTTGTAGTCTCCTGAGGGTGTAAAGTGGGGCCCTCTACTGGGACATTCAGCAGCTCAGAAAGAAGCAGACACTCATTCAAATCCCAGGACGTTTTTGGCTCAGTCACATTTGTACATTAGAAATGTCAGTTTAAATCTGTATAGGTAGAATGGATTGATCCTTGACATAAAAAATGAAAAATCTTTAAAAGTAGACACCTCATTTTGTACTCACCATTCTTTCAAAGCCTGTACTGAAAAACAGAATATAATCACAATGAAAACCAAACTAATGCGACATCTGGTGGCGTGGTGTTGGAACTGCTGGCTGAGATATTACAATGATCTAATACAGCTGTTTGTTGTTGTAAATTCCATTTCGAATGTCATGACCAATAAAACACGATTTAAAGGGATAGTTCACCCAAAGATGAAAATTATTTCATGATTTACTCACCCTCAAGCCATCCGTGTATATGACTATCTTCTTTCAACGAATACAATTGGAGATATATTTAAAAATATCCTTAGTTCTCCAAGGTTTATAATGGTTGTGAATGGCTGCCCAAATTTTGAAGACAAAAAAACGCACCCATTCATTAAAAAAATTAATCCATGCGACTCCAGGGGGTTAATAAAGGCCTTCTGAAGCTCATCAATTAGTTTGTGTAAGACAAATATCCTTATTTAAAACTTTATAAAGTAAATAACGAGCTTCCAGCGCGACAGCCATACGCATTCAACGTACATCCAAAAAGCGCCAACTTCCACAACGTAGTACATAATGACATGACGTACTACAGACCGTCATGGCATCGATTTGCTTCAGAAAGCCTTTATTAACCCCCTGGAGTCATATGGATTAAATTTTTTTTTATGGATATTTTTTTTTTTTCTTCAAAATTTGGGATGCCATTCACAACCATTATAAACCTTGAAGGACTAAGGATATTTTTAAATATATCTCTGATTGTGTTCGTCTGAAAGAAGATAAGTCGTATACACCTAAGATGGCTTGAGGGTGAGTAAATCATGGGATAATGTTCATTTTTGGATGAACTATCCCTTTAATTGACCGTTCGCAAAGACTTTAGTTACTGTTGCTACGCCACACATCTTTTTTTTTTTTAAAAATATCGCGGAGCAAAGAGGACACTGACAACGCGTCGACAGACAAGACAGAGTAGGTTACATTTGATATGAAACAAAGTCTCAAATGTCAAATTTTGTAATTTTTAAAGAAATGTAAAATACCATTTTGTGGATCTTTAATGTGTCGTTAAGGGGCTCGTGAACCGATGAACCGAGGAATAAGGGTCTTATCTAGAGAAACCAAATAAATAAAATATTATATAAGTTTTAACAATAAATGTGCATCTTGAACTAGCTCTCTTCTTCTCTATTAGAATTCCGGCAGTGTAGACACTGCTAAGTGTATTACTGCCCTCCAAAGGTCAAAGTTTGAACTAATTGTTATATACTTGTACTACTAGCATATTGTATATGACAGTTTAGTTCAAACTTTGACCTGAGGAGGGCAGTAATACACTTAGCAGTGTCTACACTGCCGGAATTCAAATAGAGAAGAAGAAGAGAGCTAGTTCAAGATGAGCATTTATGGTTAAAATGTATAAAATTTTATTTATTTATTTTTTTTTTTTAGAAAATGAGCGATGGTTTCTCTGGACAAGACCCTTATTTCTTGTCTGGGATCATGTAGAGCTCTTTGAAGCTGCAGTGAAACTGTAATTTTGACCTTCAACTGTTTGGTGCCCATTGAAGTCCACTATATGGAGAAAAATCCTGGAATGTTTTCATCAGAAACCTTCATTTCTTTTTGACTGAAGACAGAAAGACATGAACATCTTGTGAGTAAATTATCAGAAAATTTTAATTTGAAAGTGAACTAATCCTTTAATCTACTAACTCCCCTGACTGCTTTATTGGACAAAATGGCGGATGCGGCGTTGTTGTTAGATTGCCAATCAAACTCAGACCCTTTTCACAGACTGTGATGATACGTTTTAATATCATAAATCTGCAAAGTTTTTTATATTTTCATTTAAAAACATTTATAACACTATACATTGTATTATATTACCTTTGCATCAAGTTACAAAAACTAATTAATGCATGTGACAGTAAAAATTCATCTTTCTCTCATCTGACTAATTGCTCTCTATTTTTTTCCTCTTTATGAAAGTTGTGAAAACACAATTGTGGTGTTTTCCTTTTGCTATTTGTGCAAATGGAAACACAAAAATATATTTAATAAAAATATATATTTGATAGACAGTAAAGAGTATTAATTTTTTCAGTAAATAAAGTAGGTTATTATAAATAATGTATTACATTAATTAATAATCGGGTTCAAAATGGTGTTTATTCTTCGTATTTATTGATCAACCCACAGACATACAAAATGCATAGAATGCAGGACTGAAATAATGATTCAGAGAAGGAAGTTTCCTTAATAAAAAGCATTGGTATGAAATAACATGGTCTTAATACAAATACAAAACCTGGAGCAATACAAACAATGCAGAAAAATCACAATCACAAATACCTTCATGTGAAAGGTTCAAAAGACATTTATTTTTATGCAGAATGGCCAACAACACAAAGCCTTGAACTGTTCTGAAACACACCCAAACTAGAAAAGGCACAAATGATATTTACAGTGAGGTCAGGGATAGGTTTCAAGTTAAAATAGAGGATTCACCCATTTTACTGAATTAATATTTTCATAATTCTCCCCAACATTAAGGACCGTTCGGCAGCCTGATGTATGTGAAGTTTGGTGAACCGACTACACCAAATTCTACATTATACATTATTTAAGAAAGTTTTTTTTTACTGGGCAAAATAGCATTAAATTAGTCTTTTATGACTTGTATTGTAGTGCATTTTCGTTTGGCTTTGAGTCAAGGGTAAACTAAGCTTTCCATCATTTCAACATGTAAAAATACCAATTAATTACTGCATTCATCCGCCATCCAGCATATTCTAGTGACTCAAAAGTGAGAGGAAGGAGACTTTACATTCAGTATGCACTCGCTAATAAGTTATGTGTTGTTTTCATTCAAGGTCAAAGGAAATCTAAATGTGAATAATCTCAGGCTGAGTGGCAGTGAAAGCTGTATGATGGATGTAAACTGTCTGCTCCTTCATAATGAATCACCTAAAATACTCCCAAGTAAACACATTTGTCATTAAGTAGAATACACCAAACAAAGATATTAAAAAAAGCAGTCAACAATGGCAAAAACAGAGAACACTTAATACAACAGAATAACAAAAGTCATTAACACAATTTGAAATCATTTAGAAACTCATTCTACCATTGGGTTCTATAATACTTGCAAAACTGAACATTATAGGCAACAGCTTCTGTAACATCAACACTTACTGGGTTATTAAAAGGATCCTTAGGGTCTTATGTATCTACAGAAAATTATATTGTCAATGCAACTCGGTAAAGCAAAAAAATGAGGGCAGAAGCAATTTCAAGTCACAAACAGCCCTTACTATCAACTAAAACCCTTAAGGGAGCCAAAACGTACCTGACAGACTGTTGCAAGGTCACCGTGATTTTGCCAAGTAAGACATGTTCCTGGGTCAACATATTTAGTTGATATTCCTGTCCGAACATTTAGCCCTAACCCTATCCCTATCCTCAAAATCAGAGGGAAATGATAGGTGAATAACACTGGCATAGAAGCATGTATTGTCATGATACTGTAATTTCTAACTTCGATACGATACAGTGAGTGATTTTCTTTATGCTTTTTGATAAACATGACAGACAGCAGCACGTTTATTAGGCTGCTGTCACTTTAAGATCTGATGCACGGATCCAATATACTGTTACACAAGATCCGTTTTCTCTCAATTGTTTACGTTCCAAAACTGACTGTGTTTATCTGAATACTCGGCAAGATGGGCATTTTGACATAATTTTGTATGCATTTGTATGGCAAGCCGTTTTGACTTTTATTCATTCTCAGGATATGAATTCTTGATATCAACAATTCAATTTTCACTAGTTAAAATGCTAATTTTTGATATCAAGAATTATATTTCCACTAGTAAAAACTAGAATTCTTGATATCTGTAATTGTATTTTCACTAGTGAAATGTCACCATAGGCTGCCATTCAAATTTAATTGTTGATATCAAGAACTGATTTCTTACTAGTTGAAATTCCAATTTCACATATCAGAAATACAATTCTTACTAGTAAAAATCATAATTTTTGATATCAATAATTCAGTTGTCACTAGTTGAAATGTCAGTTCTTGATATCAAAAATTGAATTGGTACTAGTAAAAATGTTCATTTTTGATATCAATAATTTGATTGTCACTAGTGACAATGTTAGTTTCTGATATCATGAATGTGATTGTTACTAGTAAGAAAGCCATTTTAGATATCTGAAATTATATTGATATCAGAAATACATTTTCAGATATCAAAAATGAACATTTTTACTAGTAGCAATTCAATTGTTGATATCAAGAACTGACATTTCAACTAGTGACAATTGAATTCTTGATATTAAAAATTCGCATTTTACTAGTAGCAATGTAATTATTGATATCAAAAATTATGATTTTTACTAGTAAAAATTGTATTTCTGATATGTGAAATTGTCCAAAGTCGAAAAACAATGTCATTATTCACATAATATAGATTGCACATCACTTTATTTCTCAAAGAGTCTGAAAACGGTTCGTTCGAAGATTGTCTCTCTAAGCCCCTTTTCAAGAGCCTACTCTGCTCTGATTGGTCAGATGACTCCGTCTGTTGTGATTGGTCGACCGCTTACAGCACGTGTTGGAAACAAAACGCCCATTACCATATCTGAATTTCAGCTCCGGAGGATTCCTCAGCCCTTCATACACAGTGATACGAACAATGTAACGATGGCGTCGATTTTACGGTATAAATTCCAGTCCAATTCCATGCAAAGTGGATTCGCAGCACTGAAAACATCTTCTCGACAACACGAACCAAACTCTTTCAGTCTCAGCTACAACTACAGTGTTTGAGGGCGGGTCAAAGTAGATGCTGTTTGCCGGCCGCCAATGAAGACCATAGGCTGGCATTATGCAAATTAGTTACATTGTTATGTAGGTTTGTAACAGGAAGTGAGACTGGAATTGCTCACGACTCAGTTCAGAATCGATTCTTTCTTTTAGGAGACAATAAGTTAATTTGTCGTGCACTTTGATCTTTAAAACTTTGCAGACCTTTTACATATTACACACTACATGAAAGGTAAAAAAAAGCATAATAGAGGCACTTTAAAACCCCATGCAATGTGACCTAACCCCTAAATATTTTAGTTGCTAAAACCCCATTGTAGTCAAGTTGATTTAGTCATTTAATATTATTTAAAATATTAAATAGTAATATTTTTAGTAAATTTTAGTTACCTGAAACATTTTTACTAGTAGCAATTCAATTGTTGATATCAAGAACTGACATTTCAACTAGTGACAATTGAATTCTTGATATTAAAAATTCGCATTTTACTAGTAGCAATGTAATTATTGATATCAAAAATTATGATTTTTACTAGTAAAAATTGTATTTCTGATATGTGAAATTGGAATTTCAACTAGTAAGAAATCAGTTCTTGATATCAACAATTGAATTTGAATGGCAGCCTATGGTGACATTTCACTAGTGAAAATACAATTACAGATATCAAGAATTCTAGTTTTTACTAGTGGAAATTCAAATGTTGAAATCAAGAATTAACATTGTTACTAGTGGAAATGTAATTCCATGTAATCAAGAACTGAATTGTTGATATCAAGAATTCATATCCTGAGATGTGAATAAAAGTGAAAACAGCTTGCCATACATTTGACCATTTAAGCACATTTATCCATGAAAAAGAAGTCAATTTGGTACTTGCGAGCTGTCTGAGAGGCGACTTTATGAGAGCGCCACTTATATAGATCAGTGGTGCGCACGCTTTTGGTGTGAGTACGAAACCTGCGGGAATTACTAAAATTATGCGCAATATGATAACTATTCAATCAGAGCGAATGAGATGAGTGAGTGACAGGAGGCGGGTGTGTGTCAATTCATCATATGCACAGAACGTTCTTAAGAACTTCCGCAATAATATAAGCCAGCTGGAAAACTACCGGTGAAATGTCACTTGTTGGTGAGTCGGTATCTTCAATGTCCTGAGGTAGCTTTAACAGTATCAGTAGTGTAATACTTAGTTTATAATCAGAATATAGTCAATGACCCTGACTGTAAGCCTAAACTTGACATAACACTGCAAACTTGTCACTCAAATCTGATTGGTTGATTAGAATGTTGTTTCAGGACCAATAAAGATGTTGAACCAGGATCATGTTGTACTTGGTGAAATCACATTCACTGTGTTGGTCCACTAAAAGCGTAAATACATATTCACGGACTAAGGCGAGGTGTTTAGCATACACATTTCAGCTGAAATTCACTTACCATGACATGGATACAACTTATGGATACATAATAGAAAAAAAAATACTTTTCCGAAAATCCATGAGAAATGTATAATCTTAACACAGCAAAAATAAATATCAACATTATAATGCATTTATAGCTAAATATGATTATGTACATATGGATTACAACTACTGACCAAACACTTTCCATATTCATAATACATTAAATATTACTTCTTTTAAGATGTAAAGCAATAATAAATACACATTTTGAAAAAAAAATTGTTTTACATTATTGTAAAGGCCATACAAATTTAAATACTTGTTTAATAGATTTTAGTTTATTCGTATGTGAGCGTGTTAGTGTTTAATTTTACTTGACAATCTGTGGTTGTGCCCCTGATTATCTATTAGCCCTGATCCACATGACAGAAATACAAGTTTTCTACAATGTTCAAGTTTATTTTCAACGTTAAACAGTTATTAAAATATGTATGGCCTAAGGGAGCGCAACAAAAATGAAATGCTTCAGAAATTGTGATGGTACCAGCCAGTGATTTAATAGCAACCCTGAGAGCAAAAGCTTTGGCTGATCAGTCCAATGAACAGATGGCTAATTTACAAACCTTGACCATTAGTAGTCAGACGATGAAGCTGAAATGGTACTAAAAACCGTATTATCACAAAAGTGTACTAAATGTGTGTTATAATTCATCCAAAAGTGAAAATTCTGTCATTATTTACACCCTCATGTTGTTCCGAACTTCTATGATTTTCTTTCCTGCATAGAATACAAAAGGAGGAACCTATTTTATGGTATTATACTGTAGCAGTTTTATTATTTATGTATACTGGAAAATCTGCTAAACATTTAATTTAGAAATCTACAGAAGAAAGACAAAAACATACGAGTATGGCACTAAATGATGACAGAATTTTCAGTTTTGGGCGAACCGTTCCTTTAACGACTTTTAAAATAATCTGAAATGAACCTGTTTAAAATCAGTCCAGTGTTTTTTTAAATGTAATTTTCTCCTGTTCATGAAAGGCAAATAGCTGGCAATTTTCAGTTTATCTGTGTTTTTCATATCCTGTTAAGCACTCGTACAAAATTATCCGCAATTTAACATCTACAGCAGCTGAAAGTTGAAATAAATATTTAAATAAATAAAATAAAACGCTTTTTATTTTCACATTTTCACTGGAATTGAATGCCGGGGGCAAATGCCTATAAAGTGCCCCTATTATGCTAAAAACAATGTCATTATTCACATAATATAGATTGCACATCACTTTATTTCTCAAAGAGTCTGAAAACGGTTTGTTCGAAGATTGTCTCTCTAAGCCCCTTTTCAAGAGCCTACTCTGCTCTGATTGGTCAGATGACCCCGTCTGTTGTGATTGGTCGACTGCTTACAGCACGTGTCGGAAACAAAACGCCCATTACCATATCTGAATTTCAGCTCCGGAGGATTCCTCAGCCCTTCATACACAGTGATACGAACAATGTAACGATGGCGTCGATTTTACGGTATAAATTCCAGTCCAATTCCATGCAAAGTGGATTCGCAGCGCTGAAAACATCTTCTCGACAACACGAACCAAACTCTTTCAGTCTCAGCTACAACTACAGTGTTTGAGGGCGGGTCAAAGTAGATGCTGTTTGCCGGCCGCCAATGAAGACCATAGGCTGGCATTATGCAAATTAGTTACATTGTTATGTAGGTTTGTAACAGGAAGTGAGACTGGAATTGCTCACGACTCAGTTCAGAATCGATTCTTTCTTTTAGGAGACAATAAGTTAATTTGTCGTGCACTTTGATCTTTAAAACTTTGCAGACCTTTTACATATTACACACTACATGAAAGGTAAAAAAAGCATAATAGAGGCACTTTAAAACCCCATGCAATGTGACCTAACCCCTAAATATTTTAGTTGCTAAAACCCCATTGTAGTCAAATTGATTTAGTCATTTAATATTATTTAAAATATTAAATAGTAATATTTTTAGTAAATTTTAGTTACCTGAAAGAAAGAAAAAACACAATCATAATGTGGTATGAGTCGAAAAACCCTAAACTTATCCTTTAAGCCATGAAATCATATGGCAAATCTTTCCCTGGACATTGTCATCAAGCACTTGTGGCATTTTCCAAAGACATTACACATCCAAAAATGCAACAGACTTGCACTAGACTAGAAGCATGGAGAATCGATACTGTGTACAGTAATACGAAACATACTCATATTTCTGAAAGAAATAAGAATATCTCCCCACTGGCAGTGGCAGAATTGGCAGAATAATCCTACATCGATTTAAAAAACACTACAGAAATACCTTTAAACTGTAGTCAAGTAATTACTATCCAGGATGAGTGTTTTTACAAATATCTGGCAGTGATTTTACATTTGCTCGGTGTATACCTTTTTAAAAAATTGTAAACCTTCATGTACTGTAATTCATCCATAGACTTTTCCAGAAATGTTCATGTTCTGGATCCTTATCATCAGTCTCAGGATCGCACACGGCTTCAGGTCCAAAATGACCCCTGCTTGCCTGTAGTCTCACAAAGGCTAGTTGTAATTTCTGTTGTATGTGCTAGTTAAAGACCTATTAATAAGTGACAAGAGTTACATCAGTCAAACTGTTCGCTAGCAAAAACACAACAGAAAAAAAACAATATTTTAGAATTTTAGCACTTCAAATGATTGTGTGATTAGGTGTATGCATGTTTGTGTCACCGGGCCGTACTGGTTGGTTGATTGAGAGGTGTGTACAGGTACTTCCAGATGGCATAGTAATGGATGCCTGCTCCCATTGCAACAAAGAGGTGCCATATAGCGTGAGCAAAGGGCACTATTCCATCGCTTTTAAAGAACACCATGCCCAACACATAACACCCGCCACCAGCCAACAGCTCACACAGACCTGACCTGTCCGCCTATAAGGAAAACAGACAGGCATTCAATTTGTTTCTAATTATTTTGTCATAGGGTTGGGAATCGAAAATCAATTCCAATTCTGGAATCTGATACTTGTTATAAATTAAAATTTCGATTCCTCTTATCGATTCCTTTGTGTGCATTTTAATATGACTTTAAACCATTAAAGCGCAAGAAGACTTGTGCGCTGTTTTCTGTGCTACGCAAACATCCAAAACATGCACTCAGAAAGCCGCCTGTCATTCTGTATAGTGTGCAAAACAGAGTTCTCTTCCGCGTCTTTTTGCACTTGAACGGACAAATACACAAAAAATATGTCAAAATACCCTTGTAAACACAGTAGGTTATGTCTTAAAGGGTCAGTTCACCCAAAAATGAGAATTCTGTCATTTATTACTCACCCTCATGTCGTTCCACACCCATAAGACCTTCATTCATCTTCGGAACACAAATTAAGATATTTTAGTTGAAATCCGATGGCTCAGTGAGGCCTCCATAGCCAGCAATGACATTTCCTCTATAAAGATCCATTAATGTACTAAAAACATAGTTAAATCAGTTAATGTGAGTACAGTGGTTCAATATTAATATTATAAAGCGACGAGAATATTTTTTGTGCGCCAAAAAAAACAAAATAACGACTTATATAGTGATGGCCGATTTCAAAACAATGCTTCAGGAAGCTTCGGAGCATAATGAATCAGCGTGTCGAATCAGCTGTTCGGAGCGCCAAAGTCACGTGATTTCAGCCGTTTGGCAGTTTGACACACGATCCGAATCATGATTCGGTACACTGATTCATAACGCTCCGAAGCTCCCTGAAGCAGTGTTTTGAAATCGGCTAAATAAGTCGTTATTTTGTTTTTTTGGCGCACCAAAAATATTCTCGTTGCTTTATAATATTAATATTGAACCACTGTACTCACATGAACTGATTTAAATATGTTAAATATGTCATAGTACCTTTATGGATCTTGGGAGAGGAAATGTCATTGCCCCCTATGAAGGCCTCACTGAGCCATCGGATTTCAACTAAAATATCTTAATTTGTGTTCCGAAGATGAATGAAGGTCTTATGGGTGTGGAACGACATGAGGGTGAGTAATAAATGACAGAATTCTCATTTTTGGGTGAACTAACATTTTAAGTTAACGTATTGACATAGAAAACGCATATACAGTATATGGATCCATGCAGCTCTTAGGCCTTGTGTCCACCAAAGCGTTTTTAACCAGCTGAAAACGTCGAGCTTTGGGCCCCTCCTCCACTGAGATTGGACGGCTGGGTAAAAAGTGATAGTGATGAGCAATGCGTTTGAACCCAAAGTTGATCATTTTTCAAATCTCGGCAACCGGTAAAAAAATGTAGAGTGCTCAGAGTGAAATAGACATTCAGCGCCTCGTTTAAAAACGTGGCGCTCCCATTGAAAACAATTAGAAAAATACACTAGCCTTGGGTTAAAAACACTTTGGTGAACACATGGCTAAAGTTACAGCAGCCTAATATTCCTGTTGCTGTCTCTATAATAACGTTAATCAATCAACAAAATACAAAGATAAAATTCACTCGCTGCTCTTGACTGTATAACTTTTGTAACCATAATTGTAATGTATATTTTATTTACAAAGTGCAGTGTTATGTTACATTTACAGTTTCTGTACCTGAAAATGATAAAACACTGTTTATTGCAATCATATCTTTGTTTAGTTGTATTTATTTGTATGATTGCTAATTTGTTTATTTGTTCTTTTTTTAATTAATGAGTGTTTACTTGTCTTTATTAAATAAACGTATATAAGTTAAGCAAGTGTTCTTGAGCCTGTTGATTTTTGTTCATGGTATTCAGCTACAATGAAATGTTTTGCAACAAGACAGAATAAATGTGAATGATATCTTAAGTTGTCGTTGTTTTTTTTACCTAATTGGAATCGAAATTAGGAATCGATAAGAACTATAATCGATAAGCAGAATTGGAATTGAAAATGTTAAAATTCGAACGATACCCAACCCTAGTCTGCCATGACATTTTCAACCAAAAGCATTCATTTCCTTACCATAGAGAGAATGACAAGGGCGGGAAAAACACCCATTGCTATGTAACAAATCAGCTCTACAACTTTAAACCTGTAACACAAAGGACACAAGAAACACCTGTAGCACAGAAAACGTAGAAAAATAAAATTTGAAGAAAAAATAAAAACTACACTATAAAAATGCTGGGTTAAAAACAACCCAGGTTGAGTTGAAAATGTACAAACACAGCAACTGGGTTGTTTTAACCCAGCAGTTGGGTTAAATGTTTGCCCAACCTGCTGAGTAGTTTTATTTAACTGAACTATTGTTTAAAAATGACTGTATTGCTCAAAATGTATTAAATTGCTTATTAATAAATGTTCACCTTTCATTATTGTTGCCTCTAGTAATTATTTGTCAACCAATTTTGGGTTCATTTTAAGCCAGCCATATACTAAACATTCAGTCAAACATTTAACCCAACCGCTGGGTTAAAACAACTCAACTGATGGGTTTGTCCATTTTCAACCCAACTTGGGTTGTTTTTAACCCAGCATTTTTTAAAGTGTATTTGTCATTTATCAAACACATGCTCACCTTTCATGGAAGAAGAATACATAGGCAGTTCCTCCAGAGGCCATGACCCAGACAACCCAACGCATGTGGGCAGCCCATGGACCGAGCTCCCGCAGCGTCAGCCTGCCATAAAGCCATTAGATCCTTAATATAAATGGTGTTTTGAACATCAACTATCTGTGAAAGTCTCACAGTTTGATTCCCAGGGAATATAAACACTGAGGGCCAGATTTACTAACAGCTTACACCAGCGCAAACCCTATTTTGGTGTTAAAAAACTAAAGACACACAGTGAAAAATTAGCACTGAAAAGGCATGGGGGTCAGTGACAAATATGGTGCGGCAAGATGAGAAATTAAAAAATCTTTTAAAAACCTGTTTTAAAAGCATGCATCAGGTACGTTAAAATGTATATAGTGTGTCTAAGTTGATTTTATGTTGATAAAAATGACATTTGCACAATTTTTTACTAAAGTTAAGAATGAATGTACCTAAAAATGTCAAATGGTGTAACCGCCAAAGAATGAGAAATATTAAATATTTTATCCACCTAGATGGTATGTAAGCTCACTTATAGAAATATATACTTCAATTTAAAATATCAAATGAAAAATAATTTTATTAGAGTTATCTCTAAATGTAAATTTTAATGTGTTTTTGCAATATTTGGTGGGACACATGCTGAAAACACATCTGTTTTCTAAATAATCTTTGACAAATTATGTTAAAATTGTTTAAAATCATGTTATTACACTAAACTAGATGATTACATTTTATTCCACATTAATTTTTCTGTAAATAATTATATTTTTTATGAAAAATAGTGGTTACACCAATTGACACAAACCAGTTACACCACCTGACCATGTTACTTCTACAGCCAAAGGCCATTGTTTGTTGAACAAATTGACACTGAAAATCAAGCATGACAGTCAGCAAGTTAAGTTAAGTGGTTTCAGTGATGAAAAACAACAT
The DNA here is from genome assembly GCA_036281575.1 of Ancherythroculter nigrocauda. Classification (NCBI taxonomy): domain Eukaryota; kingdom Metazoa; phylum Chordata; class Actinopteri; order Cypriniformes; family Xenocyprididae; genus Ancherythroculter; species Ancherythroculter nigrocauda. The sequence continues at coordinate 59,662,094 of VTFQ01000003.1, forward strand.
CTGACAACAAGAAATAATCATAGTAATGAACAGTGAAATCATGTCTCATATATTTTACAGTTAAAAGGTTAGTTCACCCAAAAATGAAATTTCTGTTATTAATTACTCACCCTCTTGTCATTTCACACCCACAAGACCTTCGTTCATCTTCAGAACACAAATTAAGATAATTCTATCTCCCATAGAAAGCAACGAAATTACCCCTTTCAAGGTCCAGAAAGGTACTAAAGACATCGTTAAAACAGTCGACGTGACTGCAAAGGATCAACCTTAATGTTATGAAGAGACAAGAATACATTTTGTGTGCAAAAACAAAACAAAAATAGTATCTTTAAACTATTTTGTCTCTTCCCTGTCATTCTCCTATGCTGTTGACATGGTAAACACAGTGCAGAAACTCCAGGTTTTACGTCAGAACACCGGCTCATTATTGGCCGGGCCCTGCGTCAGTCTCTCACGCATGCGCTGTGCTGATCACGTGATCAGCTTTGGCCAATACTGAGCTGGCATTCAGACATAAAGAAGGAAGGCTTCACTGTGTTACTGTGTCACCTGCGTGAGGATAATGACAGGAAGAGAAAAGATTGTTTATAGTCATAATTTTCATTTTGTTTTTGCGCACAAAAGTATTCTCATCTCTTCATAACATTAAGATTGAAACACTGCAGTCACGTTGACTGTTTTAACAATGGCTCTACAACCTTTCTGGACCTTGAATGTGGCCATTTCGTTGCTTTCTATGGGCGATTAAAAAAAACCTCTCAGATTTCATAAAAAATATCTTAATTTGTGTTCTGAAGATGAACAAAGGTCTTACATGTGTGGAACAACATGAGATTGAGTAATAAATGACAGAAATTTCATTTTTGGGTGAACTAACCCTTTAAGGAACAATATCTGATAACAAGAAATCATCAAAGTGATGATTTCTTAAGAAAAAAATATCTGATAGCAGGATCAGAATTCACTGGTGCTCTGTGATGAGCCACTGTTTCCTTGCTTGAAACTATATCAATTTATCTATTGGGGGAAGAGGGGCTCTGTTATGTTGTTTTAATTATAAAATCTTAGAAATTTAATGAATTGTATTTTATAGATGTAAATTGCAGTCTGTGGTTAAATGCACAATATGTAAGACTTTTGGATTCAAATATCAAAAAACCACTTGGACAATTTTATATATTTTGTTGACTTGTGTACTTATATAATGCCAGATGTTTCCAAGAATGTTTAAACCTAGAGAAATAATAACCAGGACACGAGCCATGTCCGTGCGTCGCCTATCAATGACATGATACCCGCGTTAATCTCGGTTTCCGGTTTTATTTTGTCGAAACCACAGAAACACCAAAGACACTTTAATATATTATGTGTTTTATTAGACAGATGAGCAACTGTTTGGATACATTTGTTGACAGAAATCTAATCATATTATATAGCTAAACACGTTTAGTCTTATTGTTTAAATCTTGTTTTCTTGATTTACTCTGAGTACCATGTTTTACCATGCCTAATATGGATCTAGTTGACTGCAGTGTGCAACAAGTGTCTCATAGCAGCTGCCGAGCAAACGCACAGAGTAGCATTATAACAAATTTGAACACACAAATGTGCCTAATATTTTAAAACAGAGCTGCTTTACATCACATACGCTTGTACTGAAGAAGCAGAAGCAGCGACTGCGGCATAATAAAAGCTGTTGTCGATACGTTTGACGCACTTGTCTTTCATTAGCAATCACTCCATGATTTTATATTGCTTACATTTTTAAGTGAATGGAATAGAAATATTGAAGCTAAACATTTCAATGTTAAACATTAATGTTCTAAACATTAATGTTGTGCAACATAATTATATATTATTTTACTGAATTACATAGCTTTAATAATAAAGTTGTGGATAAAGCACCACTTTCTCAAAAAAATAAAACATTGAACATTTGAAAATAGTTCCAAATAGTAGTTTAGTTTATATTACATCTTTAATCAGCAATATAAACTAGTGATTTTGACTAAATTTGCCCCTAACAGAAAGGCTTGTAATAGAAGTCAAATGGTGTAACCGGTTACACCATTTGACATTTCAATTTAAAATCAAATTTGACAGGTATTATCATGGACACCTATGTAAGCACATGGCCTTGGTGGAAATATTTCAAATGTAATTTTTAAAGTCAATACACATTTTTATAATAATGATGAATTATCAATGTATTCTTGGGGTCATACCATTTGACATGTATACCTAAGAATACCTGACCATACCCTACAAATGTCAAAATATCTCATATTTTAAAGACAGTTACTAACCTTTGCATGCAGCATTTAGTGTCACCAGGGGTCCCTCTTTGTGATATAATTTCCTGTCACATGGTTTTCTTGCACAATATTAACAAAATGGCTCCTTGAATGGTGGTTACACCACCTTGACACTTCAGGAATTTGACTTGACTCCAATGATTCCCCAAATTATTTATAATATTCAGAACAATGGTGTTAAACTTATTTTTATTTACTATTAAATTGTTCTAATGTAAGATTATGCCAAACTACCTTATATGGTGTTTTATTGAGAATTTCACCTTTTTTAAACAAGATCAATTATTTGATACTAAGTTTTTACGGTTACACCACATTGACATTTTTGCAATCAATCCCCAAATATTCTCTCAAAATTGATTAAAACCAGAAATTTTAGACTTGGTCCTCAAAGAAGAGAATGTATGTAAGTAATTTGTTAATTTATTTTCAATTTTTACCCTTTTAAATTTAACTAAAACTATAAGGACACAAAAAAATGAGCGTCACGTCATTGACCCATGGACAGGGTTATTTTTGCGGCTGAACTTATTGCATAAGAATTTGTAGGAGCTTCCCTTTCAGATGTGAAATTTATGGGAGGAGAATATTTAAATGAATCATGCAAGGTGATTTACTAATTTTTGCGTAGTCAATTCACTGGTATTTGTGCCATTATTTACCGCCCAAAAAAAAAACATGTCTTAAACCTGACTCTAATTTGCATTGCTTTTGGTAGATTGTGTTGGCCATTATGGAAATGATCCGGCTGCGTCTGTGTTCTTTAATTTGTGCATCGTCAGTAGAACTGTCCACTCCCATCAGTGCTTTTTTTGGAATTGCGCTTTCATGCAAATTTGCCCTGTTTAATAAATCTGGCCCTGAATGCACTGTGTTAAATCCATTTGAATAAAGGTGTTTGCCAAATAAATAAATGTAAAAGTACAGTTGAGTACTAAAAGTACAATTTGGCCCTTGTCAAAGTCGCTCGGATCTTTATTCCTGCCCATTTCTCCTTCATCCAACACACTGATTACAGGAACTGATTGTTTGCTTGCCATCTAATCTACCCAGACCTTAATATGTGGTCTTGTTAGAAGAAAATCAATGATATTCTCTTCACCTGTGACTGCTCATAATGTTTTGGCTCATCAGTGTATATCAGAGTGAAACAGCTTCTTGAACAAGAAAAAAACAAAGCAGGAATTGATTTTGCCCATCTGGAATTGATTGGATTGTTGCTGTGAGTGACAGGTTGTCCCGCCCTCACGCCAGTAAACACATCATCAGAGAAGATAACATTGTGACAGCCAAACAAAAAACCATTAATCCCTAAAGCAGACTGAAAACTAATTTCTCAAATTGATGCATAAACAACATTCACTCTGTACATGAGCTCACCAAGGTGTGTACGATGCAGCAATGAAGAAATAGATCACCATCCTGTCGCACATGTGGAAACAGTGTTCAACCGATCTAAAAAGTAAAGTAAGATATCACTTCTCAAGTACATGTGTAAATAAACATGAATCTGGATTATCAGTTAGGCCTAAAAGATTCATCCATCTACACTAGCTCGATTTCATAAAATGAAACCAAACACACACTTGCAACTCGCTAGACAAACATTCATGTTCAAGTGTCTGGATTGCGTGAACAACACACTGATCCATAAGCCTTACCGGAGGTGACTCTTTTTCCAGGAGACGGTATGGAAAACTGTGGATATGATGAAAAGACTTGATAGTCCTGCCCCATAAAGCCATGCTGAGATCTCCTCCCAGTGGTCATCAGATAAGAAGTACAACAAGATCCCTCCCACAATGCTGGGAATGATCCAGAGCTGAGAATAAAATATAGTCACAGATTACGTTTAAATGTTTTTATTTGGTATTTCAGCATAGCCAATGAAGGCATAATAAACATATTAATCACAAGCTTGCAGAAAAGAAATAAAATGGACCAAACTTTTTCAAATAACAAAATCTTGTCTTCTAGTGTATAACTAATTCTTTATAAATGCAGTGTACCAGTCAATTCTATCAGCCATGTTTATTCCGAATTATTCCGATTTTTAAGAAAATCTGTCAATATTTGAAATAACCAAAATAAACCTGCCCCAACCCAAAAGGATCACACCCCTATCTTGAGAGTTCCACCTCCAAATTCACGAATGCAATATGCAACACAGCAGTGCCTAAACTTAACACTCGCCAAACCGTGTCACTCGCCAGTTGACCGGTAACATTTTTATGAATTCTAGCAATGCATGAACGTGAACAAGCGAGAACGACTCTCAGGACAGTTGACAGGCCTTGACAACGTAAATATTCAACCACAAAAGACGCGAAAGGGAGCTCATTTCATTACTCGCACGCTGTGTGGAAAGTTCTGTGTGCTCACACAACCGAAGCACGCACACAGAAAGCCACGTCTCACAAATGCTAAACTGAGTTTGCACGTCTTCTTGCACTTGAGAGGACAAATTCATACAAAATTATGTAAAAAAACAAACAAAAAAACAAGTATCCAAGTAAACACAGTCGGTTATGTCTTAAGTGAATTTATACAGTTGAGAAAGTAAACATATGTGTACATATCAGTATATTAGATCCATGCATTCGCTCTTAAAGTGACAGCAGCCTAATATTCTTGCTTATTAATGTTAATCAAACAACAAAGGACAAAGAAAAAATCACTCACTGCTCTTGACTGATTAACTTTTGTAACTTTAATAAGGATTAATTAATAAGCATATTTAATTTATACAGTGAAGACTATGCAGTGTTATTTTACATCTGTACCTAAAAACTACTGTCAGACCTATGTGAAAAGCAATGTTTATTTCATTTGTATCTTTGTTATATTGTTTTTATTTGTGCTTTTGCATTTAATTTGATGATTTGTTTTTATTTTATTACTGACTGTTTACTTGTCTTTAATAATGTTTTAAATTTATATTAGTTAGGCTAGTAGTTTTAGCTGTGGTATCGAAATTGGAATAGAGAATTGTGAATTTTCACTGGTAGCTAAAATTTTGTTGTCATAACTGCCTCTTTTTGCAAAAACAAGTTTCATGGCTGGTAAAAAATATGTATGGCCGGTACATATTCTTAAGTCCCCGGCCACAGGCAAGTGTGGCAAAAAGTTAATTTTAGCAAAGTCTGTTCACTCGGCGGCCATATTTGCAACGCCTCAGGCATCCAAGACCAAGTGCTATCTATTTGAATGGGGAATCCTGGCATCTCAAAAACTGCTTAGCGAAGTCACAATTAAATAATTTCAAATAATCACTTCAATAATCACTTTCAAATAATAATTTCAATTAAATAATATTTCAAATCAGCAACAAAATCTGACATCAACTGTCCCATAAATATTGTTTCTTATGCTCAAATATCATTAACAAGCTTATTTTTCAGACTAGACGAGCCAGTGCGCATGTGCACTCCTAATGAAGTGTTAAGCGTGAGTGATTTACATGTTAAGTCAATGCAAAAACGCAATAGACATCCTGCGGCACGAATGATGTGATTCGCGCGAATGGAGCGTTTCGGGCATTTGACGCGTGATTCGCACAAGTTGAAAAATCTAAACTTTGGCGAATATTCGCGGTGCTTTAACCAATCAGGAGCTTGCTCTAGTAGTGATGTGATTACGACGTAGCAAGCGGAGGCAGAAATCCGAAACAACAATGGAGAACAAAATCATCGTCGCTCTATGTGGATACCCGGAGGTGTACGATACATCTTCGTACTTTTATAGAAACAGGAATAAAAAGGTTCTTGCTTGGAAGAAAGTGAGTGAGGAGGTCGGACAATCTGGTAAGTTGTAAAAAAACGCTCTTTACTCAATTTGAGCTATATATAAATACATACTGAGACTACAAGCTAGCTAAAGCTGGTAAATTGAGCATATTCAACGTATTTTACAACTACTTTCCCACTGACGAGTTGATGTGTTTATTCAGAGGAAGTGTGCAGAAAGAAGTGGAAGAGTCTGAGGGACACATATATTCACATGACGCGAATTCGCATCTGTTGTGAAATGAATTTCACGTGCAAATGAAGCGAGAAAACTCAAAATGTTCAAGCGTCCAACTACACGCAAATAGCGTGATTTATTTGTGCAAGTCGTGTCTGGTGTGAACACCCCATAAGTGTGAGTCTCAGGTTTCTATGGGAACCGGAGCTTCTAGCGGCAGCTGCAGTGACGCAATGACTTTATCAATCAGCGATTGGCGCCATATTGCGCGTTGCAGTTTCTTCCATTCATAACTAATAGGAGTGAACTGTCTTTCTATATCTATAGTCTTTGGTTTTAGACCCTGCAACGCATGCACCTCCCCCATCATGAGTGGACACGCCCCTTACTGCTGATTGGCTACAAGTGGCTACATTTCTCAGAAATCACTTACTGCACCTTTAACTACAGCCTGCTGAATAATAATAAAAGATATATTTCACTTTTCCTTCACTTATGCTATTCCTTAATTCCTCCCTATTCTAGCTTGTACTATCCTGAACGATGGCTGAAACTTTGTATTACACATCTCGTTTATTGCCTCTTTAGATTAATCGCTTGTTGTATTCCTCAATTAGATAAAAGCATCTGCTAAACGAATAAATGTAAATGTAATGATTGTAAACACACAACTCACCGCATGTGTGGCGCAGTTAGCAGCGTGCTCATATTCAGTTGGCTGATATCTCTTGTTAGATGGTGCACGATTGTTCATAAATCTATAAGTAAAAAGGAAGTTAGAAAATGGAGGCTATAATTACTTACAAACTTAAAAAGAAATGCATAACATACTATTTCCCTACCTGCTTACCTAAAGCTACAGTAATGCTGCTCCTGACATTTGTGTTTGAATGTTGTTTAACAACATTAATTTGTGATTTCTATAAAATGTGTCGAATAAATAATTCTGTAACTCAACATATATGCTATTGTTAATGCTATAGTCAATAAAATACACCACAAATGTCACCACACATTTCACACGATGTACTGCATGAAAATAAAAATCTGCCTTTTTTAATAAAATGTAGAAAATTATACAACATTTATGAACACATTTTCAAATATATGCATTATTGCACTGTTTTATTGTAATTTCTGACGAGTTAATCACCATATAGGTCAAATGATCATGTGACTGATCATAACTTTTGCAGTTGGCTGGCAGTGTCTGGTAACCATGGAGAACCACAGCAGAGGAGTCTTTCATCCTTACACACATCCTTACACAGTGCTGATGTCACTGTTGGCATGGAAACATATGAGACTGTGAGGAATGAGGCTGTGCGTGGTTTCTTTTTCCTTCTTCTTTTGTACCACAAAAGTGACACTTTCAAGAATTCAAGACCACTAGTTTTGCTGCCAAAGTGAGAAACTTGGAAATGAGATGGACATTATGTACCAGTTCAGTAGCAATGTGGTATAAATTAATGCACATTACTCATGAGGATGATAGTATTACATAATTTTACTAAATGTTCATAGTAGTTGAGATTGATGGAGCAGCTATTTGCTAGAACAAAAAGCAATAAGAACAGATTTGTGTGACAACACAGCATCTCATGATGGCTAAAGTCTGAATTATGCAAATTGCAATTAGGTCAAACTGAAGTGATTTGACTTTTGCTATGGTTGTTACTTAATGACCACATCTAGTTCAAAGCATATAACCCACATATGTCCTAATTTCTATTGTTAGTAACCCAAATAATGTGGCCTAAATTTGTTCTAGTATTCATTATAATGGTCAACACTCACTAAAACTCAAACACCCCACAAAAAACAGTCCTGTTAATAATCTTCTGGTGATGTTTGAAGAAACTATTTGTAAAATTTATATATATATATACCAACAAACGTCATTTTCATAAAAGGATCAGAAAATCTACATTAAAAATAATACTATTGACAGTCATGGTCCTCTGCGCATGAAAAAAATACTATAGTAATTTATATTAAATATTATAGTGTTTTTGAATCCTACTATAGTAAAACTCTTGAATTTGTTGTGTAATATAACAACTATAGCAATATAAACAAATTACTGTACCAAGTTTTCAACAACTATAGGGTATATTACACTGCAATACACTACAGTTTACTGTAGTAAAATCTAAAGTATACTATAGTATTTATTACAGTTGATCAGTTCACTATTTGATACTACAGTAGGCTGTAGCATTCATCAAAGTGTTGTAAATACTATAATATATACAGTAAGCTACAATTTACTATAGTAAATACCATAGTATTTTTTCAGGTGGGTGGTTATGCAAGAAAAAAAAATTCTCTGAATTAATATTTTAAAACAGACTACCTTTTTTCCCCAGGGTTAGGCGTTTAATTTTATTTTTTTTTCTTTATAATTTATGGATGGTACCACCACCTAGATGCGTTTACTGTAAACCCCACAAAACAAAACAAAACAAACAAAAAAACACTAATTTTCAGAAATTGAAAACATGTTTATGATAGACGAGGGGCTGTCCGTATTAGTTGAATTATTCATGTAAATTTAATAATTTAATAGATGTTGGGGGAAAACTAAAGTTACGTCATGAAGCCACAAACAATAATTGAATCTAAACGAATTGAAACCTTAAGGGCCAGTCCAGCATCACTCAAATCCATTAGCACTTGCTATCCGCACATCCTCACGAAGCCACTGATAGATCCAGATGTCATCCGCTCGTGCACGATAATGAATCCCTGAGAGCTCAATCTCACGCTCCCGCGGTTTACGTTTAGTCAGATTTGAACAATAGTCACAGTTCTTCGCAAATAAACATTAAAACAACGTCTTTATACCACTCCATTAAACATCAGTCAGGTAACACGTAAGTGTTCAGGGAACACCGCGTTTTTTAATCAACACTCATTTATAGGAAACCACCATATTAACAGTAAAACGTAACTTTCAAGAATCGACGTTTTTTTTAAAACCCATTTAAATTACCCACGTGAACACGTAACCGTTAGCTTTTCTTCGCGGCGCGTGGGTGTCACATCACAAAAGACAGCTCTAGACGGATAGGAAAACGACAGAATTGACAAGACTTCCTCGCTATAGTCAGTAAAAAAGCTAAACGAATCATTTATTTGTCGTCGCCGCATTTACTCACCTTACAAGTTTCATTTAAACGCGTGAAATCCAACAGTTGCGCGAGTCTAGATGAAAACGTCGTAGAGCTCGACTCTCAGCGACACACGCATTTATTAACACTGGCTCTGAAACATCAGTCAATGTTGAACTACGAGGCGATCATTGAGCGAATAATCCGGAAGTAGAGAGCATGTAACGGTCTTCCTGCAGTCAGAAGCGTCTGGAGCGGATCATCCCTGTAGGATGGTGGGTTTACTACAATCTATTGTGCATTAGATCAAATACCCGCACTCATATTGGACGTATAGCGTATTGGTTCCACCATTTCTCAATTTTACAAAGGCTTCAAAAACCTCAGTTGATCAATTATTGATGGCCATATTTTGACCGTATATGGAAACTGTAAACTGCTCAAAAGGGGGTTTAAAAAAATAAATAAAAATAAAAAGTCAAGGCTTTTGTTCACTTTTATTGAAACAATGGAATTCATACAAACATAGAATTAGAAGTGCATAAAATATTCATGGTTTCAAAAGTGCACTTCCTTGCACAGTGACATCCATGCATAAACGGGAGATCGTATTCCAGACTGTACGCCACCGGATTGATTTATTGGTCCTCACATCTGCAAATAAAAGTGAAGATGTAAAGGTGTATCATTCAAGGTAGGCTACATTGCATTTTAGGATGTTAAAAACTGCTCTGGGAGAGTTCACAATCCGACCCATTAACCAGTTAAAGGATTAGTTCACTTTCAGATAAATTTTTCCTGATAAATTTACTCACCCCCATGTCATCCAAGATGTCCTTCAGTCGAAAAGAAATTAAGGTTGATGAAAACATTCCAGGATTATTCTCCTTATAGTGGACTTCAATGGTCTCCAAACGGTTGAAGGTCAAAATTACAATTTCAATGCATCTTCAAAGAGCTTTAAACGATACCAGACGAGGAATAAGGGTCTTATCTAGAGAAACAATTGGTCATTTTCATAAAATATAACTGTATATGCTTTATAAACACAAATGCACATGCTTCCACTCTCCGTATTCAAAAAGCTTACGCCGAATGTCGTACGCCTTCCCTATTCTACTTGCGGTAAAATGAAACTGGCGTCGCGTTCGTTCCGTAAGTTGAATAGGGAAGGCGTAGGACATGCAGCGTAAGCTTTTTGAAGAATACGGAAAGCGAAAGCACGCGCAAGGCGATCATCTGTGTTTATAAATCATATACAGTTGTATTTTTCCGAAAATGACCGATCTTTTCACTTATTCCTCGTCTGGTATCGTTTAAAGCCCTTTGAAGCTGCACTGAAATTGTAATTTTGACCTTCAACCGTTTGGCGTCCACTTAAGTCCACTATAAAAGGAGACAAATCCTGGAATGTTTTCATCAAAAACCTTAATTTCTTTTTGACTGAAGACAGACATGAACATATTGGATGACATGGGGGTGAGTAAATTTATCAGAAATTTTATTTTAAAGTGGACTAAACCTTTAAGTAATACATTTCACAAAATTTTGCAATATTAGGAGAAAACTTAAGGGTCTCACCTCACAAATCCACCTTTTTTTTTTTTTTGCAGTCAGGAACTCCAACATTTGCTGATGGGGAAAAAAAGAGCAACTTCAGTAGCTGAAATACCATACTTTAAATGCAAACTAACAACTTACAAAAATAAGAGTTGCCACACTTTGAATTTCCATGACTTTTGTAGCCTTGTCTTCACCAGATTGGGATTTAAATAAGATATGGGGCTAATACTGCCTTCACACACTATCGGAAACTTGTTAATTCCCACTTCTGAAGTCGTGATTACAAGCTCATCACATTCAAGTTTAAAAATGGGGTGTTCATGTGCAATTTTTACCTAGGAAACTCGTATTTGCGATATTTCCGAGAGCACGTGAAGGCAAAAAGCCTATAACGCTGAAAAGCAGTATCTTGCCTGTTAACATTACACATTCGCTATAAACCATTAGCATGCACGTTGGAATCCAAAATTCACAGTCACATGTATTACGCGAAAGAGCCTCAGACTATATTTTCATAATCAGCTGCTGAATACAGCATTCATACGAGGTGTCAGAAAATAGTAGAAGTCATCAGCGGCTCGTTCATTTTCATATCAGATCCATTCAACAAGGATCAGTTAAGCAGTACATTTCACAAACTAGCAATATTAGGAGAAATGAAGAGGGTCTCACCTCACAAAACCACATTTTTGCAGCCAGGAACTCCAACAATTGAACCGCCAGTGAAAGCTGATAGGGGAAAAAAAAAAAAACCTCAGTAGCTGAAGGTATGGTGTTTCAAGGGCTGAAGACCTTTGTTCATCTTCAGAACAAACTAAGATATTTTTGATCAAATCCGATGGTTCAGTGAGGCCTCCATTGACAGCAAGATAATTAACACTTTCAGATGCCTAGAAAGCTACTAAAGACACTTAAAATGGTTCATGTGACTACAGTGACTACACCACTTTATTCAACAATATCTAGTAATGGGTGATTTCAAAACACTGCTTCATGAAGCTTCTAAGCTTTACGAATCTTTTGTTTCGAATCAGTGGTTCAGAGCTTGTATCAAACAGCTAAAGACTTGTTTACTGAAATCATGTGACTTTGGCACTTGATACACGCTCTGAACCACTGATTCAAAACAAGAGACTTGTAAAGCTTCAAAGCTTCATGAAGCAATGTTTTGAAATCGCCTATTACTAGATATTGTTGAATAAAGTCGCCATTTTGTTTTTATGGCACACAAAGTATTCTCATCGCATCATAACATTAAGGTTGAACCACTGTACTCACATGAACTGTTTTAAATGCATCTTTAGTAGCTTTCTGGACACTGAAAGCATTATCTTGCGGTCAACGCAGGCCTCACGGAGCCATCAAAGTCTTAATGTGTGTTACGGGTGTGGAACCACATGAGGGAGAGTAATTGACATTTCATTTTTGGGCAAACTCTTTAAAATGCAAACGAACAACTTACAAAAATAAGTTCCCACACTTTGACCAATGAATTTCCATGACTTTTGTAGCAAAGTGCTCACCAGATTTGGATTTAAAATTTATAGAACTGGGGCTTATTCCCATTCACACATTAGGTGTTTAACGTTTCAAAATTATAGAACCACATTAGTGTATATATAAACATTTTATATAGTGATTTTAACAAGGGACCTGGCTTCTGAAATCAAGTCTATAATGCAATAAGTTACTTGAAGAGAAATCAGCATCTATCGTGCCCATTAACTACATATTTGACAAAAAAAAAAAATGTATTAAGAAAAAGAGCCTCAGACTACATTTCATAATCAGCTGCTGAATACAGCATTCATACGAGGTGTCAGAAAAGTATTAGAAGTCATCAGCGGCTCAATTATTATATAAAAAGTGCATATCAAACAGAATATATTGTCTAAGGTTCACTTACCGCAATCCATTGATCGCATTCATTCGATTCGATTCGATTTAGAATCGATGCATTAAACGCGAACGTTCTTCCCGTTCAAACGCCAATGGTGATCATCCATGGCCACGTGTTTCCGAACTCCCAACTTTATTTAGACTGAAGAATCTACAACAGGAAAACACAAAGGTTCATATGCGGTTCACTTGTAAATCCGATTCCAGCCCTCAAACGAAAATCTTAATGTAATCACATGCAATAAAGGCATTTGAAACGTTGATACTGTCACTCAAATCATCAAAGCACATTGATGTTAGTTTTACGCTAATATCGTAATCCCACACTAGTATTGGGGTTCTGAAGAACTACACTGAAAAGAAAGAACAATACTTACACGCTTGCAAACACAAAGCGACTTTCTGAAGAACTGCACATGTTAAACCACAACATCCTGACCACACTAAAGTTCGCTGAGGAAAAGAGAGGCAGGACGAGCGTTGTGCCACGGTTTATATATGCGCTCTTCTTTGCGACATCCAGCAGCGTATTAAAGTGTTCAAAGCTCATTCATGCCCTCTGCTGGTTAGCTTGGGTATGGACCCCAAAATAAAAATAACAAGTAGGTACACAGACACGTACCAATTCCACAGAAGAAGAAGAGTGTACAAAAAGAGTAGCTACCAACAACAACATTTTAATTCCAACCCATTCCAGGCAGGGGTGCCGCTAGCAATTTTGGGCCCTATGAAAGAATTTGAGGTTGGGGCCCCTACCGCACCAAACATACAAATCAACCTAGCTATCCAAAATCTTTGTCTGCAATTTAATAATAATGATATTACTTTTGCTATTGCTTTTGACCTCTAGGTATCAGTATTTAGTCAGAAACCTACCATGGCTATAGCACTAGCAGATGATTTATTATGCAAATGTAAAAAGTAATAGAAAAATACAGTACAGTAATCAAATATTCATATTCATACATTCTTAAACAAAACCAAATGTTTAGTCAAAAAAGCAGTGGCGGAGCCAGGATTTTTTCGTAGGGGCCAGCAACCAGTCTGGGGTGGCACAGAAATCTTCATTATTTAAACATAAAAATTTGTCTGATTATAATGTAGCTACTGGACTGTGCCTACAACACAACTGAATACAGTTCGTTTTTAGCCTACTTAATTGTAATTGAGATCATGGAATGCTGAGTGAATTTAACCTTTTTTTTTTTTTCTTTTTTTTTTTCTATAGCTAAATTTCAACTTGTTCAGTTAATTCTGGTTCTCAGAACCCCCAATAGCTTGTTCTCCATTGTTGCATCTCCATGGATGAGACAGATAACTACATACTGTACTTCAAAGACAACCTTCATTGAATTTTATGTATAATCAATGAACTCTTCAACAATTCTGAGTTTATCTGTTGCAAAAAATAACCAAAAAAGTAAACACTAAATGTTTAACTTTCTATATTATCAAAATAAATAATTGCAACAGTTCTATCATACTTAAAATTAAACTCAGTAGGCCTACAAAGAAAAAAATGTGTTCTCTTTTGAATTCCCATTTGCTGATGTGGAAGTCAACAGCACATAAATGCCAGAATGTAAAATTAATTATGCATTTAAATGTGTTTATAAATTAACGCACAATTAGCATCTTCTAGTACAAATGCACAGTTCTCACATTTATTTATGCATTAAAAAATTACATATAAGCTTGTGCCTTATATTGTGATCTCACATAGCAGAATATTTTAGTCCAGAGACATGTGACGCATATATAGGCCTAAATGCATGCATTTTTAACGCAGCTTTAAACGCATTGTTTTGGTTATTTCTTAATAGATGACAGAACTACGACGTTGCATTTATAGAGAGTAATATACAGCGCGTCATATTTGCGCGTGATTGAAAAGTGCGCGCGGTCTTGCAACCCACCAGTTGAGAAACATTTACGTAAGCTATAGATTCACTGTTGTTCTGCTGAAGCTCATTCGGCACCTGTATCATTTCCGCGCACGTTTGACTTGCGCCTGGCGCTGAGGCGAAGTTGGAGTGCACGTCTGAAAAGTCTCCCGTTTTTTGTGGTCTTAAAGAGACGATTCTGCGTTTAAATAAACGCAATTCTTGTCAACAACAACAACAAAAGTAGACAGAAACAGCAATTGTGAGCGGGGTGGCCAAGCTTAGGCAAGGGGTGGCCACCCCTTGGCTCAGCCCCTGCAAAAAAGCTCTAACTTGTACTCGGCCTTAAGGCCAGAACACACCAAGCCGACACCGACGAACTAGTGGCGACGAAAGCAGACTGCGGGGTTGGCTCACGTCGGCAGCGTCTGTGTCCAAAGTTGGCCTGACACACCAAACCAACGCTAAACAGCCGACGACAAAGTAGCACATCAGTTCTGCGCCTGCGTGAGATGAAATGCCTTTCCGTACCAGTATCTGAACAGCCAATCAGAATGATCAGAATGCCCGACGGACCGACGAGCTCCGACAGTGATTCAACATTTCGAATCGGCCGGAAAAAAGCTTACGAGGACCAACTTCAGCCGATGGTGCAGAACACACTGAACTTAGTCGGCTGACGAACAAAAACTGCCCGACAGCCGACCGTCGGCTTGGTGTGTTCCTCGTCTGGTTGGTCCTCGTCTGCTATTTTTCGGCCGATAAATGTTGAATCGGCGTTGGAGCTCGTCGGGCCATCTGATCATTCTGATTGGCCACAATAAATACAATAGAACGTGATAAATTCTAGTAAATGTGGTCTTCATGATGTTAAAAAGCTTGCAGATGATATTCTCCCCTCTTTTCATCAGACATTTTAGTGGCTGTTTTAGATCAGGTTCGACTTTCTCCGTATCGTTTTATAATAGAATCAATAGAATCCAAATGGTTTGCACATTTAATCATCAGCATCACATAGGAACGGCTCATGCAAATATTAACACTTTTGGAGCACGCTGGTGAATGCTCTATGGTAATTTGCTCACCACTCATGCAAAATTAAACAATTGGGCTACAGTCACAATCATATTGTGCAGACAATTGATCCAGTCAGTTCGTAAAGCGTATAAAAGCTCCGAATGCGTGATGTACAATTAATGAATAGTCTGATGATTCTACGTTTTGGTGTGGGCGTTCAGAGGAGAGTACCGTCAACATGTGACAAGTGCTGGTGCGCGAGAAGTGCCGGTACTGCATACCTGCCCACTTCGAGCACTGACTTTTATTGCTAATAAAACCTATCTCCCAATACAAAATATATTGGGCAAGAGTATTGAGCTTGGATCCAACATAAAAATCTTATTTTTCAACTTATCATTTTAGGAAAGTCCCATCATTCAGTGAACATTGAAGCGTCTCATTGTATTGGTCAGTACGGCTCTTGATTTCTCTTGGTTCAGTGCTGTTTGTTCCTCGGGTGAGGTATGGGAGTTGGATCGGCGGCAGTGGGGGTCGATCTGGGCTTTGGGTTGAGACGCGGTTTGTATAGTAGCTGGATGGGGGGGTCTTCTTGTGGTATAGATGGTGCCGGTTGCCCCCTATCTGTTTGAATCTGTTTTGTTCCGGTGTGACCTGGGGTAAGATCTGCAAGCCTGAACTCTTCCTCATCTGAAACATATCAAAGTCAAGATGTTCATAAAATTTCACAAAAAGGTTTGACAAACGCATTATCTAACAGTTGCCTAACATATTCAAAATTTACAAATATTAACAGGAATACAGGAAACTGAGGTTAAAGGCTTTGTGTTGCTGTTTTAAACTGGTTAAAGGGTCATGAAACCCCATTTCTCATTACAGTTTTGAAAAATGCTGCAAAGGTGGGCATGGTGGTGATCTGCAGAGTGAAGGAGGAGGAGGGGAGACTGACAGCAATGGCTTCTGATGCAGACAGTTTTATTTTTGGCATTCCCAGAAATGCATGCTGCACATTACATTATATGCACAATATGCACATGGTTTTGTAAGCCCATAGTAAATTACACAAATACATACATATCCTCTGTGACAGCTATAAAATGCACAAATAAATGGACAGTCATTCACATTTGTTCTCTGCATCGAAAATACTGTATATATGGTATATGAGCATGCTGTTGCATCTTTGATAACTTTTGATTGGTTAAAGGGCCATAAAGAGTGGTTACACTCACAGTGTGGATGAATCGTTTTTGTGACGAAGACACAGGAAGATTTTAGCAATGCCTGTAAGACAGGAACAGATGTTAACAGAAATCAATAACATCAAGTGGATTATTAAAAAACATCCGTTTTAAGCTGTTTTAAATCCTACAAACTGCATCGTGTAATAGCATACTGTACGATCCAACATTATTTCATTTGCACACACTTCATTCAGTTTGCTCTTAATTACCTTAAAAACTATTTGATTTTAAGACTTCCATTTAAATGCTTAGAATATAAATGTATACTTTTCATTTTAATGTCTACTGTTGGATGATTTGGATTGGTGCAGCAGGCGCAATGATATTATGCAGCGTCTCTCACAAATGTCTCCATGGTTGCAAGGCTCGCTCCCTGTGCAAGCAGGGGGTCACAGGCACTGCGTAATATCATTGCACCTGCTGCACCCATGGTACGGCAGCAAAGTTTCTCGATTATTACACCAGAATGAGAGTATAGTTCCAAGCCATATCGGCCTAGAAAATCGCAACTTTTCATTTTCCGTTGGTCTTAGTACATGATGTAACTACCGTTCCATATTAGAACTGCACCAACATTACATCTTCAAATCAAGGTTAAAAATGCTTTTTTTTTACTAAGGCCTATGACTTGTGATGTTGTTTGTTGTTTGTTGTCTGAAATGAAGTCTTTTACATCATTGTACAGCACATTGATCAACTGTAGTTGTTTTTAATTGTGCTTTATAAATAAATTGAGACTTGAAACTTAAGAGTCAAGTTTTAGGAAAAATACACAGTAAAATCCATAGAGTTAAATTAACTCTGCTCAGAGTACATGTGGTCCCTCTCTATATACTGTTAAAGTAACACTGAAGCAGAGTTAAAGTTAATAAGATAATTAAGCTATTAATAAGGCTGTGACTGAAGTCACTTGTAGTTCTTGTGTTTCTCTTTTCTCCAGGGATTCTGCTTGTTAACAGCAGGTGTTCATCACTAATGCACAATCATCACTTAATTAATTGCTTAATTATCTCATTAACTTTAACTCTGCTTTAGTGTTATTTTAACACTATTTAGAGAGGGACCATATGTACTCTGAGCAGAGTTGATTTAACTCTGGAGATTTTGCTGTGTATTGAAACTCTTTGGTCATTTCTGAGTGAGATGCTAACGGTCTAATCAGATTTAATGAACTATGCTAAGCTATGCTAAAAGTGGTACCGCCAGACCCGGAGATTGGCTGAATGGATTTGAAAACGATAAAACTCAACTGTTTAAGTTGGAAAATGAGCTATTTTCAAAGTGGAGTGTTCCTTTAAGTTCAGTTCTGTTCAAAATCCCAAAAGGTTGATTCTCTCGACAGTCTCATAACACAAGATCAGTATATTCAAAAATGAAAAGTATGTGAAATAAAGTAACTTACATGATAATGTAACACTCTCACTTTTAACTCTGCTGACAGGATTGTGTCAAATCCATATAGCTACTGAAATACCCAGTTTGTGACAAACTCTCTGTGAGACAACTATAAAAATAAATGTTCCAAGAAAGTTTTAGCAGCAAAAAACAAACCAAAAAATGGTCCCCAAATTACAGTAGTGGTTATTTCCTACTACTGTAACTAGAAATATACAATCTTATTTTGTTATTATTATTGTGTTGGAAGGGTAGAAATATTTGTCATCTTACCATATACTTTAATTTCCACTTTATCTTTACCAATCTCTGTACCATCAGAACTAGTAACAGTGTATGTATATGTGCCCGTGTCCTTCAGACTAACACTTTCAAATCTTAATGATCCATCTTCTTCCATTGTTAATCCTGGAGTGTTTGACTTCATCTTCTTATTTCTCCTCTCAATTACGGCGTCACTGGAGAAATGGGTCCATTTTATGTCATTAGATTTGTCAGTGTATTTTTCTGGTAGCTTCATGATGCAGGACGTTCCCACTTGTAGATCTTTTCCACATGTCTCTGTTGAGACTATAATAAATAAAATTATATTAGTATTCAATAAATCTCAAAAGGGTTCAACTGCTCATGTGGTTCACTGTGAGGAAAATGAGTAAAAACAGAGAATGAATAATTAATTATAACACAAAATCAGTATATTCAAGAATGAAAAGCATGTGAAATATGTTGGAAAAATACACTCTTACCAGAATAGTTATTATTTAGTTTATGTATTTCAGTTAAAGGTGCTAAAGAGGATGTATTGTTTTATACATTTTTGCAATATTACTTGAAACTGTCTTTACTAACTGATAAAAGACTATTTATTAGGTGCACTGAAAGTAATAATATTAATATACATCATCTGTGCACGAGGTAGGGCCTTAAAAACATCAGCCAATCATTTACGCGATCATCGCGTAAACGATTGGCCCTCTGGCTTGTCAATCACTGCCATGATGATCCATGTGAGAGATGCGCGGCTGCGCGCTCCAGTAACTTTCCACACTCCACAGCTGCATGCAATGTTTTTGTCAGGAGACAGGAGTAACAACTGCAGATTATGAGTTACCTGCGGTGAGTCTGACATAATGAATCCACGGCTTTAAGTTGCGCACACACTTAATGATTGTGAGGCCGATTATGAATGTAAATTGATACTTATGACTGATCGCGCTCAAACGCGTCCAGTCAGAGCCAATTGCTTTCAGTCTGCGATTACAGTCGGTGTTCAAATTCCATGTGAAAGTATATAAATCTGCTTCAGGAGCAGGAAACAATCGCTGTATGTTGAGCATAGTCAGAATGTTTTACCTAGTCGTTAAATGTGTGCCCGGCTTAATAACACAGCGAATGCCGGTGGTAAACACTCGTGTTCCGATATCGTGCACGAGTTTTGGGAGGCGTTCCCTCTAAATGAGCTGTGAAGGAGGGGGGTTGTTCTTACCCATGCGCTCATTTCAAAAACTCAGTCGACAAAAAGAACCTCTTTAGCACCTTTAAAGCTGTTTAAGTTATCAAGCTGTCTCATGTGAAGTACTCCTTTAAGTTTCATTGAATGACCACTAGGTGGAGCTCTAAGCATATATTATTCTGGTTCCTTACTGAAGAAGAATTACATGTCATGTTGTTGACCACACAATAAAGTGTGACGCACTTTTGTTCTGTGCGTTTTGCTGAGAAATGGCTGCTCCAAGTTTTTTATTAAAACCAATAAAATAAATTAACTTACATGATACTGTAACACTCTCACTTTTATCTTCGCTGACAGGATTGTGTGTCTCGCTTGAATACGGTTTATTCTCCTGTACTTGAGTAGATGTCAAGAACACTTGAGGATTTTTTTCATTCTGGATGAGCTTTCCATCTTCATACCAGGATAAATTTTACATAAGTAAAAACAGAGAATGAATAATTGGGTTTCTTTTTAGAAGTTGATTCAGAAACTTAGACAAAACTATTGGACACAGTTCAATATTCTGTTCCCACTATAACAATAGCAGTTCATTTAACACACACTGACTCCTATAACAACAACAGGATCTGTCGTCACAAACGGGGATCTGCATTAGGCAGAATTTAAACAGTAAAATTAGTCCTTGATAAAATAAGACTTTTGACTCAAATCCATATAGTTACTGAAATACCCAGTTTGTGACAAACTCTCTGTGAGACAACTATAAAAATAAATGTTCCAAGAAAGTTTTAGCAGCAAAAAACAAACCAAAAAAAGGTCCCCAAATTACAGTAGTGGTTATTTCCTACTACTGTAACTAGAAATATACAATCTTATTTTGTTATTATTATTGTGTTGGAAGGGTAGAAATATTTGTCATCTTACCATATACTTTAATTTCTGCTTCTCCTTTATCAATCTCTGTACCATCAGCACTAGTAACAGTGTATGTATATGTGCCCGTGTCCTTCAGACTAACACTTTGAAATCTTAATGATCCATCTTCTTCCATTGTTAAACCTGGAGTGTTTGACTTCATCTTCTTATTTCTCCTCTCAATTACGGTGTCACTGGAGAAATGGGTCCATTTTATGTCATTAGATTTGTCATTGTATTTTTCTGGTAGCTTCATGATGCAGGACGTTCCTACTGGTAGATCTTTTCCACATGTCTCTGTTGAGACTATAATAAATAAAATTATATTAGTATTTAATAAATCTCAAATGGGTTCAACTGCTCATGTGGTTCACTATGAGGAAAAGGCATAAAAAGAGAGAATGAATACTTCTCAGGCTGGGTTTCTTTTTAAAAGTCAATTTAGGTACTAAACTTAAACAAAACTATTGGACACAGTTCAATATTCTGTTCCTATAAAAAATGACAGTTTATTTAACACAAACTGTGTCACGTTTCCAGTCATTCCCGGACTACATTTCCCATAATCCTCCCTGCCAATCATCTGCACTCACTCCACCAATCAGCTAACACTAATCACCACACCCAGCTGCCACACATTACCTGGACTATATATGCTAGTCACATTCTCACACACATTGCGAGGTCTTGTTTTACCATGGTTGAAATTCTGAGTGTTATTTCTGTATTCCTGTTCTGTTGTTGACTTGGACTGTTTATCTGGACTGATTCTTGCTGCCTGCCTTGATCCTTGCCTGTTTACTGTTTATCCCTGCCTGCCACCTGCCTCAACCCTTGCCTGGTATTGTATGTTGCTTGCTGCCTGCCTCGACTCTCTGCCTGTTTACTGTGTATTCTGTACTGCCATCTTTCCCAATAAACTGCATTGGATCTATACATTCGTTACTGTCACGATCACCGTCTGCTCCTGTCAGTTCACGGACTACACTTCCCACAATCCTCCCTGTCAGTCACATGTTCACTCCACACCAATCACCTGTTGCCACATACAGCCTAGCACACTACACTGATCACCACACCCAGCTGCAGCTCATTACCAGGACTATAAAGGACTTCCACACACACCACCTCACCGCAAAGTATTGTTAACTGTTGTTGTCAATTCCGAGCGTTTTCCTGTATTCCCTGTCTGCCTGTTCCTTGTTACCGTTCCTGCCTGTTCCCTGTTTAATGACCCATTGCTGCCTGTCCTGACCCTTGCTTTGTATAACGACCTGTGAGTGATATCTGCCAGTCCCGATCTCTGCCTGTACCTGGATTACGATTCTGTCTACCCTCTGCTGTACCTGTTTGCTCCTGATTTACCCTGCCTGTACGACCATGCTTACATTTAATAAATGCTGCACTTGGATCCCCTGCCTGAGTCCCCCATTCGTAACAAAATACTTCGCCCTACAAAGATCCAGCAGCGTCTACGAGCATTATCAGCTTCAGCATGGACCCAGCACGGTGTCTCGTCGGCCTTCACCAAGGTAACTCTAGCTTCGAGGATCATATTCAGAAGTTCTTGGATGTCGCTTATCTATCTGATCTGCCGGACTATGCCCTCATTGACTTCTTTGGTTATGAATTAAATGAACCATTAAAAACCTATTTACTTACCAATGGTCCCCGAGGATCGTTCATGGAATTCTTGGACTTTGCCCTGCTCGCAGTTGGTTCGACTTTCACTGTGGGGGTCGCGGAGAAATGCGACATCCCTTTGAGCCACGTAATGGCGGCCGCTACGGACAGCGTGCACAAAATGGCAGCTACTACAACACAGCGCCACGTCTCTGCTGATCGTCCAGAGCCAAGTCAGCCGGTCGCTTCGCTCTCAAGCCAGCCGCCCGCTACGCACCCAAGCCAGCCGGCCGCTTCGCACCCAAGCCAGCCGGCCGCTTCACTCTCAAGCCCGGTGGACGCTTCGCACTCAAGTTCGCCGGTTGCAACGCTCTCAAGTTCACCGGTTGCTATGGACTTATGTTCGCCGATTGCAACGTACCCAAGTTCGCCGGTTGCTATGGACTTATGTTCGCCGATTGCAACGTACTCAAGTTCGCCGGTTGCTATAGACTCATGTTCGCCGATTGCAACACACTCAAGTTCGCCGGTTGCTATGGACTCAAGCGCTCTGGACGCGATGGACAAAATGGCTGCTTTGCCAGTGCCCACGGGCAAGATGGCCGCCCCTGCGGTGCTGAAGGTTGTAGGGGACGTTCCAGCCACTGAGTCCGCTCCAGAACCCGCTCCAGCCGGTGAACCATCGCCTCACTCTCGGAGGAGGAAGAGGAGGAGGAAGAAGGCGTCCTCCTCTCCTCAAGACGCAGACGTCCTTCAAGAGGCCGCTGTGGACCTGGAGATCACTCCAAAGGCTTCTCTTACTCCGCCCAAACTACTGACTCTGCCTGCGCCGCCCAGGCTCCTTGCCCTGCCAGCACCGCCTAAGCGCCTTACTCTGCCGGCGCCACCTGAATTCCTTGCCCTGCCAGCGCCGCCTAAGCGCCTTGCCTTGCCGGCGCCGCCCAAGCGCCTTGCCCTGTCGGCGCTGCCCAAACGCCTTGCTCTGCCGGAACCACCCAAGCTCCTTGCCCATCAACCCGCTACATCCTCCGTTGATTTCCCCTAGAACTTTTTGGGGGGGGCAGTATACCTAGGGGTGGGGAGTTTGTGGGTGGGGATCTTGCCCGGTCACTGCCGTCAGCGGCCTTTGGATTAATATGGCCAACCATGGACTATAACCCACTATGGCCATCTATGGACTTTGATCTGCCATGGCTGCCTGAGCCACATGACCTGCCCAGGCTGCCCGAGTCGCCTGACCCGCCGTGGCTGCCCAAGGCTCCTGAACCGCCGTGGCTGCCCGTTGCATCTGACCCGCCGTGGCTGCCCGTGGCATCTGACCCTCCGTGGCTGTCCATGACACCTGACCCGCCATGGCTACCCGTGGCACCTGACCCTCCGTGGCTGCCCATGACACTTGACCCTCCGTGGTTGCCCGAGTTCCTGGACCTGCATTGGGGACCCCGTTCCTGTCTGCATGCAGGTCTCCAATGCACCCACCCCCTAGCTGTTCCTCTTACGCCACGAGGACGCGCCTTCCGGGAGGGGGGCATTATGTCACGATCACCGTCTGCTCCTGTCAGTTCCCGGACTACACTTCCCACAATCATCCCTGTCAGTCACATGTTCACTCCACACCAATCACCTGTTGCCACATACAGCCTAGCAAACTACACTGATCACCACACCCAGCTGCAGCTCATTACCAGGACTATAAAGGACTTCCACACACACCACCTCACCGCGAAGTATTGTTAACTGTTGTTGTCAATTTCGAGCGTTTTCCTGTATTCCCTGTCTGCCTGTTCCTTGTTACCATTCCTGCCTGTTCCCTGTTTATTGACCCATTGCTGCCTGTCCTGACCCTTGCTTTGTATAACGACCTGTGAGTGATATCTGCCAGTCCCGACCTCTGCCTGTACCTGGATTACGATTCTGTCTACCCTCTGCTGTACCTGTTTGCTCCTGATTTACCCTGCCTGTACGACCATGCTTACATTTAATAAACGCTGCACTTGGATCCCCTGCCTGAGTCTCCCATTCGTAACAGTTACACACTGACTCGAATAACAACAACATGATCTGTCATCGCAAACGGGGATCTGCATTAGGCAGAATTTAAACAGTAAAATTAATGCTTGATAAAATAAGACTTGACTCAAAACCTTATAATACCCAGTTTGTGACAAACTCTCTGTGAGACAATTATAAAAATAAAGGTTCCAAGAGTTTTAGCAGTGACAAAAAAAAACATTTCTTATTTATAAAACATTTTAATAATCTAAAGAACCTTTTTCCACTACAAAGAACATTTTGTGGAATGGAAAGATTCTATGGATGTTAAATGTTCTTCACGGAGCCATAAATGCCAAAAGTAACCAAATGTATTTAGATCTTTCTACAATAAGACTAAAACGTGATTTATAATGAGTTGATATAAAATGATTAAGTATGCATGAGAACAAATGTTAATGTGGATTACTATTCTTAATATCTTTAAATTACATCATAACATTAGATCACAACATTAAGTCTTTTAACATATCTATAGAAAATTAAGTCAACTTACCAGAGAGTGCAGCGAAACCACAGAGGAACATCAATAACAGATTGTATTGGAAGATCATTGTTCTTCTGAACACAGCAAATGTTCCAGAACCTTCTCACAATCAACTGGAGGAAACAGAAAAAAAGTCCTGTTTGTGATCAGAGTTGGAGGTTATGCAGACACAATCACTAACTGAAGATGTCTGTTGTGTAGAAATTAACACAGTGCTTCACAAAAAAACAAAAAAAAAGGATGTGATGCCAAAAAAGAGGATGTGATGGGTTGAAGGATGTCATATAATGTCCTGCGTGTGGCAGAATATAGAATGCATCTGATGTTTTGAGATGTTGGCCAGCTATTTTTATCTTGATCCTGTGGACTAGAAATACAGGAAATACGTACACAAGTACACAAGTGGTCAAGCACAAACACCGCAATTGTGGCCCACTATATATATATATATATATATATATATATAAAACAAAGATTTTTGCCTTTATGTATGGATATGACAAACACGCACGGACGAATGATAAAAGTATGCAGTATCCCGTAAAATCCATCAGAAATCCAGACAACTCTAAAATATAAATAATTATTATAGGCCGATTAATAAATATTATATTACTAATTGTTTTAATCTAAATAAATATGAAAAAAGAAGATATTTAATGATTTAACATGGTTTGGAAGAATACATTTTGTTAATCTTGAACAATGAAAGTCAATATTTCACATTGTAAACCATGACAAATTGAGTAAATGAGTATAGCACACAAGTTGTAAAGACTATATTTTATGGTAAGCTTGTAAATCACAATCTACTTTCCTTGTAGGCTAACAGCTTAGACCTTCTTTCTAAGACAATAAATAAATAAATAAATAAATAAATAAATAAATAAATGTTTAGTAATAACAACTAGTTTGGAACAAACCCTACAAACCCTAAACCCTAAACATACCCTACCTTACTCAAATTGCTTTGAATTTAAACTTAAGCCTTGTCTGTAAAGCCAGGGCTAAATGGTTTTGTTTTTGTTTTTTTGTTTTTTTAATGATTCAGTTTATGCTCAAAGTCAACATGTTGAATCTATATGAGAATTCAGGAAACTGTGGTAAAAGGCTTTGCTAGAGTAGAGGGCAAAGAGGAGAAACTAGTCTCCGCCTCAGACATCACGCCCACAGACCGTTGGCTGAACGTCTGATGTGATTGACCCACAGTGATTGGCTGATGGGGGAGGGGTCTCTCATAGTGATTTATTCATAGAAATATTGTAGAACGAGGTATCAACTATTTTATTGTGATAGGACAGGACAGGAAGGGAAGTGGAAGACAGAAAGGGGGAACAGGATTGGGAAAGGTCCACGAGCTGGCCTGGAACTTAAAGGCTATTTCACAAACCCACAAGACTATTGTCATCGACGATATGATTTTTTTTTTAACTTGACTGCAATGTTTTAATCTACTTCATTCAATCCATATTGCCTGTACATAAATGAACCTTTTTGTTATGTAATCACAGATTGAAATCTGTATATCAAAATACTAGTTGCATTTTTGAAGAAAAGGTTCAGCACCCAAGGCTGTACAATGGTGTTCATTGTCTTTGGATGGATTGCTGAGGCAGATTGGCAACAACAGCCATATTAGGATTTGACTTAAGAGTCCTCTTGAGTACCTCTAACTTTTCAAAGATTTAAGAGCTAGTTGTCACAATTCTGTTCAGTTAGTTTCATGTTCATGGACTCTTAGGCTGCATTTACACTGGCACATAAAAACAGATTTTTTGCTCACATCTGACACAGATCAGAATTTGTTACCAGAGCCCAAAGACAGAGAGCCTGTGACGACAGTGCCTACTAACGCCCCCGAGCCGAAGCCCCAGTGTGAGTCTAACCAGAGGTGTGAGCCAGCAACAGCTGTCCCTGAGGGAATCTTGGTGGAGACTGATTCTGGTGAGGACTGGCTTATTGACTGGGACACTGAAATACTGTTTCTCACCCTGAACTATGTGCACACTTCTTCTTCATTGCTGGTTTTAGCCAACACACAGACTGTATCATCACCCTGTATTAACTGTGATCTCTTATCAGTGGTCCTGCCCAACCTCCCTCTCCCATCTCCACTATTTAACACTGCCAGTCCTCCGGCCCTGTCTCAGCTGGTTTTCTGCAGCCCTTTGTCTTTCCCCGTGATGCCTTGGAGTGCGGATAAGCCTCAAGTCATACACTCATTTGACTCGACAAGTAGTTCCTGCAGCCGGGACGGCACCAGCAGATCCCTTGCCAGTGACCAGCCCCTTGATTTCTCTTGGTTCAGTGCTGTTTGTTCCTCGGGTGAGGTATGGGAGTCGGATCTTCCTGATCTTCCTTGTGTTGAGGTGGCAGTGGGTGTCGAGTATAGATCTGGGCTTTGGGTTTAGACGTGGTTTTTGTAGAGTAGCTGGATGGTGGGTCATCTTGTGGGATAGGGGTTGCCGGTTGCCCCCTAGCAATCTGTTTGGATCTGTTTTGTATCGGTGTGACCTGGGCTAAGATCTGCTAGCCTGAACTCTTCCTCATCTGAAAGATATCAAAGACAAGATGTTCATAAAATTGCATTTTTTCAGATGTGTGTGATCTGGACTGTAAAGTTAATCTGTTATGTGAAGTCTTGGACTGATATGGATTTTTGCTGATATGGAGCAGGGTGACCAATGGCAGAGATAAATATTTATTTACATAATATTTACTAAATTTTCTCAATTTAACACCAAGTAACGCCAGTTCTACATATGGTAAATAAACAGTAAATATTTTATATTTGTTGATCAGCTATTCTACTTAATTTTGAAAGTGTGAATTCTTAGAAAACCTGTTTTTAGTGCCGATTGTTCTGTTAAATGTCTCATAAAATAACATAAAATTGTTATATAGGACATTAAGCGGAGCTCAGTTGTTTTCAGATCTGTCTGGTGCTGCCTAAACAAAAAGGTTTGACAAACGCATTATCTAACAGTTGCCTAACATATTCAAAATTTACAAATATTAACATTAAATGCAGTTTTGGGGAGTAGTTAACTACATGTAGCGGCGCTACTAGTTTAACTCAAGCGGCAACCTCCCCCTTTCTCTCGTGAAGCCAATACGGAAGTGACTTAAACTGCGATTCATCGACTGGCCGCTAGAAACAGGCTCCAAAAGAGAGCAGTATCTCATTGAGTCCCATGTTAAATTGGCCAAGTTTATAGCAGAAAAAAACATGTTTACAAGTTGGTTAAAATTGTGGTTTTGGTCTATTCTGCTAATGTTGCCCTTCATGACAACTCTGAGGGGGGTGAATTTTTTTCTAACTCATTCGTTTAAATTATATTAAGCCTTAAAGTTCTGCATAATTAAGGGCGTGGTCACTTGAGTGACAGGTAGATGCCGCTGCTGTCTGTGAGCCGTCACTTTACCTCAGCTAATTCCAGCCGCAGAATTTGGCATCTCAGCCGTATTTGTGCTCGATTATTTTATACAATTATAAAATATGGCTTGCTGCATAATATTCGAGACTGATGTGTGTCTGTGTAGATGTGCATGCATGTGGAAGAGAACACACGTTGTTGGATCGTTGCATTGGCTGAAAGTTTTGGTTGTGAGATTTACTACAATGACAATGGCGGGAGGATATCAAAATCCGACAGCACTGCTTGGATATTATAACTAAAACTGCTGCACTATTTTGAAAAAATATACTTTGGACACAGGCTCATTTGTTTGTTAGATACGATCGTATACAGTTTTACAACATAAACGCTGCTCAGATTGCATTATTTCTTGAAGAACGATGACAGAGAGCAGATCATTCAGAAGAAATGTGAAATGTTTTTTTGTTTTGCAATGGACATTCATATTTTACCCAAGTGCACGGATTGGATTCATCTCGCGAACTCTATTTCATTATAAAGGTATGAAGTCCCATTTGATTTTCAATGTTGTTATTTGCACATCCAACACTACTGGTGTTGGAGCATCTGTATCTTAAAAAAAAAAAAAAAACACAGTAGATTGACAGTAAACCTTTAGAACTTTCTAATGATAAAACTTATCTTCATTAATATTTTAGATCGTATCTTAGATAGATAGATAGCTCCTTGGCTTTGACTGCTAACATGGTCACGTCAAGCTAGGCGGGCACGGTTTCAGCAACCAGTCGCATCAGCTCAAACCACCTCCCGCCTCTTTGCCCATTTTCAGTTATCCGGGAGTGACGCGCAGCTAAGATGGCCGCGGCCTCATTTTTGCGTCAAAACTGCTGTTCAGAACTCTATGGGTGACATCACGGACACTACGTCCATATTTTTTTACAGTCTATGGTTTAACTACATTTTTCAGTAGCTTGTATGTAGTTCAGCTACTTTTAAAACAGTGTAGTTTTTCCAGTAGTTAACATTCCAGCAAGTAGCGGTGTAGCGCGACCAAAAGCTACAAGCTACATTCCGTTTTGCGTTCTGACGAGCCTAATTCATTCATAAAGCAGCACAGCATCTTCAGACCACAAACTAAAATCGTGCATTACCATTATCTATTGTTATATCACACATCTTGCGGCTTTATCAGTTCAGTTCATCAGCAGTTCATCGAGAAGAGATCGCCTGATGATTATGTAAAGGAATAATAAAATTCTAATAAAATTGCTCGGGTATAAGAATGTTCACGCGAGAAGCGCATGATTCGCTTAGTGAGACATTAGATGTTAAATCATTTTACAAAAAATTGGAATAGAATTTCAAAAATATTGATACAAAAATTCTAATATTTTTCTAGTCTGCATTTACATTGCTTATTATTTTTATTATTGCATATTTTTATCCCGTGTTATGGTTATGGTAGCAATTTTGAGCATGAATCCTGCATTTATATGTAGAAATCATTTCTGAAACTGCAGAGTGCAATTGGTCGTCGGTCCTCTCATAGCATGAAAAACAAAACGTATAATACATTCAGAATTTTAATATATATAAAGCGTGCAAAGAGAGTCAGTGTTCGATATAGGAGTATTAATATTTTAGTATATACATTTGAGTATTGTATCTTGATATAGTTTACAAAATAAAACAGTATGCTTTGAAATCATAATTGTAGTGCATTGCTTTGTTTTAAACCCCAAACATCTTACTTAAACATTCTTCATCAGTTATCCAGTTATTTGTAATAAGAAATACATAATACATAAATACATAAAATAAAAAATAAATAAATAAATAAAAGTAGTTTCAATGTAGCTAGCTACTTTTTGTTAGTAACTTGTAGTGTAGCTAACTACTTTTTCAAAAGGGTACCTTGACTGTAGTTTAACTACTATAATTTATGAGTAGCTTGTAGCTTGTCAAACTACAGTTTCAGAGTAGCTTCCCCAACACTGATTAAATGTTTTTTCTAAGATTAATTTTCAGATTCAACATGTTGAATCTAATACGAGAATTAAAGGTTAAAGGGTCATGAAACCCATTTCTCACCACAGTTTTGAAAAATGCTACAAAAGTGGGCATGGTGGTGATCTGCAGAGTGAAGGAGGAGGAGGGGAGACTGACACAGCAATGGCTTCTGATGCAGACAGTTTTATTTTTGGCATCTTCTCACAAATGCATGCTGCAAATTACCATTACATGCAACACAATAGGCCTTTACACATGGTTTTGTAAGCTCACTGTAAATTACACAAATACATACATCTCCTGAGACAGCTATAATTTAATGCACAAATAAATGCACAGCAATTCACATTTGTTCTCTGCATCAAAAATACTGTATACTGTACATGAACACGCTGTTGCATCTTTGATAACTTCACATTGTGGATTAATCGTTTTTGTGACGAAGACACAGGAAGATTTTAGCAATGCCTGTAAGACAGGAACAGATGTCATGAAATTAATAACAGACAAGTGGATCATTAAAAAAAAAAAAATTTTAAGCTGTTTTAAATCCTACAAACTGCATCATGTGTAATAGCCTACTGTACAATCCAACATTATTTCATTTGCACACACGTCACTGAATTTGCTCTTAATTACCTTAAAAACAATTTGATTTTAAGACTTCCATTTAAATGCTTAGAATGTAAATGTAAACTTTTCATTTTAATGTCTACTGTTGCAGCAGGCGCAATGATATTATGCAGCGTCTCTCACAAATGTCTCCATGGTTGCAAGCCATGGATTCGAAAACAGTAAAACTCAACTGTTTAACTCTAGGGGAGTTGGAAAATGGAAAAAGTGGAGTGTTCCTTTAAGTACAGGTCTGTTCAAAATCCTGAAATGTCTAGATTCTCTCGACAGTCTTATAACACAAGATCAGTACATTTAAGAATGAAAAGCATGTGAAATAAATTAACTTACATGATACTGTAACACTCTCACTTTTAACTTTGCTGACAGGATTGTGTGTCTCGCATGAGTACGGTTTATTCTCCTGTACTTGAGTAGATGACAAGAACACTTGAGGATTTATTTCATTCTGGATGAGTTTTCCATCTTCATACCAGGATATATTCAGACTCGGATATTTTCTGTTTCCCACGTCACAGGTGAGAGTAGCATTCCCAGCAGCGGTGCAGCTGATCTTCACTGTAGGTTTAGGGACCTTTTCTGTAACACAAACATTGTGGTTATTTCCTAAAACTGTAACTAGAAATATACAATCATATTTTGTTATTATTATTGTGTTGGAAGAGTAGAAATATTTGTCATCTTACCATATACTTTAATTTCCATTGCTCCTTTACCAATCTCTGTACCATCAGTATTAAATGCAGTGTATGTATATGTGCCCGTGTCCTTCAGACTAACACTTTCAAATCTTAATGATCCATCTTCTTCCTTAGATACACCTTCAGCTTTCACTTTGATTTTCCCGTCTCTCCAGCGAAGAATGTCGCCGTTTCTGTCATGGGTCCATTTTATCTCATAAGGTTTCTCATTGTTTTTTGTTCTCAGCTTCATGATGCAGGACGTTCCCACTAGTAAATCTTTTCCACATGTCTCTGTTGAGACTATAATAAATAAAATTATATTAGTATTTAATAAATCTCAACTGTTCATGTGGTTCACTATGAGGAAAATGAATAAAAACAGAGAATGAATAATTATAATTATAACACAAGATCAGTACATTCAAGAATGAAAAGCATGTGAAATAAAGTAACTTACATGATACTGTAACACTCTCACTTTTAAATCTGCTGACAGGATTGTGTGTCTCGCATGAGTACGGTTTATTCTCCTGTACTTGAGTAGATGACAAGAACACTTGAGGATTTTTTTCATTCTGGATGAGTTTTCCATCTTCATACCAGGATAAATTTTACATAAGTAAAAACAGAGAATGAATAATTCTCAGGGTGGGTTTCTTTTTAGAAGTTGATTTAGAAACTTAGGCAGAATTAAACAGTAAAAAAAAGTGCTTGATAAAATAATACTTTTGACTTAAACTCTTATAGTTACTGAAATACCCAGTTTGTGACAACCTCTCTGTGAGACAACTATAAAAATAAAGGTTCTAAAAGAGAGTTTTAGCAGTGAAAAAAAAAAGGAAAAAAAAGGTCCCCAAAGAATCTTTCAGTCAAAACTTCTTAAAAGAACCATTTCTTTCTTACTTTATAAAACATTTTATAATTTAAAGAATCTTTTTCCACTACAAAGAACTTTTTGTGGAATGGAAAGATTCCATGAATGTTAAATGTTCTTTACAGAACTATAAATGCCAAAAGTGCCAAAAGTGAATTTAGATCTTTCTACAATAAGTTTAGACTAAAACATGATTTATGGTGATTTATAATATTGAGTTGATATAAAATGACGCAGTATGCATGAGAACAAATGTTAATGTGGATTACTATTCTTAATATCTTTAAATCACATCATAACTTTTGGTCTCAGCTTCAGTCTACTAACATATATCTATAGAAAATGAAGTCAACCTACCAGAGAGTGCAGCGAAGCCACAGAGGAACAAACTAATGTAATATCTGAGTTATCTCAATTTCAAAAGGGAAGTTGTGATAGCTAACTGCAATCATTTTTTAACAGTGAATAAATAAGTGTGTCCAAACTTTTGACTTTAATTAGTACTCAGTTTAATGTAATTTTGCAGAGACAATGTGCACTTGAGAAATATGGTTGTTTTACTGATTGATGATTGTACATCAGCAGCAAAAACAGGAAACAGCCAGACCAAAAACCAGAGCACATGCTTTATGAAACAAAAGTGAAATTGTGAAAAGTGCCAGAGCTGGACATCTTAATGTTTTATATCAATATTTAAGTTCAGGTCTGTTTAAAACGCTGAAATCTCTAGATTTAGATGGATTATGTTTCCTTAGAGACAACACAAGAGCATTTTTAACAAAGATTGAATAATTAATTATAACACAAAGTCAGTATATTCAAGAATGAAAAGCATGTGAAATAAACTAACTTACATGTTATTATGTTATTATAATAATATTATTGTGTTGGAAGTAGAAATATTTGTCATCTTACCATATACTTTAATTTCAGTTTGTGACAACCTCTCTGTGAGACAACTATAAAAATAAATGTTCTAAAAGAGAGTTTTAGAAAAGAAAAGGGTCCCCAGAGAGCCTTTTAGTCAAAAGTTCTTAAAATTTGTTTCTTACTTTATAAAACATTTTATTAATCTAAAGAACCTTTTTCCGGAATGGAAAGATTCCATGAATGTTAAATGTTCTTCATGGAAACATAAATGACAAAAGTGAATTTCTACAATAAGTTAAGACTAAAACATGATTTATGGTGATTTATAATATTGAGTTGATATAAAGTGACGCAGTATGCATGAGAACAAATGTTAATGTGGATTACTATTCTTAATATCTTTTAATCACAGCGTAACTTTTGATCTTAACTTCAGTCTATTAATATAGAAAATGAAGTAACAACCTACCAGAGAGTGCAGCGAAGCCACAGAGGAACATCAGTAACAGATTGTATTGGAAGATCATTGCAAATGTTCCAGAACCTTTTCACAATCAACTGGAGGAAATAGAAAAAAAGTCCTGTTTGCGATCAGAGTTGGAGGTTATGCAGACACAATCATGAACTGACGGAGGCAGAAATTGACGCAGAGCTTCAGTAGCCCCTCACTGCAGAACACACAAGATCCAGGGGGCAGAGATGGGTAGGTTAAGTTTATGTAAAGTGGGAGGAGTTGGATCTAGGCCCTGCCCCCTGGATCTTGTGTACTGCAGTATGGACCATCTCCAGAGCTTTACAAAAAAAAAAGAAAGAAAAAAAGAGGATGTGATGCCACTGTTCACATGGGTTAAGGAATTCATCTAATGTGCTGCATGAGGCAGAATATATAATGCATCTGATGTTTTGAGATGTTGGCCAGCTATTTTTTTTCTTGATCCTGTTTACTAGAAATACAGGAAATACGTCATGTAAGTACACAAGTGGTCAAGCACAAACACCGCAAGTGTGGCCCACTATATATACACTCAAAAAAATGATTCTAGCTGCTTGCTCAGTTTATTTAAATAAAATAAGCTGAACCAACACAAATCTTTAGTTTTTTACTTAATTGGCATTTGCACTCAATTGTATTATGTTAAATGAAATTAAATTTGCAAAATGTTAGGTTAACCTAAACCATTTGTGTTAGGACTACACAAATCATTTATGTTGCATTGATTGAAACTGG
This sequence comes from Ancherythroculter nigrocauda, assembly GCA_036281575.1. Classification (NCBI taxonomy): domain Eukaryota; kingdom Metazoa; phylum Chordata; class Actinopteri; order Cypriniformes; family Xenocyprididae; genus Ancherythroculter; species Ancherythroculter nigrocauda. Next base: position 59,696,700 of record VTFQ01000003.1, read on the forward strand.
GCAGTGGATTTCTAGTTCCCAGCATGCTTTGCGTAGGGATAGATCAGGACAGTAAATGTTGAAATTAAGTGCTGTTTAATGTGTTTTTTAGGAAAGGGAAATACCTTTTAAAGTTTGATGTTCAGTTATATTTGACATTTAAAAGAGTTTATGTTATGTCGATTTTTATGAGGTTACCATTATGCTGAAGTGTAGACCTTGTGGTTAGGGTGTGGGTGGCTACATGAAAATCTATGTTGTTCTCAACAAGCTTTAACTGTACTAAAGCCAGTGATGAGAAGTTTTTTTATCTGATCATTACTTGCATGCTACAAATGTTTTGCAGAAAACTTGAGCAACTCTGCAAGGGCACCAGTCTGAATTGCAATAGCACTGGTTGGATCAACAAGAGTGAATTAAGTTCAGGAACCATTCACAGCATGGGCGTAGGTTTAGGGGGGGACGCTAGGTACTAGTCCCTATCAATATTTTGAGATGACAAATTTGTCCCCACCAATATTTAGCAAGCTCCTTTGAACTGCTATTTAGATTCGATTCTAACGGCCAGGATGACGAAAGTACAAGAAACGCCGTAATTGACGGGCTACACGCGCGGGCCGGGACTACTTTTGTGCTTGCACTAGCAGCGAGCGGGTGGCGTGTGTGTGTGTGTGCGCGCGCGCGCGCGCATGTTGACAACGCCGACGGTAAGTTACCAGGGCTGTCTCTCTGCCACATACAAAGGCCAGAGTAAAAACATTTTAATATTCCGGGTTTTTTTTGTCCTTTTTTGTACTTTGTAGATGCCACCCAAGAAGAAGAAAGGGGACATAAGAAGCTTTTTCATAAAGCAGAGTCAGAGTGTAAGTAGGCAAAATAACTAGCTAGCCACACAAACTAGCAGTAGTGACTGACCAGGCTTTCAAATGCAGATTCTTCTGTGGAAAATAGTATTAACTGGTGATAGTATGAGTTACCCAGGATGATAGAATGCTACGTTAGCAAGTAACTGAATGTCAATTAGCCTGTACCTTAACTTAGAATCTTGCAGTCAACATAAACGGTGGATCTGAGACATTGTTCCGTTTCCTACATTCTGTTTATGTAATGTATTTGTGAGTGTAGCCTACCCAACATGCAGATTATACAGTTATACTCTTTAGGGACAATATACAGGATGGTATATTGGGGTCAGGAATCCTGACTCAGGATACAATATTATGAGATGAAGTAGATTCACTTCTGTATTGTGATATTCTGTATTGCCAACAGTCTGAAATAAAAAAGGAAATCGCCATTAAATCACTGGTATCTTGGTGTCCCCACCAAAGCTGAGACCAAACCTACGCCCATGATTCACAGAATACGTCAAATGAAACTGGTGTGATCTCATTCAATTAGGATTAATTTTACTCATCAGTACAATTAACCTAGCTTAAGTTCAAATAAATCAGTTCAACTGTGTGGAAATAGGTGTCATAATTGAATTAAATTAGACCAACAAGTTATTTTTTTGAGTGTATATATATAACAAACATTTTTGCCTTTATGTATGGATATGACATAAACACGACACGGACGAATGATAGGCAGCTTCCTGTGAAATCCGTCAGGACTCCAGACAACTCTAAAATATAAATAATTATCATAGGCAGATTAATATATATATAACATATTATTAATTGTTTTAATCTAAATAAATAGGAAAAAATAATAGATTTAATGATTTAACATGGTTTGGAAGAATACATTTTATTAATCTTGAACAATAAAAGTCAATATTTTACATTGTAAATCATGACAAATTGACTTCGGAAGACTACACAAGTTGTAAAGACTATATTTTATGGTAAGCTTGTAAATCACCATCTACTTTCCTTGTAGGCTATGTACAAGAACAGCTTAGACAATCTGAAAATAATTGTTTAGTAATAACAGCTAATAGTTTGGAACAGCATGAGGGAGAGTACAGCTTTTATAAACATACCCTACCTTACTCAAGTTGCTTTGAGTTTAAACAGCTCAAAAATCAGTTGATGCTCAAAGTCAACATGTTGAATCTATATGAGAATTCAGGAAACTGTGGTAAAAGGCTTTGCTAGAGTAGAGGGCAAAGAGGAGAAACTAGTCTCCGCCTCAGACATCACGCCCACAGACCGTTGGCTGAACGTCTGATGTGATTGACCCACAGTGATTGGCTGATGGGGGAGGGGTCTCTCATAGTGATTTATTCATAGAAATAGTGTAGAACGAGGTATCAACCATTTTATTGTGATAGGACAGGACAGGAAGGGAAGTGGAAGACAGAAAGGGGGAACAGGATTGGGAAAGGTCCACAAGCTGGCCTGGAACTTAAAGGCTATTTCACAAACCCACAAGACTATTGTCATCGACGATAAGATTTCTTTTTTTTTTTTGACTGCAATGTTTTATTCTCCATCATTCAGTCCATATTGCCTGTACATAAATGAAACTTTTTGTTATGTTATCACAGATTAAAATCTATAAATCAAAATACTTATTGCATTTTTGAAGAAAAGGTTCAGCACCCAAGGCTGTACAATGGTGTTCATTGTCTTTGGGTGGATTGCCGAGGCAGATTGCCAGCAACAGCCATTTTAGGATTTGGTCTTAGTGACTTACGAGTCCTCTTGAGTACCTGACTTTTTATAGATTTAAGAGCTAGTTGTCACAATTCTGTTCAGTTAGTTTCATTTTCATGGACTCTTATGCTGCGTCCAATTCGCCTACTTATACTACGCCCTAAAAGTATGTACTCTTTCTGTGAACAAAAAGTACTTACTTTTGAGTATGTAGCAAAAGAGTAGACAAGCTTTGGGACATACTATCACGTCATACAATCGCGTCTTTGCTCTCTGTCGCATCCTGTCACCGTAAACTGGCCTGTCAATCATCTTACATCCTCCACATTTCATTTAGCTAATTTCCTACCGTATCGAAGAGAAATGCAGCACGTTGATCTGCAATCGCGAGTCTTTCATGTGGAGAACTCTCCTCATATTAATGCATAATGATGCATTTAAAAGTTAATGGCCATTCTGATATTTATAAAACTCCACATTGGTATTTGCAGATGAAAAATAACACAGATAACATTAAATAAATATTTTCTATCAGGTTGAACTGATTATTAGTCACTCAAACCTCTCAGCGTCGATCGCGCATATCCGCCATGTTTTGTAGTTTTTTAACACTTTTTACTCGTGTTTGTAGTTCTGAACTGAATCCTCGTCCAACGCGCAATGGGTTGTGGGCAATATTAGCCTTTATAGTGTGCATGGATCCACACTTCGAAAATCTACCGGGAATAGTAGACCATCCGGGGACTTTTGGCATACTCTTTTTAACATACTATGCTTTGGGACACACTTATTTTATTCTCACATACTATTTAGGATGGATAGTATGGACATTGGGACGCAGGGTTAGTTTATATTCATGAGTTCCTGTTTTCCTGTGTTCGGTTTTCCCGCTCATTATCAGTCGTCATGGTGATTTAATTACTCTCACAGGTGTTTGTCATTATTTCACTCATTTGGCCATGCCAATGAGGGGCAAACAAACTACTGTTGGTTGGAGGAACAATATTTGTGTTTCAGCATGGCAGAGACTTGGAGCAATTACGTAGAGGAGTTCCTTGACATCTGCCACTTTGCCACCTGCGACGATGTCTGTTTAATGGAAGGATTTCGGTGTGGTCTAGACAAAGATCTCCACTTCATCATGACCTGCCGGGATCCCTGTGGACCCTGGAGGGTTACATCAACTTCGCGCTGTGAATGAATGGATCCGCGCTCACACTGGGTGAAGTGGAGGATGACAGCAGCCTCATCCAGCCACATCTCACAGATGTTGCGCAACAGGACCCAGAGCACAGCCCACCAATACCCCTCGCCACAGACATGACAATACCAGAGCCCACAGACAGAGAGCTTCCACCTGCCGTGAGATCAGAGCCTGTGACGACAGTGCCTACTAACACCCCCGAGCCGAAGCCCCAATGTGAGTCTAACCAGAGGTGTGAGCCAGCAACAGCTGTCCCTGAGGGAATCTTGGTGGAGACTGATTCTGGTGAGGACTGGCTTATTGACTGGGACACTGAAATACTGTCTCTCACCCTGAACTATATGCACACTTCTTCTTCATTGCTGGTTTTAGCCAACACACATACTGTATCATCACCCTGTATTAACTGTGATCTCTTATCAGTGGTCCTGCCCAACCTCCCTCTCCCATCTCCACTATTTAACACTGCCAGTCCTCCAGCCCTGTCTCAGCTGGTTTTCTGCAGCCCTTTGTCTTTCCCTGTGATGCCTTGGAGTGCGGATAAGCCTCAAGTCATACACTCATTTGACTCGACAAGTAGTTCCTGCAGCCGGGACGGCACCAGCAGATCCCTTGCCAGTGACCAGCCCCTTTATTCCCGGAGGTCCATCAGGAATTCACTAAGATGTGGCGTGCTAAGTACTCGGCTCACGTTCACTCTTCTTCTTCGGCTGCTCTCTCCACTCAAGGCACTGGAAACTATGTGATTGTTGCTCGTTCTGGACCCGCCCTACCAGTATGTGCTTCCAAACCCTCCCACTGCTTTTGTCACAGTGAAACACAGCGGGCCATTCCCGGAGTGTCAAGCTGGATATTGGGAATAATAGAACGAGGTTACTCACCCTAATTTGCCTACAGACCTCCCTGCTTCGAGGGCATAGTTCACACATCAGTCTCAGATGACAGCTCTCATGTCCTCTGATGCCTACTTTCACATCCAGATAACACCTCATCACAAACCATTCTTGAGATTCATGTTCAAGTGGGTGGCTTACCAATATCCAGTCCTTCCTTTCGGACTCTCTATAGCTTTCACAAAGTGTGTAGATGTGGCTCTTTCCCCTCTGAGGCAGATGGGAATACGCATCCTCAATTATCTCGACAATTGGTTATTATAGCCCAATCAGAATAGGAACTATGCACCCACAGATCCCTGCTCCTCAGTCACCTACAAGACTTGGGTTTCAGGGTCAACTTTGGCAAGAGCTCGCTGCTCCCCAGCCAACAGATCCTGTTCCTGGGAGCAGATTTTGACTCAGCCCAAATGAAGGCTTGGCTCTCTCAGGAGTGTGCCTTAAAAATCAGGAGCATGGCGGTCTCATTCAAGGAGGGTACCTACCACTCCCTCATGAGGTTTCAGAAGCTCCTAGGCCTTATGGCAACAGCTTCCTCTGTCATTCCACTAGGACTGCTCCACATGTAACCACCCCATTCATGGAGCTCAGGCCAACACATTTTCAAGGTCATTTACAGCTGTGTCAGAGCCGTGGTCCATTGGAAGTTACTAAAGCAGGGTGCTACTTGGTTTAGTTGCCAGGAGTAAAGTAGTCATAAGAGACACCTCCAAGACAGCCTGGGGCACCCTGAGCAATGGCAGGATAGCCTTTGGCTCATGGATGCCCCTGTGTCAAACTGATACAACTTCAAGGAGTTCCAGCCTGGTCCACTCGGACAACATGACGGTGGTTGTCTTTATTAACCACTAAGGAGGTCCAAGTTCCCCATAAGCATCAGCTTAAGCAGACACAATGCAAGGAAACCGTATCGAAAGGGAACCTTTAAGGTTACTCATGTAACCATGGTTCCCTGAAATAACAGGAAAGAGCTTTGTGTAGCATGCCGTGCTACTGCGTCGCCAGCAAGTCACGCCATGCCACTCCTCAGTCAAAAGATTCTGACGAGATCTGGCATTTCTGTGGCTTTTATAGGCAGCCAGCCCCGCCCTTTTTGGCAGGCTGAAATTACATTTGTCTGTGAAAGTCACAGACGTGAACCAATCAGGCTTCAGGGATCAGAGAAAACAGGATTAAGCAGGAGTAATGCTAGTTCCCGTTATCTCAGGGAACCATGGTTACATGAGTGACCTTAAATAATTTCTCATACAATCAAAATTAACAGATGGTAATATTGACCTCTATGTTCAACACACATAACCCTGTTAAAATCTCAGAAAATTTTGTTTTGTTTTATTGTATCATGACCCTTTAATTATAAAAAACTGTTTTTGAGAAGATACATTTATAGGAACGTTCAAAAATGTATAATTTTATTTAAATGACTGTATTTAAAATTTTTCAAGCTCAACAAGCACAACAGCTTCAGTTTGATCTTTTATTGAAAACAAAAATGCTCATTGCATAATTTTAGAGGAGATGAAGACGTTGCTGAACATGTTGGTGCTTCATGTGTCGCTGACAGCTTCGATATGCTCAGGTGACGAGAACTCATATTATCAGCAGCAGAAGGGCTCCTCCGCTGGCTAGGATGCTCACCATGATCCATGAAGGAGAGTCAGAGTCAATGCCAGAGTCATAGTAGTCATAGTAGTCATATTCATATTTGATATATTCATAGACAAGGACAAGGTTTCCACCTGTAAGACAGGAACAATGTCTTGAAATCAATAACAAACAAGTGAATTATGAAAAAAAAAATCTGTTTTAAATTCTACAAACTGCATCATGCTTAATACTGTACAATCTAACGTTATTTCATGAGAGTCAAATGTTTAGACACACTCCATTGAATTTACTTTTAATTACCTTAAAAACAATTTGATTTTTTTATATATAGCATATTAAATTTGTCACTCGTGTTAGCAGCGCAGATTACCACAGAAACTGTTCAGCCTTTAATGTTTGAACCAAAGTCGGACAATGATGGAGAGACTCAGGAAGAAGTGACAACCGAATGCAACAGGACGTTTCTGAACGGTTAGTTGATGAATTTATGTAGCTGATGTGAGATATCTTAAAGTTATTGATTGCATATTCTGTCATGATAATCTATGAATCGCTCATGTGGGAACTGTTGTAAGATCCTACAGAGCCTGAGAATATATGCTGCATGAAGATAGAACAGGTATAGTTTAGTTTAATTACGGTTATTATTTGTCATGTTGTCATCTTGCTTATGGCATGCTGTTGCATTTGTGTTACATACTGTAATGCAACATGGCCTCAGCCCCTTTGTTGCGTGTTCTTGGGTGTGGGGTTTATGTAAATTTTAGGGTTAGTGATGTCACCAATCCGGGAAGAAGCTCGATGTTGTCCTTAAACAGAGAATTCTTTAAAAGAAAATATCTCGCTTTGCATTGAATTTTGCAGACATTGTTTATGCTCTAACAGCAACATTACACACTAAAGTTAAAAAAAGTTAAATCGCAATGAACCACCATTTTAAATAAATAAAAACTACATTTCAAAATGCTAAAAAACTTTTCCTACATAAACTAACTGTCACGGTTGCACACAAAAACAAGATGTTAGGATCCAAGCGCAGCATTTATTGGTTAATCCAAAGGCATAATCAAACAGGCAAGGGTCAAACTCCACAGCACAGTCCACAAAAACAAAAAGCCAGGAATAAAAAGGTGCACGTAACATAGACAACAAACCACCAACAAAGGCAGAAACAACTGAGACTAAATAGACAGAACTAATGATCAAACACAAAACAGCTGAGTGCAATGAAACGAGGATAATGAGTCCAGGAGGTGAATTATGGGAAATGAAGTTCAGACAGGTGACAAAAGTCCATGTTGGAGTGCCCTCTAGTGGTTAACTTGGGCACTAGGGATGGGCGATACCAATCATTTTCTTTCCGATCCGATACCAAGTACCTTCAAGACAAGTATCGACGATATCGATACCAATACCGATACTCCAATTAAATATTTTCATGTGAGTGATTTTATATTGTTTTTTTATTAGCCATCATTATTAATATTAAATAAACTGCAATTGACATGATTCTTTTTTTTACATTTATTATAAAATACTGAACAGTATTAATTAAATGAACAAAGATATCACTGTAGGCTAAAAACAAAATATAACAAAAAAATGTAACATGTCTCACAAACTTTTTCTCAATATTGTCACGTTTCTACATTTCTTCCCTTTATAGGTTTCTGAGATGAAACAAAGTGAATGTTGACATTCTCCTCTTCAGCCTGTTTTTCTTTGACTGATCAAAATCTCTTGCTTTTGAAAAAAAGTGTGGCGTATTGTTTTTTGACAAACGTCACACGAAGCTTCATCATTCTTAACTGGAGTGTAATAACTCCAGATTATGCTTCTTTTTCTTTCAGTCATGACTGCAGCCACGCACTCGTCTCCCTTTAAAATCCTGCGCTGTGCGTGCTTGCTTGTCTTTGACAGAGTGAGCGAACACTGTCTCGACAAGCGGAGATACAGCGGAAGAAGATGTAGTTCCCATTGCCGTTCCTATTTAAGTAAATTGTAAATAATATAAGGCGTACTATTATTATTAAAATATCCCAAAATCACAAAAAAAAACAAAAAAAAAAAAACAGATAGGATCGATACTTCCATTTGAGAATCGATCTTTTTGATACCACGCCAGTATCGAAAGTATCGATACTTTAGGATCGATCCGCCCATCCCTATTGGGCACTCCAATTTGTGATCATGACACTAACTCTATCAAAAGACAGCAAACCTGATTCAAAACAGAGTTGCTCTGTCAAAACACTAGCACTTTTTACCCAACATGAACATGCTCAATCAAAGCACAATGACGGTCAAAATATCAAAATAGACTGTCAACAGTTGATGGCTCCCAACAAATCCAACATACATGGCCTTTGGTTATTATGGAAATTTAATGTGTGTGTGTGTATATATATATATATATATATATATATATATATATATATATATAGATAGGTAATTTTGACTTTTTATCTCACAATTCAAATGTTTTGTGAGATATATATAGGATTTGAGAGAAGAAAAAAAAAGTCACAATTAAGTCAAAACTAAGTGACAACTTGAGTTTTTTCAACAAGTTCAATAGGGAAGTTATTCTAATGATAAATTTTAAGTTGTGATAGCTAATTGCAATCATTGTCTAACAGTGAATAAATAAGTGTGTCCAAACTTTTGACTTCAGTTAGTACTCAGTTTAATGTAATTTTACTGAGTCAATGTGCTCTTGAGAAATACACTGTTAAAAAGTTACTGTAAATTTTACAGTAAAATACTGGCAGCAGGGTTGCCAGCCAGTTACTGTAATTTTTACAGTAGTGTTTCTGTAATTTAATTTACAGAATTTTACTGTATTCTCAATTACAGTAAAATTCTGTAAATTAAATTACAGAAACACTACTGTAAAACTTACAGTAACTGGCTGGCAACCCTGCTGCCAGTATTTTACTGTAAAATTTACAGTAATTTATATATTTTGTATTCTGCATTTTTACAAAAAAATATATTGTATACTGCATTTAACATACTTCTTTAAATAGCAAATACACACATTCAAGTAGTTTAGTCAAGTAGAATATGTAAAATGCAGTATACAATATATTTTCGCTATTGCTCACTTAATGGGAGCTGAATTTTAAATTTAATCTATTAACTGCATAAGCTTTAAACAAATTTTAACTGCATAAAGTGTTGTATAATGCATAACTTAATTCACCCCCCTCCCAAAAAAAAGATATTTGAGGCTTCTTAATCTTGAAAAACCGGTCAAAATGTAATAAATATATCTTTCAAATTTACATAAAAAAAATGCAATAAAAGGTGTATTATTTTGAATTTATTTTTTATTTAGAAAATCATTTTATTTTTTAAAGGGACAAAATTTTGTCATGAAAATGTTTTTAAATTACTTATTGGCCATCATGGCCCTTCACACAAAGAAATACAATTATAACTATAACTTGACCAACAGGGTCATATAAAAACATTTCTTAAAACCCAGATCACTTTTATCACTTCATGAACATACCAACATGGCCAAACAACAAGTCCAACAAACTTGCGATCAAAAAAGAACAATTCTGCTCCAGATGATGTTCCATCCCAGGATGCAAAGAGAGGCTAGAAATATTGAAAGGAACACAGAGGACAATACATTAGATATATTACAAAACATAATACTTTAAGAGACTGATAGAGGGATGACAGATACAGTCAGTGACAGATAGAGGGATGATAGATACAGTCAGATACAGATATAGAATAATAAAAGTATATAATAAAAGGAAAAATAGATCTTGGTGTGTGTGTGTATTTCTTACATTTCAGAAATTCCACTGAAAATCCATCACTTTGCACAGAAGAGTGGTAACATGTAGGTTGAACGCAACCCGTTTCTTCTGAACTGTGGCCTGTTGTTTTAGATGGCACTTTTCCTTTCGTCTTTGTTCCTCTCTCCAGATAAATACCTACAAAGTGCCTAAAGGGTCAAGAATTCAGATTGGTTTTAGCTTTTGAGGCATGTAATCATGTTTTTGAAATTATACCATGTGGTAGAGCAGTATTAGCCTACAACTCCAGTCCTGAATACTTACCTCCCTGAAAGTTTTAGATGTCCCACTAATCTAAACACCTTATTTAACTAATTTGTTTGCCAGGGTCAAATAGAGAGACATCTAAAACATTCACCCTAAAAAATAAATGTCTAATCTAGTTGAGAAACAAATAGTTAGTTGTAGTTGTGTTAAAGGCCTCAATAGATATAAAATGTACATCTAAAAGACAAGTAAGATACAGGATGATCAGTTTGTTCATATCTGTAACGTTAAATAGCACATTTCATTTCAAGTTAAAAAAAGATTTGGTTTTGGTAATGGTAATATTAAATTAACTATACAAGGCAAACTTATATCAAACAGATATGTTAAAGTGTTTGCATTCCCTTAAGTTAGAAAATGTCCACAAATACATCACATTGGTTACATTAACAGCATGAAGCAGCACCATTTTGCGTGACACATCCTCCGTGAGCGGACTGATCGCGTCGCGACTCGCGAGGCCTTTTCGTTTCGGCCCGTTAACAGATGACTGTCTGCCTGTACAAATGTGATTTACGCCATAAAATAATCACGACCAAGTGCGCTGATGAACACGAAGTTCTCGTGAATTCCAACTGTTTCTAATGATTCATTTTTGGCCCATAGCCGCTATGCTAAAGCACCGGGGAATGTGTGAGATCCTACCGCGACCGCGCTGAGGAAAACCCCGCGCAAGTCTGCTTCGCGCCCCGCGGATGGAGGATGCGTCAATCCGGGGTTACCAATATGAATCGCGAATGTAAATACATACATATTTACCAAAGACTGAGGGGGAAATGAAATAATAAGTCACTTACCACAGTTGTAAATCACTCCTCTTGCTGCTACCCGAATCTTGACCGTTGGAGATCCCATAATGCCTCTGTATATTTGAAATTTACAGCAATATTCTGTAAATTTGATTCAAACCGCCACGCCCCCGGAATTCATTGCAATTTACAGCAATATGCTGTATTATTAAAATACAGCCATCGGCTGTAAAATATTGCTGTAATTTTTACAGCAATTCATTACAGTGTATGGTTGTTTTACTGATTCATCAGCGGTAAAAACAGGAAACACCAAAAACCAGAGCACATACTTTATGAAACAAAAGTGAAATTGTAAAAAGTGCCAGAGCTGGACATCTTAATGTTTTACGTCAATAGTTAAGTTCAGGTCTGTTCAAAACACTGAAAGCTCTAGATTTATATGTTTTATGTTTCCTTAGAGACAACACAAGAGCATTTTTAACAAAGATAAAGACTGGATAATTAATTATAACACAAAATCAGTACATTCAAGAAACAAAAGCATGTGAAATAAATTAACTTACATGATACTGTAACACTCTCACTTTTAACTCTGCTGACAGGATTGTGTGTCTCGCATGAATACGGTTTATTCTCCTGTATTTGAGTAGATGACAAGAACACTTGAGGATTTATTTCATTCTGGATGAGTTTTCCATCTTCATACCAGGATACAGTCAGACTCGGATCTTTACTGTTTCCCACGTCACAGGTGAGAGCAGCATTCCCATCAGCGGTGCAGTTGATCTTCACATAGGTTTAGGGACCTTTTCTGTAACACAAACATTGTGGTTATTTCCTAAAACTGTAACTAGAAATATACAATCTTATTTTGTTATTATTATTGTGTTGGAAGTGTAGAAATATTTATCATCTTACCATATACTTTAATTTCTGTTTCTCCTTTACCCTGAGAATCTTTCAGTCAAAAGTTCTTAAAATAACCATTTATTTCTTATTTTATAAAACATTTTAATAATCTAAAGTACCTTTTTCCACTACAAAGAACTTTTTGTGGAATGGAAAGATTCTATGAATGTTAAATGTTCTTCACGGAACCATAAATGCCAAAAGTGACAAAAGTAAATTAAGATGTTTCTACAATACGTTAAGACTAAAACATGATTTATGGTGATTTACTGTATATTATTGAGTTGATATAAAATTATGCATTATGCAGTAGAACAATGTTAATGTGGATTACTATTCTTAATATCTTTAATCACATCGTAACTTTTGATCTCAACTTCAGTCTACTAACATTTCTGTAGAAAATGAAGTCAACCTACCAGAGAGTGCAGTGAAGCCACAGAGGAACATCAATATCAGACTGTACTAGAAGATCATTGCTCTTCTGAACACAGCAAATGTTCCAGAACCGATCAGAGAGTTGGAGGTTATGCAGACACAATCATGAAATGAAGATAACACGGAACTTCACAAAAAAAAAGAAAAAAAAAAGATGTGACGCCACCGTTCACATGGGGTGGAAGGATATCATCTAATGTGCTGCGTGAGGAAGAATACAGAATGCATCTGATGTTTTGAGATGTTGGCCAGCTATTTTCATATTGATCCTGCGGACTAGAAAGCTGCCAAGCAACGATTAAAAAAAAAAATGTTTTTTAAAATGTTTAGATAGATAGAAAGTCTGAATGAAAGGTTCTCAACTGGTGGATCATGACCCAAAAATGTTTTTAATGATGGTTTTAAATCAATCAACTGAAAATGATATAATTTAAAAGCTAAAATACAACCAAAAATCAAGTTTTTAATGTTGTTTATATGTCTATGTGATGTTTTTAATATGCTTTAAGACAAACCATGTGCAAAATCACCAGTCAACACACATTGCTGAGTATTCTTGAAACTTCAGTAAACTAAAGACTAAAGTCTCAAAAAAACGTTCTCTACACGAGTGTGTTTTTTGCACTTCATTTGCAACTGCTTTTTGGACATAACGTGAACACTTATGGACAAATGATGAAAGTATGGAGTTTCCTGTGAAATCCATCCCGACAACTCTAAAATATGAATAATTATCATAGGCGAATTAATAAATATTATATTAATAATTATTTTAATTTATATTAATAGAAAAAAAATGAATATGATTTAAGGCAAAAACATAGTTTCAAGAATACATTTAGTTAATCTCAAACCAAAAAAAATCATTATTTTACATTGTAAATCATGACAAATTGCCTTGATTTCTCTTGGTTCAATGCTGTCTCTTCAGTGCCTTGGGTTGAGACAGGGTTTGAGGCGAGGTTTGTGGAGATGGGCTGCTGGGCATGGGGTCTTCTTGCAGGATGGGGGATGCCAGTTGCCCCCTAGCAGTCTGTTTGGATCTGTTTGTACTGGTGTCACAATTACATTTTTTTTTTCTATGCATGGCAGAAATAAGCTTTCACAGGTTCTACATGTGTAAGGGGGGAAACAAAATACACATAGCCCACTCATCTTTGCATCAATACAAATTTTAACAATGCAAAAACAATGCATTGGGAGTAATGAGTAACAAGGAAAGTGCTTGTTTTTGCTTAAAGTGTGACCTAAACTGAGCCCATATTTTAGAGAGCTAGTCACCAATGGGTTGCTTGTCAAATACTTCCTGTTGAGTGGTAGTGGGGCACAGAGCATTGAGAACAGAGACTGGACCACAAGATGCCTGTTCCATCTCCACCCAAACAGGTTTGTTCTCCTTATTCAAATGTTCTGCCCAATAGATAACTTTACCAATATTACATGACCAATAATGATATATAAAGTTGGGCAATGCCAGTCCCCCTTCTTCTTTCTGTCTTTCTAAAAAAACATATTTCCTGATTTTTGGAATGCTTTTATTTTCATTCATTCATTCATTCCTTTATTTAACCAGGTTAAAAAACTCATTGAGATTAAAATCTCTTTTACAAGAGTGACCTGGCCAAGAAAGCAGCAGCAATAACATAGACATACAAATACACATCAAGACAAAAAAAAAAAAAAAAAACACAATCAAGGATCACAGCAGCAATTTACCAAAGGATAAAACACATAATCTGTTAAAAGTAACTTAAACTAATTTAGTAATGGAAGCACAGTCAGCTTTAAGACATTTTGTAAGGTATTCCAAACAGTGGAAGCATTATATTTAAAACCTTTTTACCTAGTTCTGTTCGAACTCGAGGAACTTTAAGATATAACAAATTGTTTGGTCAAAGATTGTGTTTGAAAAGCTAAGAGACAAGTAAGATGGAGTTAGACCTTATAAATAAAACAATACCAGTAAAACAATATTTCAAAATGATTTCAAAACACTGCTTCAGGAAGCATCAGAGCACAAATGAATCAGTGTATCGAATCATGATTCAGATCATGTGTCAAACTGCCAATGACTGAAATCACGTGACTTTGGCGCTCTGAACAGCAGATTCGATACACTGATTCATTATGCTCCGATGCTTCCTGAGGCATTGTTTTGAAATCGGCCATCACTAAATAAGTCGTTATTTTGATTTTTTTGGTGCTCCAAAAATATTCTCGTCGCTTTATAATTTTAACATTCGTTAAATAAGTAAAATACCCACGTACTTATAACTTACAACACATTCTATTTTTGCTCCCTGAGAAGATATTATATCAGAAGGATTACTTGATTGAGCTTTAGAATTTGAAAAAATCATTAGTTTAGTTTTATCTATATTTAAAACTAGCTTAAGTTGACATAGACGAGATTGAACAATATCAAACGCTGACTGTAGATAGTGAAGAGCTTGTGAAGCTGATGAAGCACAGCAATAAATTGCAGTGTCGTCTGCATAAAGATGGTACATAGCATTGGGAATGTTATCAGAAATATTATTTATATACAAAGAAAATAAAATGGGTCCCAAAACAGACCCCCTGAGGGACACCATATGAAGGAAGATAAAAGTTTGTCTAACTCCTTAAAGAAAGATTTGGGGATAAACAATGGGACATTTCGTAATAAAAATAAAAACCTTGGCAGAACAATAAAAAAATATATATATATATATATAAAATATGGTAATATTGACCTCTACGATGTTCAACACACATAATCCTGTTAAAATCTCAGGAAATTTAGTTTTAATGCATCATGACCCTTTAATTATAATAAACAGTTTTTGAGAAGATACATTTATAGGAACGTTCAAAAATGTATAATTTTATTTAAATTACTGTATTTAATATTTTTCAAGCACAACAGCTTCAGTTTGATCTTTTCGTTAAAAATACAAATGCTCATCAAATAATTTTAGAGGAGATGAAGACGTTGCTGATCTTGTTGGTGCTTCATGCATCGCTGACAGCTTCAATATGCTCAGATGACGAGAACTCATATTAGCAGCAGCAGAAGGGCTCCTCCGCTGGCTAGGATGCTCACCATGATCCATGAAGGAGAGTCAGAGTCAACGCCAGAGTCAAAGTCATTATACCTATTGCTAGAATCATAGTCATGGTTTCCACCTGTAAGAGAGGAACAATGTCTTGAAATCAATAACAAACAAGTGTATTATTAAAAAAACATCTGTTTTAAGCTGTTTTAAATCCTACAAACTGCATCATGCATAATACTGTACGATCTAACGTTATTTCATGAGAGTCAAATGTTTAGACACATTTAAATGAATTTACTTTTAATTACCTTAAAAAAACAATTTGATCTGAAAATTTCCATTTTAATTAATTTAATTAATTTTTAAAGTTTTCTAGGCGAATATAGTTGTGTACATGTATACATTTCATTTTAACGTCTATTGCTGGATGATTTGAATTGGATAGTGAAGTAAAGCATCAACAAGTGTGCAACATTCATGTTTCTCCTTCAGTAATGCTTTAAAAAAAAGCAGTAATACTTTTTGAGATTAGCTCAAAATACCCCACAGATCATTTTTTTATAGCATGTTAAATTTGTCACTCATGTTAGCAGCGCCGATTACCGCAGACTCACTGAAAATGTCAGAAACTGTTCAGCCTTTAATGTTCGAACCGAAGTCGGACATTGATGGAGAGACTCAGGAAGAAGTGACAACAGAATGCAACTGGACATTTCTGAATGGTTGGTGAATTTATGTAGCTGATGTGAGATATCTTAAAGTTATTGATTGCATATTCTGTCATGATAATCTATAAATAGCTCATGTGGGAACTGTTGCAAGATCCTACAGAGCCAGAGAATATATGCTGCACGAAGATAGAACAGGTATAGTTTAGTTTAATTACAGTTATTATTTGTCATGTTGTCATCTTGCGTTTATGGCATGCTTTTGCATTTGTGTTACATACTGTAATGCAACATGGCCTCACCCCCTTTGTTGCGTGTTCTCGGGGGAGGGGTTTATGTAAATTTTAGCGTTAGAGTTTACATCTCACAATTCTGACTTTTTTTCCTCAATATATAGGAATTGAGAGAAGAAAAAAATTCACAATTACCTTTTTTATTTTCTATGCATGGTAGAAATAAGCTTTCACAGGTTCTACATGTGCAAGGGGGGAAAACCATAGAGATGCACAATCCAGCACACAATCTTCCTCCTCTCCCCTAACTCTTCTTCTCCCTTCTCCTGATCCAACTATTCCTCTCCTCCTTCATCTATTCCTCTCCTTCACCCAAACATAATTTTTTCTCTCTCTGCTCCTCTGTTGTTCTGCATCCACACTGAACAAAAATTCTAAAAAAGACCTATTTTACTGTGGGTCCATGTAATGAAAAGAACTTCAACACCATATGCCTCCAAATTAGAGCCCCTAAAGGGACATGGTGGTAGAAAAAAAAATTGGGAACGGAGGAATTTTTTTTTTTTTTTTTTTTCAAATCTTTTGCGTTCCCTCGCAAAACTTTTGCGTTCCCTTGTAAAGATATTTGCGTTCCCTCGCAAAGTTATAATCGTTCCCTTGCTGTGAGCTCGGACAAACACTTCCTCTTTTATGTCCCGCTGGCTGGCAGTAGTGTTTCAGTTAGTAACATATGTTAATAATGCACACAAATAATGCGCAGCTCTTAGAGTTTGAACTTGTTGGACTCAAATATAAAGAAATGCAGTCAGTGCTTATTGCAGTTCAGCTGGCAATATATTCACAGATTCGAGCTTCCAGGATTAATAACTTGTGAGATAAACGTTGTTAAAACACAAATGCAACTACTTCCAATCATAGTTACCTAGACAACGAGCAACAACAACCCAAATTTCCTCAAATGTGCTTTATAATCTATAAATTGGTCTCTATGGCTGCGTTTACACTTGGCATTAATATGCGATCACCGTGATCCGATCAAGCAGATCAGATCATTAGCTAATCAGGACACAGCGCGTTTATATTTGATCACATTAAGTGGCCTCTGTATCTGAATAACTGATCTGATTTCTGTTTCCCGCTCAATATTTAAATTTGGCGCGTTTGAAAGGCAGATGCTTCAAATAGCCTCATATAAAAAAAACGTTCACTTTAGTCTCTATCAATGCAGTGCAAACAGCACGGAATTTTTGTGATTTATTCCACAAAAGTACAATCGATCACAAATAGCCCACACAGCAAAAGGACTCCGCGGAGGTATCGCAGCTTCCGGAACGTATCCGCGAACGGACCCGTATCGATTAAAACCTTACCTCCACGGCGGGTCCGTTTGGGACCCGCAAATTGATACAACCGTTACAGTAAAGGCGCGTGCGCGTCCGCGGATCCGACATAGGTCCGCTCAGGATCCGCTGATTGACAGTACAATTTACGGCGCCGCCCGGAGGTGGAGCTGATCCTCTGCGGCGCCAAAACGAATGTGAGAGTCACGCGGATTTGGCGACTTGAATGCGGATCCGCCTAGGAGTCTCCTGCTGTGTGGGAGAGAGAGCTTAATCTACCAATTTAAGTTTCCCAACATTAATCTTGTATGGTGAAAAAAATATTTCGATGGATTTCATGACTGAAAGGAGCGCGCAAGCATTTGTATTGTTTGTGTAATATGTAACGGCAGAATCCTAACACTTTGTATTAAAGAAATAAAAGAACGCACATCACATTAATTAAAATTAAACAAGCGTAGGCTATACGACACCAGATAGGAGTAAAGACAATACAAATTAAACAATGTCCTATTGCTTTCATTCACTACAAGTCACAAGTCACATCATCCAGGTTTAAAGTTATTAAGTTAAGAGTGCAATATTGGAAATAAAATGAAACCATCTAAACGAGGCGATCGCGTATGTTTTTATAACGTTGCACAATTAAAATGAAAAATGACACACAGGGTTTCATGCAAGTCTAAATAAGCTGTTTTAAAGATAGAAATTTATTGTAAAGTTCAAAGAAGTTTAATTTCTTGTCAAAACTGCGTCTGTCCATTATTTTCTGACAGCCACGCGGAGAGAATGGGCGGAGATTTAAATGACGTCGCCCTCTGAATGTAGATATGATGGCTGAATCGCGTTTACATCACACTGAGATCCGACCACAATGCGTCCTCGACTACCTCCAAACCAGGACACGTTGATCGGATAACATTCCGATCACAAACGCGTTTACACTTGTCTTTTCAATGCGTATGTGGAAAACATCTAGCCTGGTAATACCAGACTCTGCTACTTCACTTTGCTTCGTAGACAGAGTCTGGAATGGCATAATAGAGAAGTGTTTTCTCTCTCGCTAGGGGGCGCTTGTCTGAAGTTTAAAATCATTGGTTACCCGTAAGCCAATCAGATACGTTTAGTTATGACGTATGTTATGCGCCTGTACAGCCGCATCGAAGCACAGACATCATGCATCGAACTCAAATCTATGACTGAACTTCCACTGTAAACCTGTTGTAAACACATGATGATGCGAGCGAAATACCGGAGTGAACATGGCTGTAAACGACTTTTGCAGATTATGCAAAGTTAATCTACGCATACACGGTACAATCACGGCCTCTAAACTTATTTTTGACAGAGTGAAACAAGAAAATGTTTGTAGCCAACTCTCAAACTTAGGATTAGATCTTTTAAACACAGCTCTTTGTTCCTCACGAGTTTGAAAAAGAGTTGAATGTTCTCCATAACAGAGCGAATTGCATCCCGTGTCTCGTTTCCCATTTCCGCGGTCGTTTCGGTTTTCGATTTCTCTAACCTACAATGTAAAACTCGGCGCTTAGCATCTACGTCACGGCTCTCAGCCCGCCCTCTGTTCGTTGATTGGCCCGGCTGTTTCCAGACCGGTGGCAAACAGAAAGCTCTGACGCTGTATCAGACTGAGTACAGAAGCGAAATGAAATTGAGCGGAAGTAGGAAGTCTGACGTAGTCAGGCTAGAAAACATCCAGATACAGGTTGCATGTTAATGCCAAGTGTAAACGCAGCCTATGAGCAGGCGGCGGAGATACACGTCTGAAGGGACCGTCTGAAAAGTTCAAAACCCAAAACCCTTTTGCTCATTTTATATTATGTAAAATACTCAATAACTTCACTGTAACACACTGTACTGTCACCAAATTAATTTCATACGTCACTGTTCTCCTGCTGGTTGTACTGGAATGCTTAGTTTGATTAAAAAATACATAACTTTTATGATTATTAATTATTAAATAAAATAATAACTTCACTGTTATTAGTAAAAATATGAAATAAATTGTAATGCCATCAAATCCAGTAAGCAATTATCATGCAAAAGCTGTTGTATGTAAGCTGTGTACCAACATAATTTGTGTAAAGGAGGCCTTTTGTGCTACTTGCCAAACTAAGTGTTGTAGTACCTAACCAGCAGGACGGCAGTGATGTATGAACTGAATTTGGTGACAGCACAGTGTGTTACAGTTAAGTTATTGAGTATTTTTCATAATATAAAATGAGAAAAAGTGTTTTGGGTTTTGCACTTTTCAGACGGTCCCTTCAGACGTGTATCTCCGCCGCCTGCTCATAGAGACCAATTTATTATAAAGCGCATTTGAGGAAAATTGGGTTGTTGTAGCTTGTTGTCTAGGTTACTATGATTGGAAGTAGCTGCATTTGTTTTAACAACATTTAGCTCACGAGTTATTAATCCGGGAAGCTCGAATCTGTGAATATATTGCCAGCTGAACTGCAATAAGCACTGACTGCATTTCTTTATATTTGAGTCCAACAAGTTCAAACTCTAAGAGCTGCGCATTATTTGTGTGCATTATTAACATATGTTATACTAACTGAAACTACTGCCAGCCAGCGGGACATAAAAGAGGAAGTGTTTGTCCGAGCTCACAGCAAGGGAACATAATATATTTGCGAGGAAACGCAAATATCTTTATGTGGGAACGCAAAAGTTTTGCGAGGGAACGCAAATGATTAAAAATAATAATAATAATAATAAAAAAAATCCTCCCATCCCAATTTTTTTTTTCCACCAGCATGTCAAATTTCCTCCCTTCCCAATTTTTTTTCCACCACCACGTCCCTATAGGGGCACCGTAGTTAATTGACTGCATTTTGTGTGAAAACGACATGAACTGTGATAATGTTATGGCCACAACAGACGGATGTTCTGCTAAATGTGTTTAGAGTTTTGAAAATATAACTACAGATTGGACAAAGGTTTGTTAGCAATTGAAAAAAAAGTGACAACTTGAGTTTTCTCAACAACTTCAATAGGGAAGTTATTCTAATGATAAATTTTAAGTTGTTATTGCTAATTGCAATTATTGTCTAACAGTGAATAAATAAGTGTGTCCAAACTTTTGACTTCAGTTAGTACTCAGTTTAATGTAATTTTATTAAATTTGTTTTACTGATTCATCAGCGGTAAAAACAGGAAACAGTCAGACCAAAAACCAGAGCACATACTTTATGAAATTGTGAAAAGTGCCAGAGCTGGACATCTTAATGTTTTACATCAATATTTAAGTTCAGGTCTGTTCAAAATGCTGAAAGCTCTAGATTTAGATGTTTTATGTTTCCTTAGAGCATTTTTAACAAAGATAAAGACTGAATAATTAATTATAACACAAGATCAGTACATTCAAGAATGAAAAGCATGTGAAATAAAATAACTTACATGATACTGTAACACTCTCACTTTTTTCTTCGCTGACAGGATTGTGTGTCTCGCATGAGTACGGTTTATTCTCCTGTACTTGAGTAGATGACAAGAACACTTGAGGTTTTATTTCATTCTGGATGAGTTTTCCATCTTCATACCAGGATACAGTCAGACTCGGATCTGTACTGTTTTCCACGTCACAGGTGAGAGCAGCATTCCCAGCAGCGGTGCAGTTGATCTTCACTGTAGGTTTAGGGACCTTTTCTGTAACACAAACATTGTGGTTATTTCCTAAAACTGTAACTAGAAATATACAATCTTATTTTGTTATTATTATTGTGTTGGAAGGGTAGAAATATTTGTCATCTTACCATATACTTTAATTTCCACTTCTCCTCTACCAATCTCTGTACCATCAGCACTAGTAACAGTGTATGTATATGTGCCCGTGTCCTTCAGACTAACACTTTCAAATCTTAATGATCCATCTTCTTCCTTAGATACACCTTCAGCTTTCACTTTGATTTTCCCGTCTCTCCAGCGAAGAATGTCGCCGTTTCTGTCATTGGTCCATTTTATCTCATAAGGTTTCTCATTGTTTTTTGTTCTCAGCTTCATGATGCAGGACGTTCCCACTAGTAGATCTTTTCCACATGTCTCTGTTGAGACTTTAATAAATAAAATTATATTAGTATTTAATAAATCTCAAAAGGGTTCAACTGCTCATGTGGTTCACTGTGAGGAAAAGGCGTAAAAACAGAGAATGAATAATTCTCAGACTGGGTTTCTTTTTAAAAGTTGATTTAGAAACTAACCTTAGACAAAACTATTGGACACCATTAAATATTCTGTTACCACCATAAAATATGATACAGTTCATTTAACTCACACTGACTCCTATAACAACAACAGGATCTGTCGTCACAAACGGGCATCTGCATTAGGCAGAATTCAAACAGTAAAATTAGTGCTTGATAAAATAAGACTTTTGACTCAAACTCTTATAGTTACTGAAATACCCTGTTTGTGACAACCTCTCAGTGAGACAACTATAAAAATGTTCTAAAAGAGAGTTTTAGCAGCAACAAAGAACCATTTATTTCTAACATTTTAATAATCTAAAGAACCTTTTTCCACTACAAAGAACTTTTTGTGGAATGGAAAGATTCTATGAATGTTAAATGTTCTTCACAGAACTATAAATGCCAAAAGTGACAAAATGAATTTAGATCTTTCTACAATAAGTTAAGACTAAAACATTATTTATGGTGATTTATAATATCGAGTTGATATAAAATGCAGTATGTATGAGAGCAAATGTTAATGTGGATTACTATTCTTAATATCTTTTAATCACATCGTAACTTTTAAATCTCAACTTCAGTCTATTAACATATATTTATACAAAATGAAGTCACAACCTACCAGAGAGTGCAGCGAAGCCACAGAGGAACATCAATAACAGATTGTATTGGAAGATCATTGTTCTTCTGAACACAGCAAATGTTCCAGAACCTTTTCACAATCAACTGGAGAAAACAGGAAAGAGTCCTGTTTGCAATCAGAGTTGGAAGGTATGCAGACAGAATCATGAACATGTCAGAACATGGCAGAAATGTGATACCAAAAAAAAAAAAAAAAAGATGTCACACCACAGGAATGGAAAGATGTCATCTAATATAATGTGCTGCATGAGGCAGAATATAGAATGTATCTGATGTTTTGAGATGTTGGCCAGCTATGGATCATGATCAGCTATGATCCTGTGGACTAGAAAGCTGCCAAGCAATGATTTAAAAAAAAGTTTTATATAATGTAGATAGATAAAAAGGCTGAATGAAGGTTTGTTCTAGATGTTTTTCATATTATCTCACGCTGGGTCTAGGACAGTGGTTCTCAACTGGTGGATCACGACCCAAAAATGGTTTGCCTGTCTGTACCAGAGACCTGTGGCTTAAATACATAAATGTCATACAATGCTGCCATCTTGTGAGCAACTTACCTTTTGAAATGCCTTAAAATGATAAGAGAATGACACATGTGCATTAAGACAATTGATCTGCATCTAGTCTGTTTTAGATTAGATGTTTTCAGGGACCCCCTAATATACAATTAGTATGAGCAACATTAACATTATTATGCTACATCCTTTGCCAAGTCCTGTATAGAGATCTGCATGTCTTTAATGATGGTTTTAAATCAATCAACTGAAGATGATACAGTATAAGGTTGTTTATTTTGTCCATATTTTTTTTTTCTTAAAAGCTAAAATACAACCACATGTTGAAAATCAAGTTTTTAATACAATTTATATGTCTGTATGGTGTTTTTAATATGCTTTGAGATAAACCATGTGCAAATTCATCAGTCAACACCATTGCTGACACGGTTGCCATTTTCTCGCCCACCTAAACACTTGAGCCAAATACAGGAAATATGTCATGCAAGTACACAAGTGGTCAAGTGCAAAGACCGCAAGTGTGACCCACTATACAAATAATAAACATACTTATTACTTATTTATTCTTTAACAGCGTGTTGAATGTAATACATTGAGTCTTAAAACTGAGATAAAAGACTTTGCATTCCTGTTTTAAACTGGTTGAAGGGTCATAAAACCCCCTTTCTCACCACAGTTTGGAAAGATGCTTCAAAGGCGAGCATGGTGGTGAGCTGCAGAGTGAAGGAGGAGGAGGTGAGACTGACAACACGGCAACAGCTTCTGATTAAGACAGTTTTATTTTTGGCATCTTCCCACAAATGCATGCTGCAAATTACCATTACATGCAACACAATAGGCCTATTCACATGGTTTTGCAAGCTCATTGTAAATTACACAAATACATACATCTCCTGTGACAGCTAAAATTTAATGCACAAATAAATGCACAGCAATTCACATTTGTTCTCTGCATCGAATAAATATATATGAACACGCTGTTGCATCTTTGATAACTTTTGATCAGTTAAAGGGGTGTAAAAAGTGTTTACACTCATAGCGTGGATGAATGGTTGAAGACACAGGATCTACTGAAGTGAACTTATGCGACACAGAATCTCTTACAAAGCAAAAACAAACTAATTTTTGATTAATTAACGCATTACTTTATGCGATTACTTTACGCACTTACTGTATGCGATCTCACTGTTTGAAGTGCATAAATACACCGCGTTTAATCAGAGCATAAGCCTGTATGTCATCATAAGCAGTTAAGAGCATAACGATAAAACAGCATTTGCACAGCAGCCACAGCTACATAAACCACAAGAAATAAACAAGAGTGACTAGGCAAATACATTAGTAGATTATGATTCATTCTTTTTCATTATTGCACATTTGTATGTATTAATTAGACATGGCAGTATGTACCTGTATACTGGCGTGTAGGGGAGGTAGACGTTGGTGATGGAGAAATGGTTAGCACTAAAAATAGTATTCAGCTAAATACTACTCAAGATTGATGGCTCTATCTTAGTTCTATTCCTCCCATGACGTCTTTTTGACATGAACTTTCGTAAGTTGCTCTGTTTCATTTTAGTTTAACACACCTAATGTCAGCTAAACTCCCCTATGTGAAATGTGTGAGGGTAATCTCAAAAACTGCCAGGCGACTCATATTTAAATAACATTTTTAAAATCAGCTACAAAATCTGACATGAACTGTCGCATAAATGTTGTTCAATGTAAGCTCAAATAGCATTAAAAAGCTTGTTTTTTAGGCTAGATGAGACAATGCGCATGTGCAGTCCTAAGCGTGACTTTTTATGGGAATCGGAGCTTCTGACTGCACCTGCAGTAACGCAATGACTTTATCAATCAGCGATTGGCTGTTTTACTTAGAAGGCGGGACATATTCCGCCATATTGCGAGTTGCAGGTTCTCCCATTCACCGTCTACACCATCTAATGTGCTACAGCTCTACTACTCACAAACTAACTGATCTTCATCATTACATGGCAAACAAGAAGCAAGAAACAATACGATTTATTTTTATAGGTCAAGTATTGGGATGGGCCTGACTGACAGGTAAATGGGCCCGGTGTAGCCCCTCCAGTTCACATCTGCCTGCTCCAAGTGGGACGCAAACCCTGGCCAGTCTGCATGGGAGTCGGATGCTCTAACAAGAAGGCTGTAAACTCTAGTGTCAGTTGCTAGAGCATCTCTTGAGATCAGGGGAGTGAGGTTTACATGCACAGCGACTACTAGCCTACGTCTGTTACACCAGGCCCACCCGTAGCTACGCAACTGTTCACATATGCGAGTTTCACAGACAAATGGAATTTCATCCTGCAAAAAGGGGTGTTGGCTGCCTATAAAAGTTACCGAAAAGCCAGATCTCATCATAATCTTTCTTCTTCACCACGAAGATCTCGCTTCTCCAAAGAAGACTGAAGCCTCTCTACTCGCCTCTTCTTGACGTAGAACGAGCCTCACAGCATGTTTGACCCCTCAACAGGTTCCATCAGGTTTATCCCAGGAAGTCATGAGGATAATCTCAAAGGTAGTCCTTTTTCTCAAGCTGGTGCCTAGCTCAGAAAATAGACCATGCTGAATGCAATGCCATGTCAGTTATAATGTTCCTATAGGAGATGCTGGACAGTGGGCGCACCCTTTCCACACTCAAAATTTATGTGACGGCCATCGTGACAAATCACGCCCTGATAGCCGGGCAATCCGCTGGGAAACAAAGGCTGAACCCTCCACGCCCATGTTTGGTCCCAGCGCCACAGTCCTCAGGGCGCTATGGGGCTCACCCTTCGAGCAGCTCAAGTCAACTGATCTACAGTCCCTCTCACTTAAGACTGCCCTCTTGCTGGTTTTAGTGTCAGTCAAACGAGTTGGAGACTTCCAGGCTCAGTCTGTGGATCCTTCCTGCCTAAAATTTGGCCATAATTACAGCAAAGTGGTCCTTAGGCCAAGGAAAGTCTACGTGCCAAAGTGCCTTCCACCCTGTTTAGAATGCAGGTGATAACACTGTCAGCTCTTCCACTCACAGAAAATGAGCAAGCTCCTCATCCACTCTGTCCCATCAGGACCCTTAGGGTGTACACAGAACGCTCTGGAGACCGCACTAAAGGACTGCCAGTCTCAAACCAGCGGCTTTCTAGATGGATTGTAGATGCAATAGCGCTGGCTTACAAGTCCATGGACTTGTTGTGCCCCTTGGGAGTTAGAGCCCACTTCACCAGAGAGATGGCCTCCTCTTGGGCGTGGTCCAGCGAAGTGTCTATTGCTAATATCTGTGCAGCGGCCAGCTGGTCTCCCACCCACCTTTGCCAGATTTTATAACCTGGACATTCCTGCTCTTTAGGCATGGGTGTTGTCAGTTTAAGGTGCTTTAGGACTATGTAGCAGGCTCCATTTACTGTCTGAGCCTCTTTCTATGCAGCTTATCTAGGGGCCTCCAATTGAGCGCCCCTAGCTGTTGGTTCACAGAGCATCTTCTTCTTCGGCCACTGCGCTTTTAGCGCTGCGCTATAGGATTAAGTTACCCATAAGCATCAGCTTAAGCAGATGCCATGCGAGGGAACTGTATCGAAAGGGAACACTTAAGGTTACTCACATAACCATGGTTCCCTGAAATAATGGGAAAGAAATTTGCGTAGCATGCCGTGCTACTGCGTCACCAGCGAGTCACGCCATGCCACGCCATGGCTTTTATAGGCAGCCAGCCCCGCCCTTTTTGCCAGGCTGAATTGCCATTGTCTGTGAAACTCACAGACGTGATTCAATAAGGCTGGGATCAGGGATCAGAGAAAACAGGAGTAAGCAGGAGTAATGCTCGTTCCCGTTATCTCAGGGAACCTTAAACATTTTCTCATATGATCAAAACTAACAGATTAGAATATTGACCTCTATGATGTTCAACACACAATAACCCTGTTAAAATCTCAGAAAATTTGGTTTTATTGTATCATGACCCTTTAATTTTAAAAAACACTTTTTGAGAAGATACATTTATAGGAACATTCAAAAATTTATAACATTGTGGTCAACTACAGCTTCAGTTTGATCTTTTGTTGAAAATACAAATGCTCATTGCATAATTTTAGAGGAGATGAAGACGTTGCTGATCTTGTTGGTGCTTCATGCGTCGCTGACAGCTTCGATATGCACAGATGACGAGAACTCATATTAGCAGCAGCAGAAGGGCTCCTCCGCTGGCTAGGATGCTCACCATGATCCATGAAGGAGAGTCAAAGTCAACACCAGAGTCAACACCAGATTTAACGCCAGAGTCAACGCCAGAGTCAACACCAGAGTCAACGCCAAAGTCAACAACAGATTTAATGCCAGATTTAACGCCAGAGTCAACACCAGAGTCAACACCAGAGCCAACGCTAGAGTCATCGCCAGGGACAATTGTTTTACCTGTAAGACAGGAACAATGTCTTGAAATCAATAACAAACAAGTGCATCATTAAAAAAACATCTGTTTTAAGCTGTTTTAAATCCTACAAAATGCATCATGCGTAATACCGTACGATCTAACGTTATTTCATGAGAGGCAAATGTTTAGACACACTTCATTCAGTTTGGTTTTAATTACCTTAAAAACTATTTGATCTGAGAATTTCCATTGTAATGCCTAAAATTAGTTTTGTAGGCGAATATAGTTGTGTAAATGTATACATTTCATTTTAAAGGGAAAGTTCACCAAAAAATGAAAATTATTCCATGATTTACTCGCCCTCAAGCCATCCTAGGTGTATCAGAGATATACTTAAAAATATCCCTAGTCCTCCAAGGTTTTTATGGTTGTGAATGGCAGCCTAAATTTTGAAGACCAAAAAAATGCATCCTTCCATAAAAAAAAATGGAGGACTAAGGATATTTTTAAATATATACCCTATTGTGTTCATCTGAAAGAAAAAAAGACATATACACCTAGGATGGCTTGAGGGTGAGTAAATCATGGGATAATTTTTATTTTTGGGAGAACTATCACTTTAACGTCTACTGCTGGATGATTTGAATTGGATAGTGAAGTAAAGCATCAACAAGTGTGCAACATTCATGTTCCTCCTTTAGTAATGCTTAAAAGGCTGGAATTGACATTACGACCCAATACAGTACCAACTGAACCATATTTAATGTAGTCTGGGTTGTATTGGGTTGTACATCTCTTTCTTTGCATAGCTTTGTTCCTTGCAAAGATGAGGGAATGTCAATCAGGTTGACAAATTCAAACACCATTGAGACTGAATGGAAAAAATCTTTGATGTCAACATAAAGGAAGCTTTTTTTCCTATTTATTTTATTTTAACTTATTTTGGCCACCACAAAATTCACAGACTTTTGTGTCATTTCATAGTTTTGATGATTTTAATGTTGAATAAAGATCATTGTAAAGAAAATAATTGTTGTTTCAATTTTTAAAAGTAAGTGTTTTTGCTGCCATAAAATTTTAAGTTATATTCAACTTGAAATGTCAAACCATATTAAGTGACAACTTGGATATTTGAGTTTTCTCAAGTTCAATCTAAGTTATTATAATGATAAATTTTAAGTTATGATAGCTAACTGAAATCATTTTTTAACATTGAATTAAAGGTGCTCTAAGTGATCCTGGGTGGATGTAACTTCCTGTTGACGTTCGAACAGGAAGAATAAACCTCCTCCCCCTCCCCCTCCCCTTCCCCTCCGTGCTAGCTAGCGGATAGTGAGGAGATGTTTGCTGTATGTGACAAAAAATGTTTTGGCCTAAAAATGCGTGACTTCACTTAGAGCACCTTTAAAACACCGATCAGGCATAACATTATAACCACCTTTCTAATATTGCGTTGGTTAAATCCTTACACTTGCCCATTTTTCCTGCTTGTGACACATCGAGTTTGAATGTTAACAAAATGTTCACTTGCTGCCTAATATATCCATCCACTAACAGGTGCTGTGATGAAGAGATAATCAGTGTTATTCACTTCACCTGTCTGTGGTCATAATGTTATGCCTGAAGTGTGTTCAACCTTTTGACTTATCTTCAGTAAGTAACAATTTTGCTGAGTCAATGTGCACTTTAAAAATTATGGTTCTTTTACTGTCATAGTTTCACAATTGTACATCAGCAGCAAAAACAGGAAACAGCCAGACCAAAAACCAGAGCACATACTTTATGAAACAAAAGTGAAATTGTGTTTTTGGACATCTTAATGTTTTACTCCAATATAAGTTCAGGGCCCATATGTATAAAACTTCTCAGAAATGCTCGTAAAAATAGACTCTAAGTGTCAAAAAAATTCTTAGTAAAGAGTAGGACTTTCATAAAGAAGCTAAAAGCAACTTTTAGTAAAGTATAAGATGGATTAAGTGCTGACTTAAGTGTTGTGAACTAAGGACTACAATGATGTCAAGTCACAGCAGCACAACACCAATAATTTAATGTTATTATTATTTTAAAAAAAATCATTTAAAAAGACACTGAAATGTTTTAATATTTTAATTTATTTTTAAAAATAGTTTTGCATTGTGCAAAATTATCACAAATTAGTACTGATGGTGTGGAATCTTTTTCTATTGATATACAGTATGTCTCCTCATCTACATTGATGTGAATAAGTTCCACCAATGGCTCCAACAACTCCAGGTAAGACCACTATCAACATAAAAGTGGCTTGCTTTTGCCGTATGGTTTGATTGTCAGTTGGAAAGTCAACGAACTGCCATAGAGCAGTGGCCAAATGTGATGTCCAGCCATATGAAAATTGACATCTTCAACCTTAATTCAAATATTTTTAAAAACGTGTTAAAAGATGTACGTTTCATGTGTGAAAATAAAATGAAATTTCAAATTGTTTTTGGCCAGGCTATCATGCAAAGAAATTATGAACACATGCAAAAACAAGAGAGAACCAATGAAATATTAAAAACTGATTATGCTGTAGTCAATCTCATATTTTAAAACATTTAAATAATATAAACATAAAAATAAAAATATGTTCCTCATATTTTGATGGTTTAAGCAAAATTGTAGGGACATTTAAAAAAAAAATTGCACATCAATTTTGGCCACTGTGTTTGGTGTGGTAAGTTTAGCAATAGTACTATTTAAGAGGCTGCTTACACCTACTATTTATCACCGCTGCACTGCTGCACTCTTACAGTCACCAAAAAATATATTAGAAAAGCTTTTCAGCGCTGGAGAGAGCTAAGCAGGAAGCAGAATCTGCTTTGATTCCAGTGAGTAACACTGGGTTTTGAATGTCTGGAGCTGCTGTTCTGTTGTCACCGACTCGGAGCAGGGTGGTTAGTATTGGAGTGTGAGTTTCGGAGGCGGTGCAATGAAGAGAGGGGTGGATTTGTTTGGGATGATTTTAAATATCAACAGTGTTTAACAGCGAATTTGAGAAATCGCATACCTTTAAATGTATTAAAATGCATTAAACATTATTGTTTAAGTAATATTTATTACATTTATTTAAAGTTATTAAATTTCTTATTAGGTCAGTTACAAAAAGAATTGACAATCAAGTTTATATCATATTATTGGAAAGCGTGCGTTTCCTCTTCTTTGCTGCCATTTTGTTACTCCTAACTAGGTTAGGAGACCTCTGCGGCTCTCTTAAATAATTTAGGACCAAAGACCTAGTCGGAACCTTTATGAAACATACTTATTCTTAAGTCTAGGAAAAAAGAGTAAAATTACGTAATTCTGAGAATTTTGACACACTTAAGACTAAAATTTTACTTTAAGTGGCTTTATACATATGGGCACAGGTCTGTTCAAAACGCCGAAAGCTCTAGATTTAGATGTTTTATGTTTCCTTGGAGCATTTTTAACAAAGATAAAGACTGAATAATTAATTATAACACAAAATCAGTATATTCAAGAATGAAAAGCATGTGAAATAAATTAACTTACATGATACTGTAACACTCTCACTTTTTTCTTCGCTGACAGGATTGTGTGTCTCGCATGAGTACGGTTTATTCTCCTGTACTTGAGTAGATGACAAGAACACTTGAGGATTTATTTCATTCTGGATGAGTTTTCCATCTTTATACCAGGATACATTCAGACTCGGATCTTTACTGTTTCCCACATCACAGGTGAGAGTAGCATTCCCATCAGCGGAGCAGTTGATCTTCACTGTAGGTTTAGGGACCTTTTCTGTAACACAAGCATTGTGGTTATTTCCTAAAACTGTAACTAGAAATATACAATCTTATTTTGTTATTATTATTGTGTTGGAAGGGTAGAAATATTTATCATCTTACCATATACTTTAATTTCCATTGCTCCTTTACCAATCTCTGTACCATCAGAACTAGTAACAGTGTATGTATATGTGCCCGTGTCCTTCAGACTAACACTTTCAAATCTTAATGATCCATCTTCTTCCTTAGATACACCTTCAGCTGCTTTCACTTTGTTTCTCCCATCTCTCCAGCGAAGAATGTCGCCGTTTCTGTCATGGGTCCATTTTATCTCATAAGGTTTCTCATTGTTTTTTGTTCTCAGCTTCATGATGCAGGACGTTCCCACTAGTAGATCTTTTCCACATGTCTCTGTTGAGACTATAATAAATAAAATTATATTAGTATTTAATAAATCTCAAAAAGGTTCAACTGCTCATGTGGTTCACTATGAGGAAAAGGCGTAAAAGCAAAGAATGAATAATGGGGTTTCTTTTTAGAAGTTGATTTAGAAACTAAACTTAGACAAAACTATTGGACACAGTTCAATATTCTGTTCCCACCATAAAATATGATACAGTTCATTTAACACACACTGACTCCTATAACAACAACAGGATCTGTCGTCACAAACGGGGATCTGCATTAGGCAGAATTTAAACAGTAAAATTAATGCTTGATAAAATATTACTTTTGACTCAAACTCTGAGTGTCTTCTATCAAAGTTAGACATGAACAAACACTCACTAGATTTGCATTTAAAAGTGTTTAAAAATAAGTATATTTATTCAAGTGGGCACTATAAAAGTGCCTTAAGGAAATATTTTACCTGATCTGACACTTAAAAATGGCCTTCACTAGTGTTTCTTTGATGGTGACAAAAGTGAATTTAGATGTAGACTAAAACATGATTTATGGTGATTTATAATATTGAGTTAATATAAAATGAACAAATGTTAATGTGGATTACTATTCTTAATATCTTTAAATCACATCGTAACTTTTGATCTCAACTTCAGTCTATTAACATATATTTATACAAAATGAAGTCACAACCTACCAGAGAGTGCAGCGAAGCCACAGAAGATCAATATCAGACTGTATTGGAAGATCATTGTTCTTCTGAACACTGCAAATGTTCCAGAACCTTTTCACAATCAACTGGAAGAAACAGGAAAACGTCAAAAAGTTTGCAATCAGAGAGTTGGAAGTTATGTAGACAGAATCTGAAGATGTCAGTTGTGCAGACGGAGGCAGAAATCGACACAAATGACAAAAAAAGAAAAAAAAAAAAAAGAAGAAAGAAGAAAACAAAGGATGTGACGCCATTGTTCACAGGGGTGGAAGGATGTCATCTAATGTGCTGCATCCTGAAGCAGGTGTTTCTGTTTCATATAGAATGCATCTGATGTTTTGAGATGTTGGCCAACTATTTTTATCTCGATCCTGTGGATTAGAAAGCTGCAAAGCACTGATTTAAAAAAAAAAAAAAAAAAAAAAAAAAAGATTTTAAAAATGTATAGATAGATAAAAAGTTTTGTTCTAGATGTTTTATATGATCATATTATCTCACACTGGATCCAGGACAGTGGTTCTCAACTGGTGGATCACGACCCAAAAATGGTTTGCATGTCTGTACCAGAGACCTGTGGCTTAAATACATAAATGTCATACAATGCTGCCATCTTGTGAGCAACTTACCTTTTGAAATGATAAGGAAATGATACATGTGCATTAAGACAAGTTATCTGTATCATTATTATGCTACATTCTTTGGCAAGTCCTGGATTCATTGCACCATTATATTGTATGACAGAGAGATTTGCATGACTTTAATGATGGTTTTAAATCAATCAACTAAAGATGATATACAGTATAAGGTTGTTTATTTTGACCTTACATTTATTTAAGAGCTAAAATACAATAAAATCTTGAAAATCAAGTTTTTAATGTTGTTTATATCTATCTATGTGGTGTTTTTAAGACAAACCATGTACAAATTTAACAGTCAACACCATTGCTGCAGTGAAACAAAGACTTGGGCACACTTCGTTACATCTTAGTATTCTTTCATGCTAGAGTACAAATGAGGGTACGTTCTTACCTCTTTGCACAATCTTTCATCTATGTAGGCCTCCATTGTCGCTGTAGGTTGCATGCTCTCCTGCCTGTTCTAGTTATTCAGTTTTTCTTTGACCTTGTGAATCAACGCCCCCAGGGCACAGCTGCCACCTTGTGGATAAACTAATTACTATAAAAAAATTAAATGCACATGTGCATTACAATAATCTGGCAGTATGTGTGTACTCTTCTGATGACAAAATTTACATCACACGCACTGTACGCTGACCCTCGCGTACGCGTGAAAAGGTATCCATACTTTGGGCTATAGGCATATCCCATCATGCATCATGTTCAGAAACTCATGTGCCCTGAAATAACAGATTATCTCTTCATCACGGCACCTGCTAACATCTTGGTGCAGATACCACAGCACACCTTCAGGGGTCTAGAGGAGTCCATGCCTCGACGGGTCAGGGCTGTTTTGGCAGCAAAAGGGGGACCAACACAATATTAGGAAGGTGCTCATAATGTTATGCCTGATCGGTGTATCATTTGGCAGTAAAACATAAAGAGTTGTACATTTTATTGGTGCAAAGATGTGTATTTTGTACATCATTTGCAACTGCTTTTCATCACTCAATTAGAAGCATTACGATTACTAAATTGTGTCGTCTGTTATAAGGACTACTGAACAGATATATAGAAGTTTATTTTAAAATGCAAAGTATTGAAAATCAAAATAAAGCTCTGTAAACACTTGCAGTTTTACAACACTATAAGTGTGTCCCATCGGGTAATGAAAGCTTCTACACACACTTGTGGTTTTCAGGCCCATATGAACACTTGGGCTAAATACAGAAAATATGTCATGTACACAAGTGGTCAAGCACAAAGACCGCAATTGTGGGTATTTGGACAGACCCACTATATATATATATATGTGTGTGTGTGTGTGTGTGTGTGTGTGTGTGAAATAAACATTCTTTTTATGTATGGATATGACACAAACACGCATGGACAAATGATGAAAGTAAGCAGTATCCCGTGAAATCCGTCCCAACAACTCTAAAATATAAATAATTACAGGCCAATTAATACATAATTATATTACGAATTGTTTTAATCTAAATAATGAGTAAAAAAATAATACATTTATAATGATTTAGGGCAAAAACATGGTTTGGAAGAATAAATTTAGTTAATCCCGAAGAAAAAAGTCAATATTTTGCATTGTATATCATGACAGATTGACTTCAGAAGACTTATAGAAGGAGTATAGTGCACAGGTTGTAAAATGCTTACCATCTAAGGGCCTGTTTACACCTGGTCACTTCATGTGTTTTCTCTGATCGGATAGCTATCTGATTTATAAAAACGATTGCATTTACACTTTACACGCAAAACGGATATAAATACGATCTTCAATTCCCATGCTATGTGCAGATTTCATAGTGTTTACGTCACCGAAAGCAACAAATATGAGCTGCATTTTACTGATCATCGGAGTGCAGCAGCAGCACTGGTAAGATCATTTAGTCTCATTACTTTTAATGAAGATGATAACACGCGCTCACACGTTTATTTTCTAGTATTTTTGGGAGAAGTTAAATTTACATATGTGGTTTCAACAACCAGATGCATTTAGACCTGTTCAGTTTTGACTGGAATGCGTCCCAGACCACTTCCTGAAGTGGTTTGTGCGATCGGATGTACATCCATTTCGAATGCGTTTCAGAGGGCATTTAGACCAGGTCTTTTCGTGATCGGATAGCTATCTGATCAGTGAAAACGCATGAAGCGACCAGGTGTAAACAGGCCCATAATGCTTGTAATCATTCTAGGAAAGTCCCATATACTATTGTTCAGTGAACATTCAAGCGTCTTATTCTATTAGTGAGTACGGCTCTAGATTTCTCTTGGTTCAGTGCTGTTTGGTCCTCGGGAGAGGTATGGGAGTCGGATCTTCCTCATCCTCGTCTTCAGGTGGTGGTGGGGGTCGAGCATGGATCTGGGCTTTGGGTTGAGGCGGGGTTTGCGGAGCTGGTCTGCGGGGCATGGGGTCTTCTTGTGGGATGGGGGGTGCCAGTTGCCCCCTAGCGGTCTGTTCGGATCTGTTTGTACCGGTGTGACCTAGGGTAAGATCTTCATCATCTGGAAGATATCAAAGACACGAAAATTGCATTTTCTTTTTTCAGATGTATGTGATCTAGACTGTATTAGACTATAAAGTTAATATGTTATGTGAAGTCTTGGACTGATATGTTTTTTTTAGCGAGCAGGGTGAACAATGGCAGAGATTAATATTTTAAGAGTTTGGTTCCATAACGCGATAAATGCCATTTTGAAAAAAAATTGAGTTTCCGCCAAAATCAGACTCATACTGTATATGTGAATCAATTTACTTTGTTGTGTATTTTCAATTCGAATGGATTGGTTTGGTAATCGATGGATTAATTGCATTTTGAAAAAAAACGTCATGGATTTATTGCATTTTGAGGAAAAAATAATCAGTTTTTATAATAAACCTTTTTAAAATCAAAATGTAGATTTGAATTTTTAATGTTTTTATAACCAAAAGATGCTATGTGAAAGTTTGAAACAGAAAATAGTGGTTTTCATCTTGCCACTTTCTTGGTAAAGAAAACAGCTTTTTACTCAAATTAATCAAAATGGAGTTATTGCGTTTTGGAACCAAACTCTTCATTTATTTACACAAAATTTAAATAATATAGCCAGGGTTTCTGCAGGTTTCATCAAATCTAATTTAATGCCTTTTTAATGCCAATTTTTAAAGCCATATATATATATATATATATATATATATATATATACTGTATATATATTTGTTAAAAGTCGATCATGTGGCGTCATGTGGCAATTAGATTATTTATGACACTGCATTCACATTCTGCCAAGTGTAAGCCCTTTAGATTCGTTTGCTTTCTTTTTCTTTTTGTTGTCAGACAATATGAAATAGAGACTGAAATGCGGTCCATTAAGACTACATGCAGGGCTCGACATTAAAGGTCCCCTTGAACATGTTTTTAAAAGATGTAATATAAGTCTAAGGTGTCTCCTGAATGTGTCTGTGAAGTTTCAGCTCAAAATACCCCATAGGTTTTTTTTTATTAATTTTTTTAACTGCCTATTTTGGGGCATCATTAACAATGCACTGATTTTCACTGACGCCGCCCCTTTAAGAGCGAGCGTGTTCCCTGCCACATGAGTTGTTGACTATATTACAGCGCATTTACAAAGTTCACACAACTAATATAACCCTCAAATGGATCTTTACAAGATGTTCGTCATGCATGCTGCATGCATGCTTCGAATTATGTGAGTAAAGTATATATTTGGATGTCAACGTTTTATTTTGAGTGAGTTTGAGGCTGTGTTCCGTGGCTAACGGCTAATGCTACACTGTTGGAGAGATTTATAAAGAATGAAGTTGTGTTTATGAATTAT
This sequence comes from Ancherythroculter nigrocauda, assembly GCA_036281575.1. Classification (NCBI taxonomy): domain Eukaryota; kingdom Metazoa; phylum Chordata; class Actinopteri; order Cypriniformes; family Xenocyprididae; genus Ancherythroculter; species Ancherythroculter nigrocauda. The sequence continues at coordinate 59,733,519 of VTFQ01000003.1, forward strand.
ACAGACTGCAAGTGTTTAAAAATGAAAATAGCGACGCTCTTGTCTCCGTGAATACAGTAATAAACGGTGTAACTTTAACCAACAGTAGCCTACATTAGCAACATGCTAACGAAACATTTAGAAAGTCAATTTACAAATATAACTAAAAATATCATGATATCATGGATCATGTCAGTTATTATTGCTCCATCTGTCATTTTTCGCTGTTGTTCTTGCTTACCTAGTCTGATGATTCATCTGTGCAGATCCAGACGTTACTGGCTGTCCTTGTGTAATGCATTTGAACACTGGCATTATGCAAATATTGGGGTGGAGCCCCCGACTGTTACGTAACAGTCGGTGTTATGTTGAAATCCGAGTGTTTTCCGGAAGTCTTTTAAACAAATGAGATTTATAAAAGAAGGAGGAAACAATGGAGTTTGAGACTCACTGTATGTCTTTTCCATGTACTGAACTCTTGTTATTCAACTATGCCGAGGTAAATTCAATTTTTGAATCAAGGGCACCTTTAAGCCTTGCCATGTGCTTGTCCTATGGAGAAGTAAATCGGTTATTTACTTAGCCGAGTAAAAAAGTTGCTTGTCCGGAAAAAAATAGGATTTTTGTGCGGTGTAAATATAAATTTATTCTCTAGCAATATTCTTTTAATTCAGAATATTCTTTCTTCTGAATATTCTTTCAGAACATTGCAGTTTTGACATATTTAAAGGTGCCCTAGAACTTTTTTTTAAAAGATGTAATATTAGTCTAAGGTGTCCCCTGAATGTGTCTGTGAAGTTTCAGCTCAAAATACCCCATAGATTTTTTTTAATTCATTTTTTTAACTGCCTATTTTGGGGCATAATTAGAAATGAGCCGATTCAGGGTGTGTGGCCCTTTAAGTCTCGCGCTCCACGCCCCAAAAGCTCGCCTTAAACAACATAAAAAAAAGTTCAAACAGCTAATATAACCCTCAAAATGGATCTTTACAAAGTGTTCGTCATGCAGCATGTCTAATCGCGTAAGTACAGTGTTTATTTTGATGTTTACATTGATAGTGAATGAGTTTGAGGCTATGCTCCGTGGCTAACGGCTAATGCTACACTGTTGGAGAGATTTATAAAGAATGAAGTTGTGTTTATGAATTATACAGACTGCAAGAGTTTAAAAATGAAAATAGCTACGGCTCTTGTCTACGTGAATACAGTAAGAAACGATGGTAACTTTAACCACATTTAACAGTACATTAGCAACATGCTAACGAAACATTTAGAAAGACAATTTACAAATATCACTAAAAATATCATGTTATCATGGATCATGTCAGTTATTATTGCTCCATCTGCCATTTTTCGCTATTGTTCTTGCTTGCTTACCTAGTCTGATGATTCATCTGTGCAGATCCAGACGTTACTGGCTGCCCTTGTCTAATGCCTTTCATAATGTTGGGAACATGGGCTGGCATATGCAAATATTGGGGGTGTACACCCCGACTGTTACGTAACAGTCGGTGTTATGTTGAGATTCGCCTGTTCTTCAGAGGTCGTTTAAACAAATGAGATTTATATAAGAAGGAGGAAACAATGGAGTTTGAGACTCACTGTATGTCTTTTCCATGTACTGAACTCTTGTTATTCAACTATGCCAAGATAAATTCAATTTTTGAATCTAGGGCACCTTTAAATCTGCATATTTGTGATATTTACCCCAAATTTTTTTTTAACCTTTATAAGGGGTGGATAATTAGAATAATACCACACTACAGGGCTATCAAATCAAATTGAATCATTTACAATAAAAAAAAATTACGGGTGTGGAACGAAATGAGGGTGAGTAATTAATGACATTATTTTCATTTTTGGGTGAACTAATCCTTTTAGCCTTGTCTGTGAAACCAGGGCTAAATGTTTTTTTTATTTTTTTTTTTATAAAGATTCAGTTTATTCTCAGAGTCAACAGGTTAAATCTAATACATATGAGAATACAGGAAACTGTGGTAAAAGGCTTTGCGTTCCTGTTTCAAACTGGTTAAAGGGTCATGAAACCCTGCTTCAGCAGAAGACAGTTATCACCACAGTTTTGACAAATGCTACAAAGGTGGGCATGGTGGTGAGCTGCGAATGGAGGGAGAAGAGGGGAGACTAGTCTCAGCCTCAGACGTCATGCCCACAGACTGTTGGCTAAATGTCTGCTGCATATGGCACACTTAACTGGAAACACTTTTAACGATCTAAGCGCATGGCACAGGTGCATTGAAGGCATGTCCGAATCCACTTTTGCTAGTTTAACGAGAGAAAAAATGGTCGGCACGACAGGTGCATGGTCTAAAACGTTTGTACCTAGTCTTTTAATGAGTCTTTTAATGTTTTGGGTGCCACATGCAATAAACCAATCTCCTGTTCCCTTTAAAAGCCAGTTGCGCTTGCACCATGGCGGATTCGCTATTTACATTTGCAAGCAGAAAGACTGAACGCTTCTCTTTTATTTTTAATAGCAGGAGCAGAGTGTATGCACGTTGTGCACCCGCCTATAGGTGCATATTACTAACGCGCCCTTTAAATAACAAAAAAATACTGTGCCATTGACTTTAGACCAGGTTTCAGTTGGTCAATGGTGCAGTTGTTTTTAGTTGCCTCAAAATAGTAACACGCCAACAATGCCCCTGAACACACCTCGTTTTTAAGACCAGCACACCCATGGGCAAACAGACGTGCGCAAGTGCATTTGCTATTTAAACAACGTGGTGCAAAAACACTTGTGTCGCATTGTGCCGGGTGTATGATGGGGCAACAGGATTTTCATCATCTGGTTGGTTGAATTCTACAGGATGTCTGGGAGACGTGTGTGTCACGCTCTTTAATGGTCCGCTTGGAAACAAATGCCATGGTGCAAAGACTCCTCTTGGACGGACCCTTGGCCAATGAAAGCTGCGATAGAGTCCAAGGGCCGTATTTACAAAACATTTTATATTACCACTAAGAGTTCTCTTAAATGGCAGTAAAAGTTCTTAGGTAAGAGTTTCCTCTTAAGACCTATTCACAAAGCTGCTGAGAGACCAACTTTTACTAAGGAATAGAGAGAAGTCTTAAAGTAATAAAAGTCTTCAGTGTACTATAGTACAAGAAAACATCACATCCTCTGAAATAAAGACGAATTTAAAAATAACTAGTTTTCTCATACGAACAAAACTAACAGATTGTAATATTGACCTGTATGATGTTCAACACACATAACTGTTAAAATATCGAAATTTTGTTTTGAGATTTTTCAAAATTTGTTTAAGGGTTTCATGTTATGATAATGTATTCATTATAACAACCAGTTTTTGAGATGATACATTTATAGGAACATTCGGAAATGTATAATTTTCTTTAAATGACTGTATTTAAGATTTTTCAAGCTCAACAAGAACAACTACAGCTTCAGTTTGAACTTTTGTTGAAAATACAAATGCTCATCACATAATTTTAGAGGTGATGAAGACATCGCTGACCTGGTTGGTGCTTTGTGCTTCGCTGACAGCTTCGATATGCACAGATGATGAGAAACAGCAGAAGGGCTCCTCCGCCGGCTATGATGCTCACCATGATCCAGTCAAAGCCAGAGTCATCGTCATGGACAAGGTTTCCACCTGTAAGCCAGGAACAGATGTCATGAAATAAATAAAAAACAAGTAGAACATTAAAAAAAACAGCTGTTTTAAGCTGTTTAAAATCCTACAAAATGCAATGTGTAATACTGTACTATCTGACGTTATTTCATGAGAGTCAAATGTTCAGACACACTTCATTGAATTTGCTTATAATTACCTTAAAACGTTTGATCTAAAATTTTCATTGTAATCCCTAGAAGTATACATTTAATTTTAACATCTGCTGGATGATTTGAATTGGATAGTGAAGTAAAGCATCAACAAGTGTGCAACATTCATGTTCCTCCTTCAGTAATGCTTCAAAGGCTGGAATCGACACTACGACCCAATACAGTACCAACTGAACCATATTTAATGTAGTCTGGGTTGTGTTGTCTCTTTGCATAGTTTTGCTCCTTGCAAAAATGAGGGAATTTCAAGCATGTTGCCATTTGATATTCAACAGTGCTTTGCATCTGCCTGCATTGACACTATTGTCTTTAAGAGCTGCTGTGCAGCCAAAATTATATACCAGTTATCACTGTAAAGCTGCTTTGACACAATCTGCATTGTAAAAAGCGCTATATAAAGGTGACGTGACTTGACAAATTCAAATACCATTGAGTCTGACCTTTGACATTAACATAAAGGAAGCATTTTCTCCTATTTATTTTATCTTAACTTGTTTTGGTCACCACATAATTCTCAGACTTCCATTTGTGTCATTTCATAGTTTTGAGGACTTTGATGTTGAATAAAAAACACTGGAAAGAAAATAATTGTTTCAATTTTTAAAAGTAAGAGTTTTTGCAGCCTTAAAATTATTATATTCAACTTGAAATGTCACCGTATTAAGTGACAACTTAGATATTTGAGTTATCTCAAGTTCAATCTAGGAAAGTTATTCTAATGATAGGCTTTTAAGTTATGATTGCTAATTGCAATAATTTTTAACAGTGAATAAACCAACATATAATACACAATTTAATTTTCAAAATGCCGAAAGCTCTAGATTTAGATGTTTTATGTTTCCTTAAAGCATTTTTAACAAAGATGAAGACTGAATAATTAATTATAACACAAAATCAGTATATATTTAAGAATGAAAAGTATGTGAAATAAAATAACTTACATGATACTGTAACACTCTCACTTTTAACTCTGCTGACAGGATTGTGTGTCTCGCATGAGTACGGTTTATTCTCCTGTACTTGAGTAGATGACAAGAACACTTGAGGCTTTATTTCATTCTGGATGAGTTTTCCATCTTCATACCAGGATACAGTCAGACTCGGATCTTTACTGTTTTCCACGTCACAGGAGAGAGCAGCATTCCCAGCAGCGGTGCAGTTGATCTTCACTGTAGGTTTAGGGACCTTTTCTGTAACACAAACATTGTGGTTATTTCCTAAAACTGTAACTAGAAATATACAATCTTATTTTGTTATTATTATTGTGTTGGAAGGGTAGAAATATTTGTCATCTTACCATATACTTTAATTTCTGCTTCTCCTTTATCAATCTCTGTACCATCAGCACTAGTAACGGTGTATGTATATGTGCCCGTGTCCTTCAGACTAACATTTTCAAATCTTAATGATCCATCTTCTTCCATTGTTAAACCTGGAGTGTTTGACTTTATCTTCTTATTTTTCCTCTCAATTACGGCGTCACTGGAGAAATGGGTCCATTTTATGTCATTAGATTTGTCCTTGTATTTTTCTGGTAGCTTCATGATGCAGGACGTTCCCACTAGTAGATCTTTTCCACATGTCTCTGTTGAGACTATAATAAATAAAATTATATTGTTTAATAAATCTCAACAGGGTTCAGATGCTCATATGTGGTTTACTATGAGGAATAAGCATAAACAGGAATAATTCTCAGGTTGGGTTTCTCTTTAAAGGTCAATTTTGGTTCAGACACTAACCATAGAAAAAACTATTGGAAACAGTTCCCATAAAAATGATACGATTAATTTAACACACACTGACTCCTATAACAACAGCAGGAACTGTCGTCACACTGTACGGGGTAAGTTTTCACAAATAGGGATCTGCATTAGGAAGCCTATTAAATCTGAATTTAAACAGTAAAAATGTTTTTAAAGCAGCAAAAATGTAAAAGGTTCCTTAAAAATACCAAAACTTTGTTATGATCAACAGTTGTGTAAAATATGTATTATTATTACATTAATTAACATGTATGTGTAACACTCCTGGAAAGAAGTAAAATTAAAGAAGATAGAGTCTGCTGTGATGGCTTCTCGTCTCTTCATTTGCAACGAATTAATCAATAATGCATATAACAAAAGTTTGTCACATTACAGTGGTCAACACATGTATGACTTGCACATTTGTACAGCAATGACTGGGTATAAACATGAGCAACAATATTTTTCATCATCAGAATCCACCAAGTGACACTCAAATGTCTTATTCTTTTACAAGATTAAGATTCCTAGAATACACATAAGCATCAAACGCATATTATATATATATATATAATAAACATATCTAGATATTAAATATCTCTCTCTCTATATATATATATATTTGACATCACTAGTATTTAACCTTTAACCTTTATCTAAATAATATGAAATTTATGTCAAAATAAATACATTTAGAAGATGAACAATATTCCCAGTTCATTCTGATGCATTATATTGAATATGAAATTCACTCGTCACATATATTGTCAAATGTAACGCAAATAACCATGAATTAAACAACCATATATGCAAAATGAAGATATCTCATAACGCTAAAACAACAATATATCTATATATATATATATATATGAATTATATTTCTATTTTAAACATTATAATATAGGCGGGCTTTCGCGCTAATCGCGGAGCACATGCTAATCATGTGCTCAACCACGTCTGGACTCACGACAAGTTTTTGTAAAGTACAAAATAACAGCTTAGAACACATACAACTTGCTCGTTATACTTTAGACAGTGTTTATACTGAAACTGAAAGTGTGTTTTGTGCATTTTACTTCGCAGTTACCTGGAAAGAAGTAAAATTAAAGAAGATAGAGTCTGCTGTGATGGCTTCTCGTCTCTTCATTTGCAACGAATGAAGCACATCACAGGCGCGCACCAACTATCGTGCGATGACGTCATGACGCAGGTATGCCAAATGAAAATAATTAATTTAGGAAATGCACAAAACAGACTTTACTTCTCAAAAACACATATAATGAATTAAATACAATTTTATAATATTAGAAAAATACTATTAACAATATAATAACTTTGAGAACTTAATCACCATATCACACTCTCCCCCTCAAAATAAAGATGTCGTCCCGACATCAAATTGCTTAAATAGTCAGTCACAGTAATGCTCAATTTACCGTATTTAAACTCTTTTCACTTTACCCAGCAGTTGTCTACAACATCAGATAACACCACGGTTATCAACTTTTTCCGTGTACATTCTCCCTTTTTTTTTTCACAAGCATACATTCACAGTTGTGTTCTTGCTCATTTCACCTTACAAGAGTCCATATTTGTCAATAGACATGAGGCACTTGATTGTAAATAGTCCCATGAGGTAATTCTAAAAAAAAAAAAAAGAGTCATGTGCAAACCACCAACAAGTCTCCGGTAGGAAGGAAAAACAGTCCATTCATTTGCTCTATCGAGAAAAAATGGCAAAGAGTCCTTCACGGAAGAAGAAAAAAAGATTCAAAAAGTGTCAAAAATAAGAAAGTCTCAAAGTGATTCGAAGTGTCCACAGTTTCAAAACCGCACAACAGTCCTTTTTTTTTTTTTTTTTAAAGATCTGACAACAGTCCACTGTTTTCGTTTTGCAATAGTTTCTCACTATGGGCAATAAACAGTCCCTGGGTAATATTCTGTATCATGACATTTCATGCTTTCAACACAGTCCATACAGTGACTAGTTATGGGGTAGAATTCATGTGGTAGTGCAATTCAAAGTTAATAGCACACATATGGGGGCTGGGGGTAACAATGGGGTGTTGATACCCAGGGCATCACAGTTGTCATCCCACTAGATGCAAAGTGTGGGTAGTGGTTGTCGCCCACTATCTGCACATTGTAGCATAATGGGGACCCAAGATTGTCGTAGGTAAACTTTTTAGGTGGCCGTCGTTTTCTCTTGGTGAACTGGTACTTGTTTTCTTCCTCTGAGGACCTGTCTCTGGACCAAGGCGCTGCAGCTGCTTCCCTAACAGGTAAGTCTTGTTGCATTAGGTCAACAGTTGGTTCCTTTTCATTAAGCTGTTCTCTTATTTCAGGTGCAGACTCTGGAAGACCTATCTCCGACTCGGCTGGAAGTGACTGTGGTTCCACCACTGGTGAGTTAGATCGAGGCTCAGAAGGTACTGACTGTTGTGATAACACATTCCTTTTTTCTAGGCAATCACTGCTTTCTTGTGGACTTATCTGAAAGGGCTCCACTTGAAAGTAGTACTCATCCTCTTCACTTTCACTATTGTACTCTGACTCACATTTTCTTCCCCGAGCGGGCTGCGTTCTGCTGTTTCTTAGTTGATGTCCTTGTTTTGGTTTAGTACTGTGAGCTGGTGTGATTTCTATAGGTAGATGGTCACATGGAAGAAGAAGATTGCGATGTAAAACTCGTGATCTACCTTTACTCTGTTCAGGTTTTACTTCGTAGACTGGTGCATCATCTGCCACCTGGCGCGTAACAACATGAACTTCATCCTCCCAGTAATTTCGCAGTTTCCCGGTCCCACCTCTCGGGGTCAGGTTTTTTACGAGGACCCTGCTTCCTGGGAACAGGTCAGTACACCTCACTCGTTGGTCATAATTCCTTTTATTTCTTTCTGCACACTTGTTTGCCTGTTCTCTCGCTATCTCACAAGCTTCCTGCATTCCCTTTGTCCATCGTTCCATGTACTCACTGTAACTTTGGGAGTTACTGTCAGAGTTGAGTCCGAAGAGGGCATCGATGGGCAATTTTGGTGAGCGTCCGAACAGCAGTTGGAAAGGTGAGAAGCCAGTCACGTCACATTTAGTGCAGTTATAGGCAAAGATTAATTTGTTCAGTGCATCCTTCCAATTAGCTTTTTGTCTTTCAGTCAGGGTTTTCAGCATCTGCAATAATGTCCGGTTAAATCGTTCCACCTGCCCATTCCCCTGGGGGTGGTAGGGGGTGGTCCTTGAGCCGGCAACGCCGCTGTACTTTTTGAGTTGGGTGAGTAGCTGGTTTTCAAATTCTCCCCCTTGATCGTGGTGAATTCTGGACGGAAACCCAAACTTCAGGGCGAAATCATTGAATAACCGGTCAGCTACTGTTTTTGCTGATTTCGAGGTGGTGGCATATGCCTGGGCAAATCGAGTGAAGTGGTCGACGATTACCAAAATGTACTCATAGCCCCCTTTGCATTTGTCCAGATGCAGAAAGTCAATGGACACCAATTCAAATGGGTGAGTCGTTTTGATACTTTTAAGGGGTGCTCTTGTCTCACGGCAAGGTTTTTTCTGTTTAATACAGCAGCAAGTTCTCAGGACATAGTTTTCAATGTCTTTCTGCATGTAAGGCCAGAAAAACCGATCTCTTATGAGGCTTGTGGTGCGATCGAGTCCCTGATGACCCATCTCATCGTGCATCTCTCTCATAACAGTTCTTTTGAATTGCGCTGGTAACACCAGCTGTTTTCTTTGAGACGTTTGGCGGAACAGGACGCCATGCTCATCTAGCTTCAGCTTCTCCCACTCTCGCAGAAGAACTTTGGCTGCCGAGTTGAATGAACGCCACTGCTGAGGAGGCCTAGATCCTGCTTGTAAGTGTTCAATTATTACTCTAATGTCCTTGTCATCCCTTTGTGCTAATCTGATTTCCTCTTTTGACAGGGGTTTGAGGAGTCCATCATTTTCCTCCATACTTGTCAGTACACTCTGACAGGCTACTGCAAGTGTCACATCTGGATTCCCTTGGAGCTCCACTGCTTGGATCACAGCTCCCACGCAGTCAGATGAAAACTGCTCAGTACATTCTCTCATTGTTGTTTCCAGGTCTGCCGGCATCCTGGAGAGCGAGTCAGCATCTATGTTTTCTTTACCTGGACGGTAACGGATGGTGAAGTGAAAATCTGCGAGCTCTGACACCCATCTACACCCAGTGGCGTTCAACTTTGCAGAGGTCAGGACATAGGTCAATGGGTTATTGTCACTGAAAACTGTAAAGGTTGGTGCATAGTACAGGTAGTCTCTGAATTTTTCAGTGATGGCCCATTTCAGAGCTAAGAATTCCAGCTTACCGCTGTGCAGATGGTAATTTTTCTCAGCTGCCGTCAAAGTACGAGAACCATAGGCAATTACTCTCAATTTGCCATTCTGCTGCTGGTATAAGACAGCTCCCAACCCTTGGTTGGACGCATCCGTATGAAGGATGAATGGTTGAGAGAAGTCTGGAAATCCCAGGATTGGAGGCTCAATCAAGCAGTTAATCAACTTTTCTAGTATCTCCTGGTGTTTTGCTGTCCACTCAATTGATTTACTTGATGGCACCACATGATTTCTTTTGTTGTTTCTTACTTTGTGTTTTCCCTTTCTCTGTGGCCCAGCATCCTCAATGTTACTTTTTAGCAGGTCATAGAGGGGACTGGCAATTCGGGAAAAATCTTTAATGTATTGCCGATAATAGCTAAGCAGGCCAAGAATCTTGCGTCGCTCCCCCACCGTGCTTGGTGTCTGTTCCTTCAGTGCCGTTACAGCAACAGTATCTGCGGGATCAATACGACTGCCTTCATCTGACACAATTCTCCCAAGATATCGTACCTCCTTCTTAAAGAGCTCACATTTTCTTGGTTTTAACTTGACTCCATGGAACTGTAACCTCTGCAGTACTTTCTTCACCGCTTCCACTTGTTCATCGAAGGACTCAGTGAAGACCAGGATGTCGTCTAAGTATGGTATGCAAATTTTGTCTCTTAACCCTTCCAGGCTCTCTTCCATGAATCGTTGGAATGCTGCAGGCGCATTCATAAGGCCGAAAGGAATACGAATCCATTCGTATAGGCCCCACGGTGTTGTGAATGCAGTCAGGTACCTGCTCTCTGGAGACATGAAACCTTGGTGGTACGCCTTTCCTTGGTCTAGCAGCGAGAACCACGCGTTACCTCCCAGCCCATCTAGGATATCCTGCACTCTGGGTATTGGCTGGCGATCAGGGATAGTTTTGTTGTTCAGGTCCCTGTAATCAATACACAGCCTGAGGCTGCCATCCTTTTTACGGACACAGACGATTGGAGACGAGTAAGGGGAATGAGACTTGGCCACCCACCCTTGAGCAATCAGGTCATGTAAGTAGTCCTTCATCTCTTGATATAACGGTTTAGGGACTGATGTGTATGTGCGGGCAACAGGGGTGTTATCATTTAATAAGATACTCAGTTGCAAACCTGGAACACAGCCGATATCGTCATCCGACTTCGAAAAGGCATGACATTCTTCACGTAACATCTGCTTAACTTGTTGTTGTTGGGGCGGAGTTAAATGGTTCACATCCACTGGAGGGTCCCATCGATCTGTATTGCCATCTCCCTCAGTTGTCTCTGGTAGAACCTGAGTAACAGATGCTCTGGCTTCACCCTGTGTATTTGATATTGGTAAGACAGATTTAACTGGCTGCAGAGTTCCTAGTTCTGTTCTACCACTAAGCGTGATGTCATGATCTGTTCTATTCTGCACACTGATAGTAATTATTGGACGGGCCCCCTTTTCCAGAATGAGGAGGGTATCAAAGAGGTCAAGGCCATCTGGGTACACTGGGTTAACATGTGGTTCAAACAGTAGCACCGTATCTTGTTGTACGTGAGGCACTTTTACCAGACATTGAATTTGCATAACGGTGTGTTTCGGTATGTTCACAGGCTCCTTCCTGGTTCTTACCACGTACTCACTGAGATCCTCTGCAGTCACCAAGTTGATGAAAGTATGTACACTTTTCTTCTTGATGCTAGGGAAAGCACTTCTAACAGTTCTGTACGAACAAGCATTAGTCACATCAAGAGATCGACTTGTTTCACCTTGTTTCAGTATTTGTTCTATCACATTATACCCGATGATGGGCCTGGGCAATTCTTGGTCCTTCAAAACGAGCACAGGAATGTTTAACTCCCTCTCATTGGTCACAGGAGATGCCAGCTTGAAAGTCAACTCCACCCATCCACTGTATGGCATGTTTGCTCCATTGGCCGCCACCAGGCGCAAGCTGTCTGGTGCTTCGGTTGCCTCTGAAATATTTCTTAGTGTCACCTCAGGTGCATATATGGCTTTCCACTCCTCATCTATAATGCATACTTGGGAGCCTGTGTCCCATAATGCTTCAGTCTTTTTTCCCTGTAGATAACAGGTAACAAGGCACTGTCTCCCTACTAAGGACGTGATGGCAGAATGATGGTTAACTTGACAAGGGGCAGTTAAAATACGATCAAGTAACTGTCTTTGATGGCCCATGCGACATTTCTCATGTTTTTGGGACTTCTCTGCCGTTCGGGTCACACCCTGTCCCTTGGGGGTAACCCGCTCCTGTTTAACGGAGCCCCAAGCTGAGGCCGGACACCTTTACTCCTACAGCCAGCGGAGAAGTGCTCACTGCTGCCACAGTGGTAACAATGGGTGCAAGGTTCTTCTGCTTTGCGCTGCTGGCAATGGAAACATTGTCTGGCTCGTGGAGGACGGGGCTGGCGGAACTGATGGGGGTGCTGTTGTGGTGGTACCATATACTGCTGGTGATAATACTGCGGTGCTGCAAATCTTGACGGCTGAGATGCATAATTGATGGACATGGGGTGCTGTTGAGGAGAGGGATACACATATGGCTGTCCATGGTGAGTTTCTACAATTGAATAATGCTGACGTGACTGGAGAGAATGTTCTGGTGGAACAGTGGACAACTGAGCTGGGTTTGCAGGTACAGGAGGTATTTTCTGTTCCCTCACCTGTTGTTGGCTTTGTGAAAACTGGTGTAGAGACATGTATGGACTTCCCTGTTGTTGATATGTAACGGTATCGGGTTTCCAGGTCTTATTCTCTTGGACTTGGGTCCATCCTGATGTCTGTTGGGACGCTGCTGCTGGTTCTTTGTCATAAACTGCAAAACACTGCTGAGGAACAGATAAGGGCTGTTGAATTGACTCTTTAATCTGCAGGATATCATCACTCAGGCTTTTCAGTTGTGACATTAAATCAAACTTTGACTGTTTGCACTGAAGTTTTTGTTCAGGGGCAGGCTCATTTAACTGTACAGCATGAACAGTACCACTTTTTTCATATTTCCGCTTATTTTGTCTTTCAGATTCATTGGAACAAGCGATATTGAGTTTCTCCAGCAACACTTCGTCTGGGACAGCGGGATCTGAAAGGTATGGTTGAAGGTCACTTTGGATTCGATCATTTTGTAATCCAGTCAAGACGGTGTGCAAGAACATATTCTGAACTAGGGCGGGATCATATTTCAGTCCGGAGTCATCCTCCTGGGAAGCAAACAGAATTTTCTGTCTCAGATCAAGGGCTCGAATTAGGAAGCTTTGTGGTGTTTCTCTAGTGCGCTGAGCTTCTGTAGTGAGCTGCTTATATAATTCAGTTGCATTTTTCTCCTGATAATGAGAACGAAGTATCCGCCTTAGCATTGGGAGCGTCAGCCCTGCCTTTCCCTCAAGATAGCTCTGCAGCTGAAGCCCTGGTGTGATAGCCCTGACGACAGAATCTACTATTTCCTGTTCTGCATAGCCCTTTTTGAGTCCACCTTCTATCTGCCGTGCCAGACTGGAGAATGAGAGCCGGTCCTTCTGCCCTAGATCTCCTATCAGACCAGAAATTTTAAAGTCTTTCTGCCATGTTGAGGTGACTTGTCTCTGAAAAGCAGGTGAAGAATGAACTAGGTTCTGGGCTGCATTTTGTGATGCGGTGGGGCTAATGTGCATGGCAGAAAACAATTCAGCTGTATTCTCTCCACTTAATTGTATTGTTCTCTGGGCTGTGTTAACATCTCCAAATTTACTTTCCTCCCTCTCTGTATCTTTTTCAGGAGCAGTAATTGTGACTCCCGTGAGCTGGCTCAGTTTATCATTTATTGTTAACAGTTCGGCCATACCGCCATCTTCGAACTCCTCTAGCTCAGCTCTCAGTAAATAGTTACTAATGAGGTTTAACAGGGACAAACGTGTCACATGTGTTTCATCATCTCGCGTCAGCCGAAGGAAGACACTGAGTTTTATCAGCTTTTCACGTGATAGTGTGCATAATTTCTCACCAATTTCCTCTTGAAGATGTTTTAGCTCATCCATTTTAGCTGCTATGTAGACAGGCCGTTTAGAGTGGTATTTCACTTACTGACTTGACTTAGCCGTCGCTGGTATCAAACTGAACCACCAGTGCACGCACTGCTCAATCAGATCGTTTCCACCACTCGTCCTGACTGTCTCACCCTGTAGCTCAACTGGTTCGCAAGTGAGGGATGATGTTGCTTGATGGGCTCTGCCGGTCAGGGAGTCACTCCACCGAACATCGATCCCAGCGGTGCCTCCAAAATTGTAACACTCCTGGAAAGAAGTAAAATTAAAGAAGATAGAGTCTGCTGTGATGGCTTCTCGTCTCTTCATTTGCAACGAATTAATCAATAATGCATATAACAAAAGTTTGTCACATTACAGTGGTCAACACATGTATGACTTGCACATTTGTACAGCAATGACTGGGTATAAACATGAGCAACAATATTTTTCATCATCAGAATCCACCAAGTGACACTCAAATGTCTTATTCTTTTACAAGATTAAGATTCCTAGAATACACATAAGCATCAAACGCATATTATATATATATATATAATAAACATATCTAGATATTAAATATCTCTCTCTCTATATATATATATATTTGACATCACTAGTATTTAACCTTTAACCTTTATCTAAATAATATGAAATTTATGTCAAAATAAATACATTTAGAAGATGAACAATATTCCCAGTTCATTCTGATGCATTATATTGAATATGAAATTCACTCGTCACATATATTGTCAAATGTAACGCAAATAACCATGAATTAAACAACCATATATGCAAAATGAAGATATCTCATAACGCTAAAACAACAATATATCTATATATATATATATATGAATTATATTTCTATTTTAAACATTATAATATAGGCGGGCTTTCGCGCTAATCGCGGAGCACATGCTAATCATGTGCTCAACCACGTCTGGACTCACGACAAGTTTTTGTAAAGTACAAAATAACAGCTTAGAACACATACAACTTGCTCGTTATACTTTAGACAGTGTTTATACTGAAACTGAAAGTGTGTTTTGTGCATTTTACTTCGCAGTTACCTGGAAAGAAGTAAAATTAAAGAAGATAGAGTCTGCTGTGATGGCTTCTCGTCTCTTCATTTGCAACGAATGAAGCACATCACAGGCGCGCACCAACTATCGTGCGATGACGTCATGACGCAGGTATGCCAAATGAAAATAATTAATTTAGGAAATGCACAAAACAGACTTTACTTCTCAAAAACACATATAATGAATTAAATACAATTTTATAATATTAGAAAAATACTATTAACAATATAATAACTTTGAGAACTTAATCACCATATCACATATGCCCTGACCTGACATTTATATATTATAAAGAAAACTGTTTTGAGTTCAAATCTGGCTTTGGATTTTACTGACTTCTTAAGGTGATTTATAATATTGAGTTGATGTAAAATAACTCAGTATGCATAAGAACAAATGTTAATAATATGGATATATTTTAATCACATCATAACTTTTGATCTCAACTTCAGTCTATTAACATTTCTATAGAAAATGAAGTCAACCTACCAGAGAGTGCAGTGAAACCACAGACCAATATCAGATTGTATTGGAAGATCATTGCTCTTCTGAACACAGCAAATGTTCCAGAACCTTCTCACAGTCAACTGGAGGAAACAGGAGAAGTGTTGTTGGAGGATATGCAGACACAATCATGAACTTAAGGTGTCAGAGCTTCAGAGGGTCGTCAGTTGGGTGTGCACGTGACGTCACCGCCGGCCGTCGTGACTGAGGCCACGCCCACTGAATGCCGCGAAAAACTGGACTCCAGGCAGCGAAGCATGGATTTGCAGTTATCATTTTGTGTCAAAATGTTGAATTTTGAGGTAAAATCATACCCTATATATTGTATTATTATATATTGTACTCATCAATTAAATATTTACCAACTTATATTTTGCATATTTGGATGTTTTTCAATAAACACTGACAAAAACTTAGGGCTGGACAATATGACGTAATAAATAACGTTGACATAAATGATCACCGGATTTACACCTACTTGTATTGTATTTACAGTAGCTATATAAAACGATATATACTGGCCAATTTCTTTATGTTTTTCCCGGTTTTTCCCCAGCGTCGAAATCAGGCACATCTAATGTCAGGATGGAAACAAGATTGCCTGCATGTCAATATCCATGGATCACTGGGTTATTGCAAGTTGTAAAGAACACTATGGAGTCCAATCTTTAGCTTAATCGTTTGTTTTACTCGCGTTTTCGCAGTTTTCCCTCTTAAATCCAGTAATGACAGGCTCTTTCGCCTCAGTCGGGCTGAGGGGGCGTGTTCCGGCGGGAAAGTGACATCTCTATTCAGATCAATGCAAAATAATATTGCAGAATTAACGGAGTTATTAATACGTGTAACATGTAATTTTTTAATTATTTAAAGGTGCCCTAGATTCAGAAATTGAATTTACCTCGGCATAGTTGAATAACAAGAGTTCAGTACATGGAAATGACATACAGTGAGTCTCAAACTCCATTGTTTCCTCCTTCTTATATAAATCTCATTTGTTTAAAAGACCTCCGAAGAACAGGCGAATCTCAACATAACACTGACTGTTACGTAACAGTCGGGATCATTAATATGTACGCCCCAATATGTGCATATCCCAGCCATAGGCGTAATTTGCGGGTGGGACATGTCCCCACCACTTTTTGAAACATCTCGCGGCATCTCGCGGATATCTAATACAAAATAAACACCTCTAGTTGATTATCAATTTGTGTTAATAATAGGCGATGTGGCGCTGGGATGTGTTGTTTTTAAAACCATGTTGAGTGCTCGTTGTCGCTGTTATCCGAGGCGCAACAGTGTTCTCTTGGCGCTCGTGCACACTGCACAGTCTTCACACGGACGAGCGCTTCAATCTATGAATAGAGAGTTGCAGAGACTTTCTATTCGTTACGTCGAAATCACAAAACAAAATACACATAAACGTGTCCTTGCTCTTGATATACAATCACTGATGAACATCTTTGGTTTTAATGAGAAAAAAAAAAAAAAAAAATCATTCATGGTTGGATTAGAACCCAGAATCTCTTGCACGCTAAACGAAAATACTGCCATTTGTCCATCAGGACATTCGATTACCGAGAGCGGATCCTCGTATTTATTAACTATCGAGACTAACGACATATTGTAGTATAGCAGATGTAAGGAAGAAACTATCATATTAATTTTAATATAATATTATTATTATTATTGTAATAATACAATTCCCCCCCCCCCCCAATACACATTCCTGTCCCACCCACTTTTTAAAGCAAAGTTACGCCACTGATCCCAGCTCATGTTCCCAACATTATGAAAGGCATTACACAAGGGTCGTCTGGAAGTGCACAGCAGAATCATCAGACTAGGTAAGCAAGCAAGAACAACAGTGAAAAATGGCAGACGGAGCAATAATAACTGACATGATTCATGATAACATGATATTTTTAGTGATATTTATAAATTGTCTTTATAAATGTTTCATTAGCATGTTGCTAATGTACTGTTAAATGTGGTTAAAGTTACCATCGTTTCTTACTGTATTCACGGAGACAAGAGCCGTCGCTATTTTCATTTTTAAACACTTGCAGTCTGTATAATGCATAAACACAACTTCATTCTTTATAAATCTCTCCAACAGTGTAGCATTAGCCATTAGCCACGGATCATAGCCTCAAACTCATTCAGAATCAATGTAAACATCAAAATAAACACTGTACTTACGCGATTAGACATGCTGCATGACGAACACTTTGTAAAGATCCATTTTGAGGGTTATATTAGCTGTGTGAACTTTTTTTATGTTGTTTAAGGCAAGCGCGAGCTCTTGGGGCGTGGAGCACCAGATTTAAAGGGCCACACACCCTGAATCGGCTCATTTCTAATTATGCCCCAAAATAGGCAGTTAAAAAAATGAATAAAAAAAAATCTATGGGGTATTTTGAGCTGAAACTTAACAGACACATTCAGGGGACACCTTAGACTTATATTACATCTTTTTAAAAAAAGT
The DNA here is from genome assembly GCA_036281575.1 of Ancherythroculter nigrocauda. Classification (NCBI taxonomy): domain Eukaryota; kingdom Metazoa; phylum Chordata; class Actinopteri; order Cypriniformes; family Xenocyprididae; genus Ancherythroculter; species Ancherythroculter nigrocauda. Next base: position 59,751,484 of record VTFQ01000003.1, read on the forward strand.
TCTAGGTCACCTTTAATAAAAGAGAAATCAAGTTAATTAATGCGATCTGGTTGACTGCAAATGCCGTTCTTTTGCAACAGTGAGTATTGCAGCCAATCACAGTCATTTCTGTTGAAAATAATGACCAATCAGAAGTGTCCAAGTTACCAGTGAGAGAATCCTCTCAGTTTCTCTCAAAACGCTGTACGAGTTTATGTTCATTGCTAGTTTACTAGTTTTATATGCTCACAAATCCTCTCATTATAACAAAGCAGAGACACGACTTAAAAAGATTTATTGTGAGGTTTAGTCTAAATTAATTAATTAAAAGAGTTTTCACACAATGAGTGACAGCTTCAGAGATTATAAAGGAGGCTCTATTTACTCGCTATCTGTGTAATTTCATTTTCAATTTGAAGTTTTCACTTTTCACGATAAATTGTGACCTTTTCTACAAATATATCACGTTATCACAAAAAGTGACAAAAATATTTTTTATGTTATAATAGTGATTTGATCATCTCTAAAAGCAAAACATTTTTTTGTTTTGTTTTTTTATTATTATTTAAAGGCTGAATGAAGGTTTGTTCTAGATGTTTTTCTCACACTGGATCCAGGACAGTGGTTCTCAACTGGTGGATCATGAACCAAAAATGGTTTGCCTGTCTGTACCAGAGACCTTTGGCTTAAATACATAAATGTCATACAATGCTGCCATCTTGTGAGCAACTTACCTTTTTAAATGCCTTAAAATGATAAAGAAATGACACATGTGCATTAAGACAAGTGATCTGTATCTAGTCTGTTTTAGATGAGATGTTTTCAGGGACCCGCTAATATACAATTAGTAATGAGCAACATTAACAAACATTATTATCATACATCCTTCGCCAAATCCTGGATTCATTGCACCATTATATTGAATGACAGAGAGATTTGCATGTCTTTAATGATGGTTTTGAATCAATCAACTGAACTGAAGATGATATACAGTATAATGTTGTTTACTTTGACCATTAATTTTTAAGAGCTAAAATGCAACCAAATCTTAAAAAAATAAAGTTTTAATGTTGTGTATGTGGTGTTTATAAGACAAACCATGTGCAAATTCATCAGTCAACACCATTGCTGAGTATTTTCTTCTTAAAACCAAAGACAGTCTCAAAAAACGTGGTTTGAAATCGCTCGTTCTCTACACGAGTGTGTTTTTTGTACTTCATTTGCAACTGCTTTTTATCACTCAATTATTAGCTCAATAAAAAATTGCTCAAATGAAATAATTTATAGGTAATTATAAAGAGTTGTTTAGTTTACGACCGACCAACTGAGTCGTCCAGCGTTCATTTGCTCAAGCCATAATAAGCTCTTGTAGTGGATATGAATATCCAACAATCGTGAAAATACTTATTAGAGCACGTTAACTTAAAGGTGCCCTAGAACCAGTTTTTACAAGATGTAATATAAGTCTAAGGTGTCCTCTAAATGTGTCTGTGAAGTTTTAGCTCAGAATACCCCATAGATTTTTTTTTTGTTAATTTTTTTAACTGCCTATATTGAAGCATCATTAACTATGCACCGATTCAGGCTGCGCGGCCCCTTTAAATTGCATGCTCCCTGCCCCCCGAGCTCTCGACTATAATATAGTGCATTTACAAAGTTCACACAGCTAATATAACCCTCAAATAAATCTTTACAAGATGTTCGTCATGCTCACTGCATGCATGCGTCGGATCATGTGAGTATTGTACATTAGCATCATGCTAACAAAACATTTAGAAAGACAATTTACAAATATCACTAAAAATATCATGATATCATGGATCATGTCAGTTATTATTGCTCCATCTGCCATTTTTCGCTATTGTTCTTGCTTGCTTACCTAGTCTGATGATTCTGCTGTGCACTTACAGACGTCCTGCCCTTGTCTAATGGCTTGAACATGGACTGGCATATGCAAATATTGGGGGCGTACATATTAATGATCCCGACTGTTACGTAACAGTCTGTGTTATGTTGAGATCCACCTGTTCTTCGGAGGTCTTTTAAACAAATGAGATTTATATAAGAAGGAAACAATGGAGTTTGAGACTAAGTGTATGTCTTTTCCATGTACTGAACTCTTGTTATTCAACTATGCCAAGGTAAATTTAATTTTTGATTCTAGGGCACCTTTAAGATCGACAGTTTAAGACATTAAATTTTAGAAGCACATAATACAAGACACTTTCTTTTATAAATCTAGAAGAGACTTTATTTATTCTAACACAAACTAATCTAACACACACACACACACACACACATTCATTCATACGTGTTGCAGTAAGAAAGGAAATGAGAGAGAAAGAGTTTTAATGGAGAGTGATATGATGAACAGAATTCCTAGCAAAATATGCACTTCAAAGACCTGAACGAACCATGAATCATTAATTTAAATGCACCGGTTCAGTTTTAATCTGGAGGTACTTGCTCGTGTTGACTTTAAATGTGAATTTCCCTCGTCGGCGTGCAGAGAAGGGTTTTCCAAGTCGATGATTTGTCTTTTCAGGTCCAGATGGTAGTTAGGTAAAAACCAATCACGTTTGAGCTTGCTGGAAAGATGGAAGGAAGTTTCTTTGTCGCTGGAGTTAAAGTTGAAGCGGCAAAAGTCGTTGGTTGAACTTTGCGGAAAAACTGAGAACACAAGACTTTCAGCAGAAAGAAAATTAATTAAAAGAAAAGAAAAGTGAGTGAAAGTTGGATGGCTTGAATGAACTGCTTGTCTGTTCTTCTTGTTACTCCATGGTTACTCGTTGTTCTGCTTACTCTGGTCACCGCTGACCGGTTCTTTCATCTAGTTCTCTTGTCTCTAGTTTTTCTTGTCTTGACTCTGACTTTACTAGTTCACCATCTTGCGATATGACTATTTAAACTAAGTTGTTTGTCACACCTCTGAAAGGAGTTTAGGCCAATCAGATATCGTCCTGTTTCAAAAGGGCTTTTCTCTGCCCCCAATCCTACATAGGTGTTACTTCCCATCTCTGCTTTAGCAGAGAGTGCCATTTTAACCATAATTTCTATTAAATGGAATATGATACAGTTTAAACAGATTTCATTCAAGCCACAAAGAGAGAAATTTCAGAAAGATAAGTAAATTCCTTCCAAATAAGGCATTCTTTCAGTCAGTCATTCAAGAGTTATCACATTTACATGAATTGTGGATATTCTAAAGCAAAACTGGTTACAGGTAGAATTCGTGGACACATGATATAAAATGTATACAGTTAAAAGATTTTGGTAAGTCTATTTAAAATAGTTTGGAACAATTTTGATGCAGTTTAGAACGTTCTTCGTTGGTTTTTCTATGAAGTTAGGTTCCTTAGAGAAACCAAAAGGTCTGCATTGTCTCTGTCCTTTTGTTTGGTGATCAAAGACTCTTTATCTTCTTGGTGACCATTTGGTGTTACAAATGGCTGAGTCTGTCACTTCTGCCAGGAAGCATGGGGGTTATAAATGTAATTAAGCAAGGATTTTCCTGTAGATGACTGGAGCTGGAAGCATTTCAATCATCTGAATGATTCATTTGTCTGGTTCGTCCACAGTTCCTACACCGTTCTGTATCGGTGTGACCTGGAGTAAGATCTGCTAGCCTGAACTCTTCCTCATCTGAAAGATATTCAATACACAATGTTCAAAAAATTGCATATTTTCCGTTGTGCATGATCTAGACTGTATTAGACTGTAAAGTTAATCTGTTATGTGAAGTCTTGGACTGATATGGATTTTTTAGAGAGCAGGGTGAACAATAGCTGATATCAATATTTATTTACATAATATTTATTGAATAATACAGCAGATATAGCAACTTCTTGATTGTGTAATCCTGTTGTAGTATTTTATCACAATTAAAGGAATGGTTGAAAACATGAAACCAAGTAAATACTGCAACCAACAGAGTGCTTAATAATCTATCAGCAATAGTCATTTTCTCAAATTAACACCAAGTAACACTAATTCTACATATAGCAAACAGTGAATATTACATATTTATTGATCAGCTATTCTACTCAATTTTGAAAGTGTGGATTCTTAAAAAAACCTGTTTTTAGTGCCAATTGTTCTGTTAAATGTCTCAGAAAAGAGATAAAGATGTTTGTATACAGGGTATTAAATGGAGCTTGGTTAGATCCGATTTCAGATCAGTCTGGTGCTGCCTAAACAAAGAGGTTTGACAAATGCATTATATAACAGTGGATTAAAAATTTACAAATATTAAGCATTTAAAAAAAAAAAAAAGATTCAGTTGATTTTAGTCAACGTGTTGAATCTAATACATATGAGAATACAAGAAACTGTGGTAAAAGGCTTTGCATCCCTGTTTTAAACTGGTTAGTTATAACAAATAACCAGTTGAGAAGGTACATTTATAGGAACGTTCAGCTTTATAATTTTATTTAAATAATTATTTAAGATTTGGCACTGATGATTGTCAAGCTCAACAAGAACAACAGCAGCATCTTCAGTTTGATCTCTTGTTGAAAATACAAATGCTCAATGATTAATTTAAGAGGTGATGAAGACGTTGCTGACCTTGTTGGTGGTTTTTGCGTCGCTGACGTCTGCAACACACATAGATGATGAGAAAACATATTAGCAGCAGCAGAAGGACTTCTCCGCCAGCTAGGATGCTCACCATGCTCCATAAATCCAAGCTAAAAGGTTTATCAAGACCTGGGCCTGGAACAGATGTCATGAAATCAATAACAGACAAGTGGATCATCAAAAAACATCTGTTTTAAGTTGTTTAAAATCCTTACAAACTGCATCATACATCACCACATAATTCTCAGACTTTCATTTGTGTTATTTCATAGTTTTGAAGTTGAACAAAGAACACTTTAAAAATATTGTTGTTTCAATTTTAAAAAGTAGGTGTCTGTGCTGTCCTAAAAAAATTAAGTTATATTCAACTTGAAATGTAAAAATGTATTAAGCAAAAACTTGGATATTTGAGTTATCTCAACAAGTTCAATCTAGGGAAGTTATTCTAATGATAAATTTTAAGTTGTGATCGCTAATCGCAATCATTTTTTAACAGTGAATAAATAAGTGTGTCCAAACTGACTTATCTTCAGTTAGTACACAGTTTAATATAATTTTCTGGAGTCAATATGGTTGTTTTACTGTCATAGTTTCATGATTGCACATCAGCAGCAAAAACAGGAAACAGCCAGACCAAAAACCAGAGCACTTTATGAAACAAAAGTGAAATTATGAAAAGATCTACAGCCGGACATTTTACATTTACATTTACATTTACATTTATTCATTTGGCAGACGCTTTTATCCAAAGCGACTTACAAGTGAGGAATACAACAAGCGAGTCGTTATGACGAGGCAAATAGACAAGAAGTGCTCATAATACAAGTTATAGGCAGTGCTCAGATTATCCTAAGCTACAATAGAGAGGGATTAGAGGAAGTGAAAGGATAGGAATAAGAAGTTTTTTTTTTTTTTTTTTTTTTTTTTTAAGATGAGGTTAAGTGCTCACGAAAGAGATGGGTTTTCAGCTGTCTTTTGAATATTGCCAGGGATTCCGCATTCCGGATGAAGGCAGGAAGATCATTCCACCAGCAAGGGACAGTGAATGAGAATGTTCTGGAGAGTGATTTTGTGCCTCTCTGTGATGGTACCACAAGCCTTCGCTCCTTTAATGAGCGCAGGTTTCTGGTAGGAGTGTAGACTCGTAAGAGTGAGTGGAAGTAGGAGGGTGCTGAGCCTGTGGTAGATCTGTAAGCAAGCGTCAACGCCTTGAATTTGATGCGAGAAGCAAGTGGTAGCCAGTGAAGAGAGATGAAGAGAGGCGTGACGTGGGCTCTTTTGGGCTCGTTGAAGACGAGACGTGCTGCTGCGTTCTGAATCATTTGTAGAGGCTTGATTGTGCATGATGGCAGTCCAGCCAGAAGTGCATTGCAGTAATCAAGCCTAGAAATGACCAGAGCCTGGACCAGAAGTTGTGTTGCATGTTCTGTTAGAAAGGGCCTGATTTTCCTGATGTTGTATAGTGCAAATCTGCATGACCGAGCTGTCATTGCAATGTGGTCTTTGAAGGTCAGTTGATCATCAAGGATTACTCCAAGATTTCTGGCCGAATTTGATGGGGTAATTGAGGATGTGCCTAGCTGGATGCTGAAATCGTGATTTAGAGTCGGATTGGCAGGGAAGACGAGAAGCTCAGTCTTAGCCAGGTTGAGCTGTAGATGATGTTCTTTCATCCATGCCGAGATGTCCGCCAGACAGCTTGAGATTCGAGCAGCTACTGTGGGATCGTCTGGATGGAATGAAAGGAAGAGTTGTGTGTCATCAGCATAGCAATGGTAGGAGAAACCATGTGCCTGAATGATGGGACCAAGTGATGTAGTGTAAATGGAGAAGAGGAGGGGTCCAAGAACTGAACCCTGAGGAACACCCGTGGTCAGCTGATGAGCTTTGGATACCTCCCCTCTCCAGGCAACCCTGAAAGACCTTCCTGTGAGATAGGATTCAAACCAGAGAAGTGGAGTACCTGTGATGCCCAGTGATGAGAGGGTGGACAGGAGGATCTGATGATTCACCGTGTCAAAGGCAGCTGATAGATCGAGCAGAATGAGGACTGATGATTTGGAATCAGCCTTTGCAATCCGCAGGGATTCAGTGACCGACAGCAGTGCAGTCTCAGTCGAGTGGCCACTCTTGAAACCAGATTGATTGACATCCAATTGGTTGCTATGTGAGAGGAAAGATGACACCTGGTTGAAAACAACTCGTTCAAGTGTTTTTGCTATGAATGGTAGGAGAGAAACAGGTCTGTAGCTGTCTACAAGAGACGTGTTTAATGTGGGTTTCTTAAGCAGTGGGGTTACCCGAGCCTGTTTGAATGTGTTAGGGAAAGTGCCAGTTTGGAGAGATGTGTTGATGATGTGTGTCAGTGCTGGTAAAAGTGTGGGAGCGATGGCTTGTAGAAGGTGTGTAGGGATGGGATCTAGAGGGCAGGTAGTAGGATGATTGGAGAGGAGAAGTTTGGATACTTCTGTCTCAGTGAGGGGAGAGAATGAAGAGAGGAGGTGTGTGGCTGTGTGTGTGGTTGGTCTGAGTTCCTGTGTGTGTGGAGCGGAGAACTGACTGCTGATGGTAGATGTTTTGTCAGTGAAAAATGTAGCAAAATTATCAGCAGTTAGGGATGAGGTGGGTGGTGGTGGAGGGGGACAGAGGAGAGAGTTGAATGTTTTGAAAAGTGTGCGTGTGTTTGAAGCGCTGTTGATTTTGTTGTGGAAATAGGAGGATTTAGCAGCATGAATTTCAGCAGAAAAGGATGAGAGCAGAGACTGATAGCTACAAAGGTCAAATTGATCTTTTGATTTGTGCCACTTCCTCTCTGCAGCCCTGAGTTTGGTCCGATGTTCACGAAGAACATCAGATAACCAGGGATTAGAGGGAGTGGCACGTGCAGGCCTGGATGACAGAGGACAGATACTATCTAGAGAAGAAGTTAATGTGGAACATAAAGTGTCTGTTGCTGTATTCACATCCAGAGATGAGAATTGTGAGGGTGAGGGAAGGGAGGATGATACAGTAGAGGAAAGATGAGAAGAAGAAAGAGAGCGCAGGTTTCGTCTGAAGGTAACTGGTAGCGGGGTTGGTGGTGAACAAATGGGGAGTTGAAGATTAAAAGTAATGAAAAAATGATCAGAAAAGTGCAGAGGTTTTACCAGAATGTTGTCAGTGATGCAGTTGCGAGTGTAAATGAGATCAAGTTGGTTGCCAGATTTGTGTGTACTTGTGGTTATGAGCCGATTAAGATCGAATGAGGCTAGCAGAGAGTGGAAGTCTGAAGCATAAGGCTTCTCTAGATGAATGTTGAAATCGCCAAAAACTACAAGTGGGCTACCATCCTCTGGGAATGAGGACAACAGCATGTCCAGTTCCTCTACAAAGGTACCCAGTTGGCCTGGGGGGCGATAAATTACTACGAAATGAATTTTGACAGGAATTGAGATTGTAATAGCATGAAATTCAAATGAATTGTAGTTGCACAGAGACGAATGAGTCGAGTATTTCCAGTTGTCAGAAATGAGAAGACCTGTGCCCCCACCCCTCCCAGATTGGCGAGGGGTATGAGAGAAAGTGAAGTTGTTAGAGAGAGCAGCAGGGGTTGCTGAGTCCTCTGGACGAATCCAGGTCTCAGTCAAGCCCAAGATATTAAGAGAAGAATTAGTAGCAAAGGCTGGAATGAAGTCAGCTTTGTTAACTGCTGACTGACAATTCCATAGACCCACAGAGACAGAGAGAGGAGTGTTAGTGTTAGAAGAGGAGTAAACAGGACGCAGGTTGGAAGCATTGCGCTGCCTTTTACGTGGGTTAGTGGAGCGTTGCCGAGAGACAACGGGAATGAGTTGAAAGCACATGCTGAGGAAGAAGGACAAGTGTGAAAGGAGGGAAGAGACTTAAGTGCCTACCGGTGTCGTTGCTCGGTGGAGTCGCGCAGGTAGAGTCGCAGGTCTTTACCCGAGTCGGTCTTCACACGAGGAGGCTGAACGCTTCCGCGACAGCGCGCACACACAATTAATATACTGCTTATTAACACGTGATTGAAACGAGCTAGGCCCGCCTTGCAAATCAGCACTGCAAAAGCCTAAACCTGTGAATGGCTGAAAACCGAAACTAACTAAAGCTTAAGTGCGGGCAATAACACCAATAAAGTCTGCAAACGCGGCTGTTATTCTAAACAAGTACAATCAAAATACAATTATAGTCGAGGTAGGAAATAGGACAAACACAGATACGAATTAAATCCTTCCTAGCAGCAAATAATAAACGAAGCAACTGACCCAGAACAGATATTAAGCAAAACACTTACGCGCTCATGCGTCCGTCACCACTGCCAGCTCGCTAGTCCTGCTCACTTCTGAATTACACGAGTTTAAGTATGCTTAGCCTCGCCAGGCCCGCCTTGCAAATCAGCACTGCAAAAGCCTAAACCCGTGAATGGCTGAAAACCGAAACTAACTAAAGCTTAAGTGCGGGCAATAACACCAATAAAGTCTGCAAACGCGGCTGTTATTCTAAACAAGTACAATCAAAATACAATTATAGTCGAGGTAGGAAATAGGACAAACACAGATACGAATTAAATCCTTCCTAGCAGCAAATAATAAACGAAGCAACTGACCCAGAACAGATATTAAGCAAAACACTTACGCGCTCATGCGTCCGTCACCACTGCCAGCTCGCTAGTCCTGCTCACTTCTGAATTACACGAGTTTAAGTATGCTTAGCCTCGCCAGGCCCGCCTTGCAAATCAGCACTGCAAAAGCCTAAACCCGTGAATGGCTGAAAACCGAAACTAACTAAAGCTTAAGTGCGGGCAATAACACCAATAAAGTCTGCAAACGCGGCTGTTATTCTAAACAAGTACAATCAAAATACAATTATAGTCGAGGTAGGAAATAGGACAAACACAGATACGAATTAAATCCTTCCTAGCAGCAAATAATAAACGAAGCAACTGACCCAGAACAGATATTAAGCAAAACACTTACGCGCTCATGCGTCCGTCACCACTGCCAGCTCGCTAGTCCTGCTCACTTCTGAATTACACGAGTTTAAGTATGCTTAGCCTCGCCAGGCCCGCCTTGCAAATCAGCACTGCAAAAGCCTAAACCCGTGAATGGCTGAAAACCGAAACTAACTAAAGCTTAAGTGCGGGCAATAACACCAATAAAGTCTGCAAACGCGGCTGTTATTCTAAACAAGTACAATCAAAATACAATTATAGTCGAGGTAGGAAATAGGACAAACACAGATACGAATTAAATCCTTCCTAGCAGCAAATAATAAACGAAGCAACTGACCCAGAACAGATATTAAGCAAAACACTTACGCGCTCATGCGTCCGTCACCACTGCCAGCTCGCTAGTCCTGCTCACTTCTGAATTACACGAGTTTAAGTATGCTTAGCCTCGCCAGGCCCGCCTTGCAAATCAGCACTGCAAAAGCCTAAACCCGTGAATGGCTGAAAACCGAAACTAACTAAAGCTTAAGTGCGGGCAATAACACCAATAAAGTCTGCAAACGCGGCTGTTATTCTAAACAAGTACAATCAAAATACAATTATAGTCGAGGTAGGAAATAGGACAAACACAGATACGAATTAAATCCTTCCTAGCAGCAAATAATAAACGAAGCAACTGACCCAGAACAGATATTAAGCAAAACACTTACGCGCTCATGCGTCCGTCACCACTGCCAGCTCGCTAGTCCTGCTCACTTCTGAATTACACGAGTTTAAGTATGCTTAGCCTCGCCAGGCCCGCCTTGCAAATCAGCACTGCAAAAGCCTAAACCCGTGAATGGCTGAAAACCGAAACTAACTAAAGCTTAAGTGCGGGCAATAACACCAATAAAGTCTGCAAACGCGGCTGTTATTCTAAACAAGTACAATCAAAATACAATTATAGTCGAGGTAGGAAATAGGACAAACACAGATACGAATTAAATCCTTCCTAGCAGCAAATAATAAACGAAGCAACTGACCCAGAACAGATATTAAGCAAAACACTTACGCGCTCATGCGTCCGTCACCACTGCCAGCTCGCTAGTCCTGCTCACTTCTGAATTACACGAGTTTAAGTATGCTTAGCCTCGCCAGGCCCGCCTTGCAAATCAGCACTGCAAAAGCCTAAACCCGTGAATGGCTGAAAACCGAAACTAACTAAAGCTTAAGTGCGGGCAATAACACCAATAAAGTCTGCAAACGCGGCTGTTATTCTAAACAAGTACAATCAAAATACAATTATAGTCGAGGTAGGAAATAGGACAAACACAGATACGAATTAAATCCTTCCTAGCAGCAAATAATAAACGAAGCAACTGACCCAGAACAGATATTAAGCAAAACACTTACGCGCTCATGCGTCCGTCACCACTGCCAGCTCGCTAGTCCTGCTCACTTCTGAATTACACGAGTTTAAGTATGCTTAGCCTCGCCAGGCCCGCCTTGCAAATCAGCACTGCAAAAGCCTAAACCCGTGAATGGCTGAAAACCGAAACTAACTAAAGCTTAAGTGCGGGCAATAACACCAATAAAGTCTGCAAACGCGGCTGTTATTCTAAACAAGTACAATCAAAATACAATTATAGTCGAGGTAGGAAATAGGACAAACACAGATACGAATTAAATCCTTCCTAGCAGCAAATAATAAACGAAGCAACTGACCCAGAACAGATATTAAGCAAAACACTTACGCGCTCATGCGTCCGTCACCACTGCCAGCTCGCTAGTCCTGCTCACTTCTGAATTACACGAGTTTAAGTATGCTTAGCCTCGCCAGGCCCGCCTTGCAAATCAGCACTGCAAAAGCCTAAACCCGTGAATGGCTGAAAACCGAAACTAACTAAAGCTTAAGTGCGGGCAATAACACCAATAAAGTCTGCAAACGCGGCTGTTATTCTAAACAAGTACAATCAAAATACAATTATAGTCGAGGTAGGAAATAGGACAAACACAGATACGAATTAAATCCTTCCTAGCAGCAAATAATAAACGAAGCAACTGACCCAGAACAGATATTAAGCAAAACACTTACGCGCTCATGCGTCCGTCACCACTGCCAGCTCGCTAGTCCTGCTCACTTCTGAATTACACGAGTTTAAGTATGCTTAGCCTCGCCAGGCCCGCCTTGCAAATCAGCACTGCAAAAGCCTAAACCCGTGAATGGCTGAAAACCGAAACTAACTAAAGCTTAAGTGCGGGCAATAACACCAATAAAGTCTGCAAACGCGGCTGTTATTCTAAACAAGTACAATCAAAATACAATTATAGTCGAGGTAGGAAATAGGACAAACACAGATACGAATTAAATCCTTCCTAGCAGCAAATAATAAACGAAGCAACTGACCCAGAACAGATATTAAGCAAAACACTTACGCGCTCATGCGTCCGTCACCACTGCCAGCTCGCTAGTCCTGCTCACTTCTGAATTACACGAGTTTAAGTATGCTTAGCCTCGCCAGGCCCGCCTTGCAAATCAGCACTGCAAAAGCCTAAACCCGTGAATGGCTGAAAACCGAAACTAACTAAAGCTTAAGTGCGGGCAATAACACCAATAAAGTCTGCAAACGCGGCTGTTATTCTAAACAAGTACAATCAAAATACAATTATAGTCGAGGTAGGAAATAGGACAAACACAGATACGAATTAAATCCTTCCTAGCAGCAAATAATAAACGAAGCAACTGACCCAGAACAGATATTAAGCAAAACACTTACGCGCTCATGCGTCCGTCACCACTGCCAGCTCGCTAGTCCTGCTCACTTCTGAATTACACGAGTTTAAGTATGCTTAGCCTCGCCAGGCCCGCCTTGCAAATCAGCACTGCAAAAGCCTAAACCCGTGAATGGCTGAAAACCGAAACTAACTAAAGCTTAAGTGCGGGCAATAACACCAATAAAGTCTGCAAACGCGGCTGTTATTCTAAACAAGTACAATCAAAATACAATTATAGTCGAGGTAGGAAATAGGACAAACACAGATACGAATTAAATCCTTCCTAGCAGCAAATAATAAACGAAGCAACTGACCCAGAACAGATATTAAGCAAAACACTTACGCGCTCATGCGTCCGTCACCACTGCCAGCTCGCTAGTCCTGCTCACTTCTGAATTACACGAGTTTAAGTATGCTTAGCCTCGCCAGGCCCGCCTTGCAAATCAGCACTGCAAAAGCCTAAACCCGTGAATGGCTGAAAACCGAAACTAACTAAAGCTTAAGTGCGGGCAATAACACCAATAAAGTCTGCAAACGCGGCTGTTATTCTAAACAAGTACAATCAAAATACAATTATAGTCGAGGTAGGAAATAGGACAAACACAGATACGAATTAAATCCTTCCTAGCAGCAAATAATAAACGAAGCAACTGACCCAGAACAGATATTAAGCAAAACACTTACGCGCTCATGCGTCCGTCACCACTGCCAGCTCGCTAGTCCTGCTCACTTCTGAATTACACGAGTTTAAGTATGCTTAGCCTCGCCAGGCCCGCCTTGCAAATCAGCACTGCAAAAGCCTAAACCCGTGAATGGCTGAAAACCGAAACTAACTAAAGCTTAAGTGCGGGCAATAACACCAATAAAGTCTGCAAACGCGGCTGTTATTCTAAACAAGTACAATCAAAATACAATTATAGTCGAGGTAGGAAATAGGACAAACACAGATACGAATTAAATCCTTCCTAGCAGCAAATAATAAACGAAGCAACTGACCCAGAACAGATATTAAGCAAAACACTTACGCGCTCATGCGTCCGTCACCACTGCCAGCTCGCTAGTCCTGCTCACTTCTGAATTACACGAGTTTAAGTATGCTTAGCCTCGCCAGGCCCGCCTTGCAAATCAGCACTGCAAAAGCCTAAACCCGTGAATGGCTGAAAACCGAAACTAACTAAAGCTTAAGTGCGGGCAATAACACCAATAAAGTCTGCAAACGCGGCTGTTATTCTAAACAAGTACAATCAAAATACAATTATAGTCGAGGTAGGAAATAGGACAAACACAGATACGAATTAAATCCTTCCTAGCAGCAAATAATAAACGAAGCAACTGACCCAGAACAGATATTAAGCAAAACACTTACGCGCTCATGCGTCCGTCACCACTGCCAGCTCGCTAGTCCTGCTCACTTCTGAATTACACGAGTTTAAGTATGCTTAGCCTCGCCAGGCCCGCCTTGCAAATCAGCACTGCAAAAGCCTAAACCCGTGAATGGCTGAAAACCGAAACTAACTAAAGCTTAAGTGCGGGCAATAACACCAATAAAGTCTGCAAACGCGGCTGTTATTCTAAACAAGTACAATCAAAATACAATTATAGTCGAGGTAGGAAATAGGACAAACACAGATACGAATTAAATCCTTCCTAGCAGCAAATAATAAACGAAGCAACTGACCCAGAACAGATATTAAGCAAAACACTTACGCGCTCATGCGTCCGTCACCACTGCCAGCTCGCTAGTCCTGCTCACTTCTGAATTACACGAGTTTAAGTATGCTTAGCCTCGCCAGGCCCGCCTTGCAAATCAGCACTGCAAAAGCCTAAACCCGTGAATGGCTGAAAACCGAAACTAACTAAAGCTTAAGTGCGGGCAATAACACCAATAAAGTCTGCAAACGCGGCTGTTATTCTAAACAAGTACAATCAAAATACAATTATAGTCGAGGTAGGAAATAGGACAAACACAGATACGAATTAAATCCTTCCTAGCAGCAAATAATAAACGAAGCAACTGACCCAGAACAGATATTAAGCAAAACACTTACGCGCTCATGCGTCCGTCACCACTGCCAGCTCGCTAGTCCTGCTCACTTCTGAATTACACGAGTTTAAGTATGCTTAGCCTCGCCAGGCCCGCCTTGCAAATCAGCACTGCAAAAGCCTAAACCCGTGAATGGCTGAAAACCGAAACTAACTAAAGCTTAAGTGCGGGCAATAACACCAATAAAGTCTGCAAACGCGGCTGTTATTCTAAACAAGTACAATCAAAATACAATTATAGTCGAGGTAGGAAATAGGACAAACACAGATACGAATTAAATCCTTCCTAGCAGCAAATAATAAACGAAGCAACTGACCCAGAACAGATATTAAGCAAAACACTTACGCGCTCATGCGTCCGTCACCACTGCCAGCTCGCTAGTCCTGCTCACTTCTGAATTACACGAGTTTAAGTATGCTTAGCCTCGCCAGGCCCGCCTTGCAAATCAGCACTGCAAAAGCCTAAACCCGTGAATGGCTGAAAACCGAAACTAACTAAAGCTTAAGTGCGGGCAATAACACCAATAAAGTCTGCAAACGCGGCTGTTATTCTAAACAAGTACAATCAAAATACAATTATAGTCGAGGTAGGAAATAGGACAAACACAGATACGAATTAAATCCTTCCTAGCAGCAAATAATAAACGAAGCAACTGACCCAGAACAGATATTAAGCAAAACACTTACGCGCTCATGCGTCCGTCACCACTGCCAGCTCGCTAGTCCTGCTCACTTCTGAATTACACGAGTTTAAGTATGCTTAGCCTCGCCAGGCCCGCCTTGCAAATCAGCACTGCAAAAGCCTAAACCCGTGAATGGCTGAAAACCGAAACTAACTAAAGCTTAAGTGCGGGCAATAACACCAATAAAGTCTGCAAACGCGGCTGTTATTCTAAACAAGTACAATCAAAATACAATTATAGTCGAGGTAGGAAATAGGACAAACACAGATACGAATTAAATCCTTCCTAGCAGCAAATAATAAACGAAGCAACTGACCCAGAACAGATATTAAGCAAAACACTTACGCGCTCATGCGTCCGTCACCACTGCCAGCTCGCTAGTCCTGCTCACTTCTGAATTACACGAGTTTAAGTATGCTTAGCCTCGCCAGGCCCGCCTTGCAAATCAGCACTGCAAAAGCCTAAACCCGTGAATGGCTGAAAACCGAAACTAACTAAAGCTTAAGTGCGGGCAATAACACCAATAAAGTCTGCAAACGCGGCTGTTATTCTAAACAAGTACAATCAAAATACAATTATAGTCGAGGTAGGAAATAGGACAAACACAGATACGAATTAAATCCTTCCTAGCAGCAAATAATAAACGAAGCAACTGACCCAGAACAGATATTAAGCAAAACACTTACGCGCTCATGCGTCCGTCACCACTGCCAGCTCGCTAGTCCTGCTCACTTCTGAATTACACGAGTTTAAGTATGCTTAGCCTCGCCAGGCCCGCCTTGCAAATCAGCACTGCAAAAGCCTAAACCCGTGAATGGCTGAAAACCGAAACTAACTAAAGCTTAAGTGCGGGCAATAACACCAATAAAGTCTGCAAACGCGGCTGTTATTCTAAACAAGTACAATCAAAATACAATTATAGTCGAGGTAGGAAATAGGACAAACACAGATACGAATTAAATCCTTCCTAGCAGCAAATAATAAACGAAGCAACTGACCCAGAACAGATATTAAGCAAAACACTTACGCGCTCATGCGTCCGTCACCACTGCCAGCTCGCTAGTCCTGCTCACTTCTGAATTACACGAGTTTAAGTATGCTTAGCCTCGCCAGGCCCGCCTTGCAAATCAGCACTGCAAAAGCCTAAACCCGTGAATGGCTGAAAACCGAAACTAACTAAAGCTTAAGTGCGGGCAATAACACCAATAAAGTCTGCAAACGCGGCTGTTATTCTAAACAAGTACAATCAAAATACAATTATAGTCGAGGTAGGAAATAGGACAAACACAGATACGAATTAAATCCTTCCTAGCAGCAAATAATAAACGAAGCAACTGACCCAGAACAGATATTAAGCAAAACACTTACGCGCTCATGCGTCCGTCACCACTGCCAGCTCGCTAGTCCTGCTCACTTCTGAATTACACGAGTTTAAGTATGCTTAGCCTCGCCAGGCCCGCCTTGCAAATCAGCACTGCAAAAGCCTAAACCCGTGAATGGCTGAAAACCGAAACTAACTAAAGCTTAAGTGCGGGCAATAACACCAATAAAGTCTGCAAACGCGGCTGTTATTCTAAACAAGTACAATCAAAATACAATTATAGTCGAGGTAGGAAATAGGACAAACACAGATACGAATTAAATCCTTCCTAGCAGCAAATAATAAACGAAGCAACTGACCCAGAACAGATATTAAGCAAAACACTTACGCGCTCATGCGTCCGTCACCACTGCCAGCTCGCTAGTCCTGCTCACTTCTGAATTACACGAGTTTAAGTATGCTTAGCCTCGCCAGGCCCGCCTTGCAAATCAGCACTGCAAAAGCCTAAACCCGTGAATGGCTGAAAACCGAAACTAACTAAAGCTTAAGTGCGGGCAATAACACCAATAAAGTCTGCAAACGCGGCTGTTATTCTAAACAAGTACAATCAAAATACAATTATAGTCGAGGTAGGAAATAGGACAAACACAGATACGAATTAAATCCTTCCTAGCAGCAAATAATAAACGAAGCAACTGACCCAGAACAGATATTAAGCAAAACACTTACGCGCTCATGCGTCCGTCACCACTGCCAGCTCGCTAGTCCTGCTCACTTCTGAATTACACGAGTTTAAGTATGCTTAGCCTCGCCAGGCCCGCCTTGCAAATCAGCACTGCAAAAGCCTAAACCCGTGAATGGCTGAAAACCGAAACTAACTAAAGCTTAAGTGCGGGCAATAACACCAATAAAGTCTGCAAACGCGGCTGTTATTCTAAACAAGTACAATCAAAATACAATTATAGTCGAGGTAGGAAATAGGACAAACACAGATACGAATTAAATCCTTCCTAGCAGCAAATAATAAACGAAGCAACTGACCCAGAACAGATATTAAGCAAAACACTTACGCGCTCATGCGTCCGTCACCACTGCCAGCTCGCTAGTCCTGCTCACTTCTGAATTACACGAGTTTAAGTATGCTTAGCCTCGCCAGGCCCGCCTTGCAAATCAGCACTGCAAAAGCCTAAACCCGTGAATGGCTGAAAACCGAAACTAACTAAAGCTTAAGTGCGGGCAATAACACCAATAAAGTCTGCAAACGCGGCTGTTATTCTAAACAAGTACAATCAAAATACAATTATAGTCGAGGTAGGAAATAGGACAAACACAGATACGAATTAAATCCTTCCTAGCAGCAAATAATAAACGAAGCAACTGACCCAGAACAGATATTAAGCAAAACACTTACGCGCTCATGCGTCCGTCACCACTGCCAGCTCGCTAGTCCTGCTCACTTCTGAATTACACGAGTTTAAGTATGCTTAGCCTCGCCAGGCCCGCCTTGCAAATCAGCACTGCAAAAGCCTAAACCCGTGAATGGCTGAAAACCGAAACTAACTAAAGCTTAAGTGCGGGCAATAACACCAATAAAGTCTGCAAACGCGGCTGTTATTCTAAACAAGTACAATCAAAATACAATTATAGTCGAGGTAGGAAATAGGACAAACACAGATACGAATTAAATCCTTCCTAGCAGCAAATAATAAACGAAGCAACTGACCCAGAACAGATATTAAGCAAAACACTTACGCGCTCATGCGTCCGTCACCACTGCCAGCTCGCTAGTCCTGCTCACTTCTGAATTACACGAGTTTAAGTATGCTTAGCCTCGCCAGGCCCGCCTTGCAAATCAGCACTGCAAAAGCCTAAACCCGTGAATGGCTGAAAACCGAAACTAACTAAAGCTTAAGTGCGGGCAATAACACCAATAAA
Organism: Ancherythroculter nigrocauda; assembly: GCA_036281575.1. Lineage (NCBI taxonomy): Eukaryota > Metazoa > Chordata > Actinopteri > Cypriniformes > Xenocyprididae > Ancherythroculter > Ancherythroculter nigrocauda. The sequence continues at coordinate 59,769,725 of VTFQ01000003.1, forward strand.
GTCTGCAAACGCGGCTGTTATTCTAAACAAGTACAATCAAAATACAATTATAGTCGAGGTAGGAAATAGGACAAACACAGATACGAATTAAATCCTTCCTAGCAGCAAATAATAAACGAAGCAACTGACCCAGAACAGATATTAAGCAAAACACTTACGCGCTCATGCGTCCGTCACCACTGCCAGCTCGCTAGTCCTGCTCACTTCTGAATTACACGAGTTTAAGTATGCTTAGCCTCGCCAGGCCCGCCTTGCAAATCAGCACTGCAAAAGCCTAAACCCGTGAATGGCTGAAAACCGAAACTAACTAAAGCTTAAGTGCGGGCAATAACACCAATAAAGTCTGCAAACGCGGCTGTTATTCTAAACAAGTACAATCAAAATACAATTATAGTCGAGGTAGGAAATAGGACAAACACAGATACGAATTAAATCCTTCCTAGCAGCAAATAATAAACGAAGCAACTGACCCAGAACAGATATTAAGCAAAACACTTACGCGCTCATGCGTCCGTCACCACTGCCAGCTCGCTAGTCCTGCTCACTTCTGAATTACACGAGTTTAAGTATGCTTAGCCTCGCCAGGCCCGCCTTGCAAATCAGCACTGCAAAAGCCTAAACCCGTGAATGGCTGAAAACCGAAACTAACTAAAGCTTAAGTGCGGGCAATAACACCAATAAAGTCTGCAAACGCGGCTGTTATTCTAAACAAGTACAATCAAAATACAATTATAGTCGAGGTAGGAAATAGGACAAACACAGATACGAATTAAATCCTTCCTAGCAGCAAATAATAAACGAAGCAACTGACCCAGAACAGATATTAAGCAAAACACTTACGCGCTCATGCGTCCGTCACCACTGCCAGCTCGCTAGTCCTGCTCACTTCTGAATTACACGAGTTTAAGTATGCTTAGCCTCGCCAGGCCCGCCTTGCAAATCAGCACTGCAAAAGCCTAAACCCGTGAATGGCTGAAAACCGAAACTAACTAAAGCTTAAGTGCGGGCAATAACACCAATAAAGTCTGCAAACGCGGCTGTTATTCTAAACAAGTACAATCAAAATACAATTATAGTCGAGGTAGGAAATAGGACAAACACAGATACGAATTAAATCCTTCCTAGCAGCAAATAATAAACGAAGCAACTGACCCAGAACAGATATTAAGCAAAACACTTACGCGCTCATGCGTCCGTCACCACTGCCAGCTCGCTAGTCCTGCTCACTTCTGAATTACACGAGTTTAAGTATGCTTAGCCTCGCCAGGCCCGCCTTGCAAATCAGCACTGCAAAAGCCTAAACCCGTGAATGGCTGAAAACCGAAACTAACTAAAGCTTAAGTGCGGGCAATAACACCAATAAAGTCTGCAAACGCGGCTGTTATTCTAAACAAGTACAATCAAAATACAATTATAGTCGAGGTAGGAAATAGGACAAACACAGATACGAATTAAATCCTTCCTAGCAGCAAATAATAAACGAAGCAACTGACCCAGAACAGATATTAAGCAAAACACTTACGCGCTCATGCGTCCGTCACCACTGCCAGCTCGCTAGTCCTGCTCACTTCTGAATTACACGAGTTTAAGTATGCTTAGCCTCGCCAGGCCCGCCTTGCAAATCAGCACTGCAAAAGCCTAAACCCGTGAATGGCTGAAAACCGAAACTAACTAAAGCTTAAGTGCGGGCAATAACACCAATAAAGTCTGCAAACGCGGCTGTTATTCTAAACAAGTACAATCAAAATACAATTATAGTCGAGGTAGGAAATAGGACAAACACAGATACGAATTAAATCCTTCCTAGCAGCAAATAATAAACGAAGCAACTGACCCAGAACAGATATTAAGCAAAACACTTACGCGCTCATGCGTCCGTCACCACTGCCAGCTCGCTAGTCCTGCTCACTTCTGAATTACACGAGTTTAAGTATGCTTAGCCTCGCCAGGCCCGCCTTGCAAATCAGCACTGCAAAAGCCTAAACCCGTGAATGGCTGAAAACCGAAACTAACTAAAGCTTAAGTGCGGGCAATAACACCAATAAAGTCTGCAAACGCGGCTGTTATTCTAAACAAGTACAATCAAAATACAATTATAGTCGAGGTAGGAAATAGGACAAACACAGATACGAATTAAATCCTTCCTAGCAGCAAATAATAAACGAAGCAACTGACCCAGAACAGATATTAAGCAAAACACTTACGCGCTCATGCGTCCGTCACCACTGCCAGCTCGCTAGTCCTGCTCACTTCTGAATTACACGAGTTTAAGTATGCTTAGCCTCGCCAGGCCCGCCTTGCAAATCAGCACTGCAAAAGCCTAAACCCGTGAATGGCTGAAAACCGAAACTAACTAAAGCTTAAGTGCGGGCAATAACACCAATAAAGTCTGCAAACGCGGCTGTTATTCTAAACAAGTACAATCAAAATACAATTATAGTCGAGGTAGGAAATAGGACAAACACAGATACGAATTAAATCCTTCCTAGCAGCAAATAATAAACGAAGCAACTGACCCAGAACAGATATTAAGCAAAACACTTACGCGCTCATGCGTCCGTCACCACTGCCAGCTCGCTAGTCCTGCTCACTTCTGAATTACACGAGTTTAAGTATGCTTAGCCTCGCCAGGCCCGCCTTGCAAATCAGCACTGCAAAAGCCTAAACCCGTGAATGGCTGAAAACCGAAACTAACTAAAGCTTAAGTGCGGGCAATAACACCAATAAAGTCTGCAAACGCGGCTGTTATTCTAAACAAGTACAATCAAAATACAATTATAGTCGAGGTAGGAAATAGGACAAACACAGATACGAATTAAATCCTTCCTAGCAGCAAATAATAAACGAAGCAACTGACCCAGAACAGATATTAAGCAAAACACTTACGCGCTCATGCGTCCGTCACCACTGCCAGCTCGCTAGTCCTGCTCACTTCTGAATTACACGAGTTTAAGTATGCTTAGCCTCGCCAGGCCCGCCTTGCAAATCAGCACTGCAAAAGCCTAAACCCGTGAATGGCTGAAAACCGAAACTAACTAAAGCTTAAGTGCGGGCAATAACACCAATAAAGTCTGCAAACGCGGCTGTTATTCTAAACAAGTACAATCAAAATACAATTATAGTCGAGGTAGGAAATAGGACAAACACAGATACGAATTAAATCCTTCCTAGCAGCAAATAATAAACGAAGCAACTGACCCAGAACAGATATTAAGCAAAACACTTACGCGCTCATGCGTCCGTCACCACTGCCAGCTCGCTAGTCCTGCTCACTTCTGAATTACACGAGTTTAAGTATGCTTAGCCTCGCCAGGCCCGCCTTGCAAATCAGCACTGCAAAAGCCTAAACCCGTGAATGGCTGAAAACCGAAACTAACTAAAGCTTAAGTGCGGGCAATAACACCAATAAAGTCTGCAAACGCGGCTGTTATTCTAAACAAGTACAATCAAAATACAATTATAGTCGAGGTAGGAAATAGGACAAACACAGATACGAATTAAATCCTTCCTAGCAGCAAATAATAAACGAAGCAACTGACCCAGAACAGATATTAAGCAAAACACTTACGCGCTCATGCGTCCGTCACCACTGCCAGCTCGCTAGTCCTGCTCACTTCTGAATTACACGAGTTTAAGTATGCTTAGCCTCGCCAGGCCCGCCTTGCAAATCAGCACTGCAAAAGCCTAAACCCGTGAATGGCTGAAAACCGAAACTAACTAAAGCTTAAGTGCGGGCAATAACACCAATAAAGTCTGCAAACGCGGCTGTTATTCTAAACAAGTACAATCAAAATACAATTATAGTCGAGGTAGGAAATAGGACAAACACAGATACGAATTAAATCCTTCCTAGCAGCAAATAATAAACGAAGCAACTGACCCAGAACAGATATTAAGCAAAACACTTACGCGCTCATGCGTCCGTCACCACTGCCAGCTCGCTAGTCCTGCTCACTTCTGAATTACACGAGTTTAAGTATGCTTAGCCTCGCCAGGCCCGCCTTGCAAATCAGCACTGCAAAAGCCTAAACCCGTGAATGGCTGAAAACCGAAACTAACTAAAGCTTAAGTGCGGGCAATAACACCAATAAAGTCTGCAAACGCGGCTGTTATTCTAAACAAGTACAATCAAAATACAATTATAGTCGAGGTAGGAAATAGGACAAACACAGATACGAATTAAATCCTTCCTAGCAGCAAATAATAAACGAAGCAACTGACCCAGAACAGATATTAAGCAAAACACTTACGCGCTCATGCGTCCGTCACCACTGCCAGCTCGCTAGTCCTGCTCACTTCTGAATTACACGAGTTTAAGTATGCTTAGCCTCGCCAGGCCCGCCTTGCAAATCAGCACTGCAAAAGCCTAAACCCGTGAATGGCTGAAAACCGAAACTAACTAAAGCTTAAGTGCGGGCAATAACACCAATAAAGTCTGCAAACGCGGCTGTTATTCTAAACAAGTACAATCAAAATACAATTATAGTCGAGGTAGGAAATAGGACAAACACAGATACGAATTAAATCCTTCCTAGCAGCAAATAATAAACGAAGCAACTGACCCAGAACAGATATTAAGCAAAACACTTACGCGCTCATGCGTCCGTCACCACTGCCAGCTCGCTAGTCCTGCTCACTTCTGAATTACACGAGTTTAAGTATGCTTAGCCTCGCCAGGCCCGCCTTGCAAATCAGCACTGCAAAAGCCTAAACCCGTGAATGGCTGAAAACCGAAACTAACTAAAGCTTAAGTGCGGGCAATAACACCAATAAAGTCTGCAAACGCGGCTGTTATTCTAAACAAGTACAATCAAAATACAATTATAGTCGAGGTAGGAAATAGGACAAACACAGATACGAATTAAATCCTTCCTAGCAGCAAATAATAAACGAAGCAACTGACCCAGAACAGATATTAAGCAAAACACTTACGCGCTCATGCGTCCGTCACCACTGCCAGCTCGCTAGTCCTGCTCACTTCTGAATTACACGAGTTTAAGTATGCTTAGCCTCGCCAGGCCCGCCTTGCAAATCAGCACTGCAAAAGCCTAAACCCGTGAATGGCTGAAAACCGAAACTAACTAAAGCTTAAGTGCGGGCAATAACACCAATAAAGTCTGCAAACGCGGCTGTTATTCTAAACAAGTACAATCAAAATACAATTATAGTCGAGGTAGGAAATAGGACAAACACAGATACGAATTAAATCCTTCCTAGCAGCAAATAATAAACGAAGCAACTGACCCAGAACAGATATTAAGCAAAACACTTACGCGCTCATGCGTCCGTCACCACTGCCAGCTCGCTAGTCCTGCTCACTTCTGAATTACACGAGTTTAAGTATGCTTAGCCTCGCCAGGCCCGCCTTGCAAATCAGCACTGCAAAAGCCTAAACCCGTGAATGGCTGAAAACCGAAACTAACTAAAGCTTAAGTGCGGGCAATAACACCAATAAAGTCTGCAAACGCGGCTGTTATTCTAAACAAGTACAATCAAAATACAATTATAGTCGAGGTAGGAAATAGGACAAACACAGATACGAATTAAATCCTTCCTAGCAGCAAATAATAAACGAAGCAACTGACCCAGAACAGATATTAAGCAAAACACTTACGCGCTCATGCGTCCGTCACCACTGCCAGCTCGCTAGTCCTGCTCACTTCTGAATTACACGAGTTTAAGTATGCTTAGCCTCGCCAGGCCCGCCTTGCAAATCAGCACTGCAAAAGCCTAAACCCGTGAATGGCTGAAAACCGAAACTAACTAAAGCTTAAGTGCGGGCAATAACACCAATAAAGTCTGCAAACGCGGCTGTTATTCTAAACAAGTACAATCAAAATACAATTATAGTCGAGGTAGGAAATAGGACAAACACAGATACGAATTAAATCCTTCCTAGCAGCAAATAATAAACGAAGCAACTGACCCAGAACAGATATTAAGCAAAACACTTACGCGCTCATGCGTCCGTCACCACTGCCAGCTCGCTAGTCCTGCTCACTTCTGAATTACACGAGTTTAAGTATGCTTAGCCTCGCCAGGCCCGCCTTGCAAATCAGCACTGCAAAAGCCTAAACCCGTGAATGGCTGAAAACCGAAACTAACTAAAGCTTAAGTGCGGGCAATAACACCAATAAAGTCTGCAAACGCGGCTGTTATTCTAAACAAGTACAATCAAAATACAATTATAGTCGAGGTAGGAAATAGGACAAACACAGATACGAATTAAATCCTTCCTAGCAGCAAATAATAAACGAAGCAACTGACCCAGAACAGATATTAAGCAAAACACTTACGCGCTCATGCGTCCGTCACCACTGCCAGCTCGCTAGTCCTGCTCACTTCTGAATTACACGAGTTTAAGTATGCTTAGCCTCGCCAGGCCCGCCTTGCAAATCAGCACTGCAAAAGCCTAAACCCGTGAATGGCTGAAAACCGAAACTAACTAAAGCTTAAGTGCGGGCAATAACACCAATAAAGTCTGCAAACGCGGCTGTTATTCTAAACAAGTACAATCAAAATACAATTATAGTCGAGGTAGGAAATAGGACAAACACAGATACGAATTAAATCCTTCCTAGCAGCAAATAATAAACGAAGCAACTGACCCAGAACAGATATTAAGCAAAACACTTACGCGCTCATGCGTCCGTCACCACTGCCAGCTCGCTAGTCCTGCTCACTTCTGAATTACACGAGTTTAAGTATGCTTAGCCTCGCCAGGCCCGCCTTGCAAATCAGCACTGCAAAAGCCTAAACCCGTGAATGGCTGAAAACCGAAACTAACTAAAGCTTAAGTGCGGGCAATAACACCAATAAAGTCTGCAAACGCGGCTGTTATTCTAAACAAGTACAATCAAAATACAATTATAGTCGAGGTAGGAAATAGGACAAACACAGATACGAATTAAATCCTTCCTAGCAGCAAATAATAAACGAAGCAACTGACCCAGAACAGATATTAAGCAAAACACTTACGCGCTCATGCGTCCGTCACCACTGCCAGCTCGCTAGTCCTGCTCACTTCTGAATTACACGAGTTTAAGTATGCTTAGCCTCGCCAGGCCCGCCTTGCAAATCAGCACTGCAAAAGCCTAAACCCGTGAATGGCTGAAAACCGAAACTAACTAAAGCTTAAGTGCGGGCAATAACACCAATAAAGTCTGCAAACGCGGCTGTTATTCTAAACAAGTACAATCAAAATACAATTATAGTCGAGGTAGGAAATAGGACAAACACAGATACGAATTAAATCCTTCCTAGCAGCAAATAATAAACGAAGCAACTGACCCAGAACAGATATTAAGCAAAACACTTACGCGCTCATGCGTCCGTCACCACTGCCAGCTCGCTAGTCCTGCTCACTTCTGAATTACACGAGTTTAAGTATGCTTAGCCTCGCCAGGCCCGCCTTGCAAATCAGCACTGCAAAAGCCTAAACCCGTGAATGGCTGAAAACCGAAACTAACTAAAGCTTAAGTGCGGGCAATAACACCAATAAAGTCTGCAAACGCGGCTGTTATTCTAAACAAGTACAATCAAAATACAATTATAGTCGAGGTAGGAAATAGGACAAACACAGATACGAATTAAATCCTTCCTAGCAGCAAATAATAAACGAAGCAACTGACCCAGAACAGATATTAAGCAAAACACTTACGCGCTCATGCGTCCGTCACCACTGCCAGCTCGCTAGTCCTGCTCACTTCTGAATTACACGAGTTTAAGTATGCTTAGCCTCGCCAGGCCCGCCTTGCAAATCAGCACTGCAAAAGCCTAAACCCGTGAATGGCTGAAAACCGAAACTAACTAAAGCTTAAGTGCGGGCAATAACACCAATAAAGTCTGCAAACGCGGCTGTTATTCTAAACAAGTACAATCAAAATACAATTATAGTCGAGGTAGGAAATAGGACAAACACAGATACGAATTAAATCCTTCCTAGCAGCAAATAATAAACGAAGCAACTGACCCAGAACAGATATTAAGCAAAACACTTACGCGCTCATGCGTCCGTCACCACTGCCAGCTCGCTAGTCCTGCTCACTTCTGAATTACACGAGTTTAAGTATGCTTAGCCTCGCCAGGCCCGCCTTGCAAATCAGCACTGCAAAAGCCTAAACCCGTGAATGGCTGAAAACCGAAACTAACTAAAGCTTAAGTGCGGGCAATAACACCAATAAAGTCTGCAAACGCGGCTGTTATTCTAAACAAGTACAATCAAAATACAATTATAGTCGAGGTAGGAAATAGGACAAACACAGATACGAATTAAATCCTTCCTAGCAGCAAATAATAAACGAAGCAACTGACCCAGAACAGATATTAAGCAAAACACTTACGCGCTCATGCGTCCGTCACCACTGCCAGCTCGCTAGTCCTGCTCACTTCTGAATTACACGAGTTTAAGTATGCTTAGCCTCGCCAGGCCCGCCTTGCAAATCAGCACTGCAAAAGCCTAAACCCGTGAATGGCTGAAAACCGAAACTAACTAAAGCTTAAGTGCGGGCAATAACACCAATAAAGTCTGCAAACGCGGCTGTTATTCTAAACAAGTACAATCAAAATACAATTATAGTCGAGGTAGGAAATAGGACAAACACAGATACGAATTAAATCCTTCCTAGCAGCAAATAATAAACGAAGCAACTGACCCAGAACAGATATTAAGCAAAACACTTACGCGCTCATGCGTCCGTCACCACTGCCAGCTCGCTAGTCCTGCTCACTTCTGAATTACACGAGTTTAAGTATGCTTAGCCTCGCCAGGCCCGCCTTGCAAATCAGCACTGCAAAAGCCTAAACCCGTGAATGGCTGAAAACCGAAACTAACTAAAGCTTAAGTGCGGGCAATAACACCAATAAAGTCTGCAAACGCGGCTGTTATTCTAAACAAGTACAATCAAAATACAATTATAGTCGAGGTAGGAAATAGGACAAACACAGATACGAATTAAATCCTTCCTAGCAGCAAATAATAAACGAAGCAACTGACCCAGAACAGATATTAAGCAAAACACTTACGCGCTCATGCGTCCGTCACCACTGCCAGCTCGCTAGTCCTGCTCACTTCTGAATTACACGAGTTTAAGTATGCTTAGCCTCGCCAGGCCCGCCTTGCAAATCAGCACTGCAAAAGCCTAAACCCGTGAATGGCTGAAAACCGAAACTAACTAAAGCTTAAGTGCGGGCAATAACACCAATAAAGTCTGCAAACGCGGCTGTTATTCTAAACAAGTACAATCAAAATACAATTATAGTCGAGGTAGGAAATAGGACAAACACAGATACGAATTAAATCCTTCCTAGCAGCAAATAATAAACGAAGCAACTGACCCAGAACAGATATTAAGCAAAACACTTACGCGCTCATGCGTCCGTCACCACTGCCAGCTCGCTAGTCCTGCTCACTTCTGAATTACACGAGTTTAAGTATGCTTAGCCTCGCCAGGCCCGCCTTGCAAATCAGCACTGCAAAAGCCTAAACCCGTGAATGGCTGAAAACCGAAACTAACTAAAGCTTAAGTGCGGGCAATAACACCAATAAAGTCTGCAAACGCGGCTGTTATTCTAAACAAGTACAATCAAAATACAATTATAGTCGAGGTAGGAAATAGGACAAACACAGATACGAATTAAATCCTTCCTAGCAGCAAATAATAAACGAAGCAACTGACCCAGAACAGATATTAAGCAAAACACTTACGCGCTCATGCGTCCGTCACCACTGCCAGCTCGCTAGTCCGGTAGGCCCGGTTTCACAGACAGGGCTTAGGCTAAGCCAGGATTAGGCCTTATTTCAATTAGGGTATTTAAGTTGCTTTTCTAAACATACCCTATAAAAAGAACATTACTGATGTGCATCTTTAGACAAAACAATGTCAAATTTTAATGTCAGTGCATTTGCTTCCAGTTAAACGGTTCAAACATGCATTTTAGTTTGGGACTATAGGTTAAGCCTTGTCTGTGAAACCGGGGGAAAGTGTTGTACATCAATATTTAAGTTAAATCCCTGAAAGGTCTAGATTTGTCTTAGAGACAACATAAGATAATTTTTAACAAATATATAGACTGAATAATTATAACAAAAAATCAGTATATTCAAGAATGAAAAGCATGTGAAATAAAATAACTTACATGATACTGTAACACTCTCACTTTTATCTTCGCTGACAGAATTGTGTGTCTCGCATGAATACGGTTTATTCTCCTGTACTTGAGTAGATGACAAGAACACTTGAGGATTCATTTCATTCTGGATGAGTTTTCCATCTACATACCAGGATACAGTCAGACTCGGATCTTTACTGTTTTCCACGTCACAGGTGAGAGCAGCATTCCCATCAGCGGTGCAGTTGATCTTCACTGTAGGTTTAGGGACCTTTTCTGTAACAAACATTGTGGTTATTTCCTAAAACTGTAACTACTATAGAAATATACAGCCTTATTTTGTTATTATTATTGTGTTGGAAGTGTAGAAATATTTGTCATCTTACCATATACTTTAATTTCTGCTTTTCCTTGACCAATCTCTGTACCATCAGTATTAAATGCAGTGTATGTATATGTGCCCGTGTCCTTCAGACTAACACTTTGAAACCTTAATGATCCATCTTCTTCCTTAGATACACCTTCAGCTGCTTTGATTCTCCCATTTCTCCAGTACAGAATGTTGCCGTTTCTGTCATGGGTCCATTTTATCTCATAAGGTTTCTCATTGTTTTTTGTTCTCAGCTTCATGATGCAGGACGTTCCCACTAGTAGATCTTTTCCACATGTCTCTGTTGAGACTTTAATAAATAAAATTATATTATTTAATAAAAATCAACAGGGTTCAGATGCTCATATGTGGTTTACTATGAGGAATAAGTATAAACAGGAATCATTCTCAGGATTTCAGGTTTCTTTTAAAAGTCCATGTCAGTTCAGACACTAACCTTTTGACCAACAGAACTTAAAATTGTGTAAAATTACAACATATATGCCCTGACCTGACATTTACTTATTTATAAAGAAAACTGTTCTGAGTTCAAATCTGCCTTCATTTTATACTGACTTCTTCATGTATGTTAGTGTGTTTCTCTTGTGTTCCTCTGTTTATCCAACAGATAATACAAAAATAATATCATACTGGAACTAATAATTTAAGACACTTTAAACTATGTTTGAAACCAACAAATTGGTGCTTGATAAAATTAGAATTTTAACACAAACCCTTAAAGTTACTGAAATACCCACAACCTCTCCATGAGACAACTATAAAAATAACGGTTCCAAAAGAGTTTCAGCAACAATAGAAAAACATTTCAGCAACATTTTGGGTTCCCAAAGAACCTTTCAGTCAAAAGTTCTTAAAAGAACAATGTCTTTCTTATTTTGAAGAACATTTTAATAATCTAAAGAACCCTTTTCCACTAATTAACTTTTTGTGGAATGGAAAGATTCAGTGGATGTTAAATGTTCTTCACAGAACCATAAATGCCAAAAGTGCCAAAATGAATTTAGATCTTTCTACAATAAGTTAAGACTAAAACATGATTTATGGTGATTTATAATATTGAGTTGATATAAAATGACACAGTATGCATGAGAACAAATGTTAATGTGGATTACTATTCTTAATATCTTTAAATCACATCCTAACTTTTGATCTCAACTTTAGTCAATTAACATCTATAGAAAATGAAGTCAACCTACCAGAGAGTGCAGCGAAGCCACAGAGGAACATCAATATCAGATTGTATTGGAAGATCATTGCTCTTCTGAACACAGCAAATGTTCCAGAACCTTCTCACAATCAACTGGAAGAAACAGAAAAAAGTCCTGTTTGCAATCAGAGTTGGAGGTTATGCAGACACAATCGCGAACTGAAGATGTCTGTTGTGCAGACGGAGGCAGAAATTAACACAGAGCTTCACACACACATACAAAAAAAGGATGTGATGCCAAAAAAAGGATGTGATGCAACCGTTTACACTGGGATGGAAGGATATCATCTAATGTGCTGCATGAGGAAGAATACAGAATTCATCTGATGTTTTGAGATGTTGGCCAGCTATTTTTATCTTGATCCTGCAGACTAGAAAGCTGCCAAGCAATGATTTAAAAAAAAAAGTTTTATATAATGTATAGATAGATAAAAAGGCTGAATGAAGGTTTGTTCTAGATGTTTTTCATATTATCTCACACTGGGTCTAGGACAGTGGTTCTCAACTGGTGGATCACGACCCAATAATGGTTTTCATGTCTGTACCAGAGACCTGTGGCTTATATACATAAATGTCATACAATGCTGCCATCTTGTGAGCAACTTACCTTTTGAAATGCCTTAAAATGATAAAGTATATATGTATATGTGCCCATGTCCTTCAGACTAACACTTTGAAATCTTAATGATCCATCTACTTCCTTGGATACATCTTTAGATGCTTTGATTTTCCCGTCTCTCCAGCGAAGAATGTCGCTGTTTCTGTCATGGGTCCATTTTATCTCATAAGGTTTCTCATTGTTTTTTGTTCTCAGCTTAATGATGCAGGACGTTCCCACTAGTAGATCTTTTCCACATGTCTCTGTTGAGACTATAATAAATAAAATTATATTAGTATTCAATAAATCTCAACAGAGTTCAACTGCTCATATTTGGTTCACTCTGAGGAAAAGGCGTAAAAACAGAGAATGAATAATTCTCAGGCTGGATTTCTTTTTAAAAGTCGATTTAGGTACTAAACTTAGACAAAACGGTAACACTTTATAACAAGGTTCATTAGTTAATATTCAATTCAATTCACATTTATTGTATAGCGCTTTTCACAATACATATAGTTTCAAAGCAGCTTTACAGAGAATGCATGTCAACATTACAATTTAAAGAATGCAGTTAGCAAATAATGTAATTTAGGCAATTAATTTACAAACACTTAGCAGTTTAACTGAAGGTAGAAGCAATGAGCTCCTGGAAAAATTACATAACAATAATTAGGATATAGAATATTAGTTAACTACATTAGTTAACATGAACTAATAATGAAATGCACTTATACAGCACTTAATCTTTGTTAATGTTTATTTCAGCATTTACTAATACATTATTAAAATCTTGTTAACATTAGTTAATGCACTGTGAACTAACATGAACAATGAACTATTGCATTTTCATTAACTAACGTTAACAAAGATTAGCAAATACTGTAGCAAATGTATTGCTCATGGTTTGTTCATGTTAGTTAATACATTATCTAATGTTTATCTAATGAACCTTATTGTAAAGTGTTACAGACTCAAACTCTTATAGTTACTGAAATACCCACTTTGTGACGACCTGTCAGTGAGACAACTATAAAAATAAAGGGTCTAAAAGAGAGTTTTAGCAGCGACAAATCTTAAAAGAACCATTTCTTTCTTATTTAAAGATCATTTTAATAATTTAAGGAAACTTTTTCCAATAAAATAACTTTCTGTGGAATGGAAAGATTCCATGGATGTTTAAATGTTCTTCACGGAACCATAAATATCTTCTATTAAAGGTGGATTTGAACTCTTATTGCAGCAGTTTGCAAGTAAACGTCACTAGATTAGAGATTTAAATATGACGTAGAGCTGGACAATATGACGTAATAAATAATGTTGATATAAATGATCACCGGATTTACACCTACCTGTATTGTATTTACAGTAACGTTATATAAAGCATTCACTGGCAAATTTCTTTACGTTTTTCCCCGGCGTCGAAATCAGGCACATCTAATGGCAGGATGGAAACACGATTGACTGCATGTCAGTATCCATGGATACTGGGTTATTGGTAAGTTGTAAGGAACACTATGGAGTCCAATCTTTAGTTTAATCGTTTGTTTTACTCGCGTTTTCGCAGTTTCCCTCTTAAATCCAGTAAGCAGGCTCTTTCGCCTCAGTCCGGCTGAGGGGGCGTGTTCCGGCGGGAAAGTGGCGTCATACTCTCTATTCAGATCAATGCAAAATAATATTGCAAGATTAATGGAGTTATTAATACGTGTATCATGTAATTTTTTAAATTATTTAATAAAAGAGAAAAGCAAGTAAATTAATGCGATCTGGTTGACTGCAAATGTAGTTCTTTTGCAGTGTTGAGTATTGTAGCCAATCACAGCCATTTCTGTTGAAAATAATGACCAATCAGAGGTGTTCAAGTTACCAGTGAGAATCCGCTCAGTTTCTCTCAAAACGCTGTAGGCTACGAGTTTATGTTCAGTGCCAATTTACTAGTTTTATATGCTCACAAATCCTCTCATTATAACAAACAAAACAGACACACGTTTTCATACTCCGTGAGTTTGCACTGTACTGACTGAAAGCTTCAGAGATTATAAAGGAAGCTTACACAGCATGTCCTATGCCTTCCCTATTCTACTTACGGAAAAAATGTAACTGGCGCTGCATTCGTTCCGTAAGTAGAATAGGGAAGGTGTAGGACATACAGCGTAAACTTTTTGAAGAATACGAAAGTGTGGTTTTGGCTGAACCACTTGAAAGGTGATCATTTGTTTATATAATTATATTATATAATATATATTACTAATTATATTATATAATATATATTATTTTTCAAAAATGACTGATCGTTTCTCTAGATAAGACCCTTATTCCTCGTCTGGTATCGTGTAAAGCCCTTTGAAGCTGCACTGAAACTGTAATTTTGACCTTCAACCGTTTGGAGTCCACTGAAGTCCACTATAAGGAGAATAATCCTGGAATGTTTACTCAAAAACCTTAATTTCTTTTCGACTGAAGAAAGAAAGACATGAACATCTTGGATGACATGGGGGTGAGTAAATTATCAGGAAAATTTTATTTGAAAGTGAACTAATCCTTTAATCATCAAAATATGGCTTTTAGTCAATGAAAATCATTCTAGGAAAGTCCCATATCATTCAGTGAAAAACCAAGTGTCTCATTCTATTGGTCAGTATGGGCTCTGGATTTCTCTTGGTTTGGTGCTGTTTGTTCCTCAGGCGAGGTATGGGAGGCAGATCTTCCTGAGACAGGGTTTGAGGCGGGGTTTGCGGAGATAGGCTGCAGGGCATGGGGTTTTCTTGCGGGATGGGGGTGCGCTGGTTTCCCCCTAGTGGTCTGTCTGGATCTGTTTTGTACCTGGGGTAAGATCTGCTAGCCTGAACTCTTCCTGATCTAGAAGATATCAAAGACAAGATGTTCATAAAATTGCATTTTTTTTTTTCAGATGTGTGTGATCTAGACTGTAAAGTTAATCTGTTATGTGAAGTCTTGGACTGATATGGATTTTTTAGAGAGCAGGGTGAACAATGGCAGAGATTAATATTTATTTACATAATATTTACTAAATGATATTGATGATAGTAATATAGCAACTTCTTGATTGTGTAATCAAGAATTGAAGAATTTCTTTAGAAATAAAGAAAAGGTAAAAAACATGAAACCAAGTGAACACTGCAACCAACAGAGTGCTTAATCTATCAGCAATAGTCATTTTCTCAAATTAACACCAACTAACGCTAATTCTAATTACAGTAGACAATAAGTATGATATATTTGTCGATCAGCTATTCTCCTCAATTTTGAAAGTGTGAATTCTTAGAAAACCTGTTTTTAGTGCCAATTGTTCTGTTAAATGTCTCAGAAAACCACATAAAGATGTTTGTTTATTAAGTGGAGCTCGGTTAGATCTGATTTCAGATCTGTCTGGTGCTGCCTAAACAAAGATGTTTGACAAATGTAACACTGGCCTAAAAATGTACAAATATTAAGCACTAAACATTTTTTTTAAGATTCAGTTGATTTTAGTCAACGTATTGAATCTAATACATATGAGAATACAAGAAACCGTGATAAAAGGCTTCGTGTTTTCTGTTTTAAATTGGTTAATTATAACAAATAACCAGTTTGTGAGAAGGTACATTCATAGGAATGTTCAGAACTTTATCATTTTATTTATATGACTATTTAAGATTTGGCATTGATGACTGTGGCGGGAAACATTTCAAGCAGCTTCAGTTTGATCTCTTGTTGAAAATACAAATGCTCAATGATTAATTTAAGAGGCATTGAAGACACCTCTGACCTTGTTGGTGCTTTTTGCATCGCAGACATATGCGACACACACAGATGATGAAAACACATATTAGCAGCAGCAGAAGGGCTGATCCACCGGATAGGATGCCCACCAGGATCCAGAAATTAAAGCCAAAAAGTTTAGTAAGACCTGGGCCTTCACCTGTAAGACAGGAACAGATGTCATGAAATTAATAACAGACAAGTGGAACATTAAAAAACATCTGTTTTAAGCTGTTTAAAATCCTTACAAACTGCATCATACATCACCACATAATTTCCATTTGTGTAATTTCATAATTTTGAAGTTTAAAAAAGAACACTGTAAAAATATTGTTGTTTCAATTTTAAAAAGTAGGTGTCTGTGCTGCCTTAAAAATTAAGTTATATTCAACTTGAAATGTGAAAATGTATTAAGCGAAAACTTGGATATTTGAGTTATCTCAACAAATTGAATCTAGGGAAGTTATTCTGATAAATTTTAAGTTGTGATCGCTAATTGCAATCATTTTAACATTGAATAAATGTATCAGCAGCAAAAACAGGAAACAGCCAGACCAAAAACGTCTCAGTTACGTATGTAACCCTCGTTCCCTGAAGGAGGGAACAGAGACGTACGCCAGTGGTGACCGACGAATTGGGATATCGCCAGAGAGCCCAATTCGTCGGTCAATACTGACGTACGTAGAACATGACTGACTGAAAGGGAACCAGAGCACATACTTTATCAAACAAAAGTGATATTGTGAAAAGTTCTAGAGCTGGACATATTAATGTTTTACATCAATAATTAAAGGGTCATGAAACCCCCCTGTTTTACCCTGGTCATTCACATCTCAAAGCTCAAAAAAGTCTGTTAAAATGGGCGTGTAAAGCTCTGGAAAAGGGGGGTGTAGAGGGGGAGAAGAGGGGAGAGAACAACCAATGAAGCACAGATATAGAACACACTCATTATACAGAATAATGAATATTAATATATGAGCACGGAGAGAATGACAACAAACTCCCAAGCACAAGGGAGAAATGCTAAAGAATATTTAATAGGGCTACTAATAGGCTACTTTGATTATGTTTAGGAGCACTGCAGTCTCAAAATCAGTCTATTGTCTATTAGAATAATCATGTCGTCGCGTTCAGATAGGCTACATCACTGTATCAGTGTCCAGTTTGCACATATAATTCATTTGAATAAGACTTGATGAAACGTGTGCACAAAACTACACCATGCTGGTTAATGTTTGGTGCAGGAGAATGTGTGAAATAAAAACTTTAAACACGGATACTTTATTCTGTATGAGCTTTGTGCCACATGGCTAGTGTTGTTAAACACAAAGCGGAGCTCCGCGCTGAAACTGATCATATGCGCGCTCCGCGTGTATAGCATAACAGTCATATTTTTCATGTGTTCGTATTAAAAACGTCTCAGGTTACAGATGTAACCCTGGTTCCCTGAGTAGGGAACGAGACGCTGCGTGGCAACGCATTGGGAACCTTCTGCGTGATGTCGTCACTGAAGCACTCATGTATCTAACCAATCGCGTAGCGAGACGTCAGAGACGGGTGACGTCACGGACCAGGAAACTATAAAGCATACCCGGATGCAGAGAACGCTAGCTTCTGGGATAAGTCTGAAGCAAGCACTCGCAAGTATGCAGGGGGTACGGCAAGAGACGCAGCGTCTCGTTCCCTACTCAGGGAACCAGGGTTACATCTGTAACCTGAGACGTTCCCTTTCGTGGGAACTGTCGACGCTGCGTGGCAACGCATTGGGAACGCAATCCCAACTGTGCCGTAGCTTCAAATACTTGCCAATGTTAGTGACAAAATAGAAGACCCCAGAGAGGAGCCAACATCAAGGGTATAAACCCTGATAAATGTGTGCTGGCATGACCATCCAGCTGCATCACAGATACCATTAGTGGATATTCCAGACATCAGCACCTCTGATGCCGCCATACCCCTAGTGAAATGGGCGCGAACAGCCAATGGAGAGGGCTGTCCGGCCGATTCATATGCAAGTGAGATGGCCTCAACCACCCACTTGCTCATCTTCTGCTTAGATGCTGGGCCCCCTTTTCTTAGGGGACCCATAACAGACAAACAATTGGTCTGCAGAGCAGATTCAGTTTTTCCTGATCCGAAGACTCAAAGGGAGGAGGATAGAAGGCCTGGAGTACAATGGCCCCCCCAGACCGTGAGGGAAGCATCTGTCGTAAGCATTACGCGACGACGAGGAGTTCCCAGCACGGGTCCCTGGGACAGGAACCAAGGTTTTTTCCACATGACCAGAGCACGAAGGCATCGCCGCGTGACTTTGATCATGCGAAAAGGATTTCCCCTCAGGGAAAACCCCTTGGTCCTGAGCCACCACTGTAAGGGTCTCATGTGCAGAAGGCCAATAGTAATAACGTTGGACGCAGCTGCCATCAGACCCAACAGTCTCTGAAACTGTTTTACAGTGAGAGTGGTTCGAAGGGAGCCTCAGCTAACCCTAGTAATACCACAGCCAGGTCCCAGGCCGGCCTCAATCTCAGTGTGCCACGGAGGAAGCAAGTAACGAGGGGGTCTCGACCCACCGAGAAGCCACCCTCAAGAGAAGCATGAAAGGCTGAGATAGCCACACATAAACCTTCAAGGTTGAAGGCGATAGGCCCTCCGAGAATTTTTCTTGGAGAAATCTTAGCACAAAGCTGATAGGAGAGTGGACAGGGTCCATATTATTCTGTCTGCACCAAGCAGAAAATAAATTCCATTTATAGGAATAAAGCTTCCTCGTGGCGGGAGCTCTGGAGTTAAGGATGGTCTCCACAACCTCAGTTGGAAGACCAGCATCTATGAGCCTGGCCCCCTCAGAGGCGAGGCCCATAGCTTCCACAGTTCTGGGCGGGATGTATTATTGAGCCACCCGCTTGCGACAGGTGGTCCTGTCTAAGGGGAAGCTCCATTGGGGAGCCGTCTAGTAAGGACACTAGGTCCGAGAACCATATTCTGGTTGGCCAGAAGGGGGCTACCATTATTAGGCTGACCCCTTCCCGGCATATTTTCTCCAGAACTCCCGGGAGCAAGGCGATCGGGGGAAATGCGTACAGACGTAGCCTCGGCCACGTCTGTACCATGGCATCCAGACCCAGAGGTGCTGGATGTGTTAGGGAGTACCAGAGTGGTCACTGGGTTGACTCTCCCGAAGCAAATAGGTCGACTTCCGCTCGACCGAAATTTTTCCATAGGAGATCCACCACTTCTGGGTGGAGTCTCCACTCCCCGGGCCTCGGCCCCTGCCTCGACAGGGCGTCTGCTCCCTTTATACCCCGGGATGTAAGCTGCCTTCAGAGAGAGCAGCTTCCCTAGGGACCATAGGAGGATCCGACGGGCCAAGTAGTAAAGTTGGCGAGACCGCAGACCCCCCTGATGATTTATATAGGCGACCACAGCAGTGTTGTCCGTGCGGACCAACACATGATGGCCTCTCAGGTCTGGGAGAAAGTGTTTTAATGCCAGAAACACCGCCATCATCTCCAGCCGATTTATGTGCCAGGAGAGCTGATGGACCTCCCATGAGCCCTGAGCTGGACGGCCACTCATGATCGCCCCCCAGCCCGTGAGGGAAGCATCTGTCGTAAGCATTACGCGACGACCAGAAGTCCCCAGCACGGGTCCCTGGGACAGGAACCAGGGATCTTTCCACATGACCAGAGCACGAAGGCATCGTCGTGAGACTTTGATCATGCGAAAAGGATTTCCCCTCGGGGAGAATCCCCTGGTCCTGAACCACCACTGTAAGGGTCTCATGTGCAGAAGGCCAAAAGGTATCACGTTGGACGCAGCTGCCATAAGACCCAACAGTCTCTGAAACGGTTTTACAGTGAGTGACTGGTCATAAGAGACCACCGTCGTGTTGTCCGTACGGACCAACACGTGGTGGCCCCTCAGGTCTGGGAGGAAGTGTTTCAGTTCTAGAGACACCGCCATCATCTCCAGCCGATTTATGTGCCAGGAGAGCTGATGGTCCTCCCATAGACCCTGAGCCGAGCGACCACTCATGATCGCCCCCCCCAGACCGTGAGGGAAGCATCTGTCGTAAGCATTACGCGACGACGAGGAGTTCCCAGCACGGGTCCCTGGGACAGGAACCAAGGCTTTTTCCACATGACCAGAGCACGAAGGCATCGCCGCGTGACTTTGATCATGCGAAAAGGATTTCCCCTCAGGGAAAACCCCTTGGTCCTGAGCCTCCACTGTAAGGGTCTCATGTGCAGAAGGCCAATAGTAATAACGTTGGACGCAGCTGCCATCAGACCCAACAGTCTCTGAAACTGTTTTACAGTGAGTGACTGGCCTAACTTCACCCCTTTCATAGCCATAAGAATGGCACTCACCCGAGCGGGAGACAAATGTGCCCGCATCGTGGTGGAGTCCCACACTACACCCAGATAGTTGGTGGATTGAGCTGGAACTAGCACACTCTTCTTGGCATTGAGCCTCAGCTCAAGCCTCTTCATATGGGACAGAACAGCATCTCGATGCTGAACTGCTAGTTGCTCTGATTGAGCTAGAATCACTTTCTATGTAATTCAGTACGCGGATGCCCTGGAGTCTCAGTGGAGCCAGCACTGCATCCACGCACTTCGTGAATGTGCGGGGTGATAATAACAGGCCAAAAGGAAGAACCCTGTATTGGTAAGCTTTGCCCCCGAAAGCAAACCTGAGGAACTTCCTGTGAGAAGGATGGATGGACACCTGAAAGTACGCCTCTCTCAGGTCTATCACCACAAACCAGTCCTCGGACCTGATCTGTGGGATAATCTGTTTAAGTGTAAGCATCTTGAATTTGAGCTTTCATATTGAGCGATTTAACACATGTAAATCTACGATAGGACACATCCTTCTTTGGAACAATGAAGTAGCGGCTGTAGAAGCCTGACAGCTTGCTGGGAGGAGGAACCCTTTCTATAGCTCCTTTTCGCAAGAGTGTCATAACCTCTTGTTTCATAACCAGAGACTGCTCGGGGGTCACCACTATGGGAAAGACCTCATTGAATCTGGGCGGGCGAGACCCTGTAACCCTTTTCTATGATGAGCAGCACCCATTTTGATATATTCGGTAGAAGTTTCCATTCTGCCATAAAATCTATTAAGGGAACCAGTCTCTCGAGACTGGCCTCTGGTGTTTTTGAGCACTTGATTCGACGTTCTGGAGCGGCGCACCGGCAGAAAACAGACGAATCAAGTCATGACCGGCTCTCCTCGGAGGGTCGGTGGAGACCGCTGCGCCCTGACGCACACCGGGTGGCAGGGTTAGCATAACGGCCCCCTGAGGGCACCAAGGGGGACGGGTGTCAGATATTCTAACACAGGACCCCCTCCGGAGGGGCTGCCCTCATGGATCCTGGCCCACAGATGTCAGGACCTCTTTGAAGCCTTCTTGGTGATAATAACAGTCCGCAGATCTGTCTTACTTCACAAAGACTTCACCTTTAAATTCCTCAGAATTTAATGTATTCAATATTTCATTTAATCCTTAAATTAAATGCAGCCCAAAACAGTCAAAAATGACAGGCTGAATATATTAGAATACAAAGAGAATTATAGCTCGTAATAGTTTGCAAAGTATTATAGGGAAAGAGAGAAAGGGAAACTCCCGTCTGCTCAGTTCCCTCCAAATATATATAAACACATTATATACACAATATATACTACGTGCACGCAATCTATGCGCAGCCTCGGCAAACGCAAGATCCGAGCGAGCCGTATATATATATATTTTTTTTTTGCACACTTAATCTACGCGCTGCCTCGGCAAACGCGAGATTCGAGCTATATATTCCTTATTGCAGGCTTAATCCACGCGCTGCCTCGGCAAACGCGAGATCTAAGCCTCGTGTTAGACTTTTATTCCCTCGAGAATAAAGCCAACAGGAGTGGAGATAAAAACTCCCGCTAGTGCATTTCTTTCTTTACACTCCGGGACATTTTTATGAATGAACCGTCAGCTGCTTTGTTTTTGAACTGACGTGCATGCTCCACTCCCTAACACGATGTGTGTGAGGTGGCGAGTCCTCAGATCGATATCACAATATCCACCTCCTCAGAGCTGGCATGTGAAATACGGGTGCCTCAACCCGGGGAAGAAACCGCAGAGCGTACTTCCACCTGGGAGACGGCACTGAACCTGGCAGGTAAGGGCAGAGAAAGGGCAACGCCCGTCTCTAACCCCTCTGTCAGATCCATTTGTGAACCCCACGAATGGCTTCTTTTCCGCGATCCGCGGGGAACACTGGAACACAGTATTCTGAGAGCGAGTTTCTTTTTTTTTTTTTTTATAGTGCACACAGACGGCTCTCTCGAGAGCTGCCCGGGCTTACTCAACTCCCATTCAACTGCTGTTTCTCGCCATAATACGTGTCTTTTTTATAAATATATATATATGGTTTGGTGTGAGATACTCTTGTCCTCAGACAAAGATATCGTGACTTGTTTATATGAAATAAGACAAACAACACCAAATAAGACACACGATAACATAGAGTGCTTGCTGAAGACACAGAAGCTAGCGTTCTCTGCATCCGGGTATGCTTTATAGTTTCCTGGTCCGTGACGTCACCCGTCTCTGACGTCTCGCTACGCGATTGGTTAGATACATGAGTGCTTCAGTGACGACATCACGCAGAAGGTTCCCAATGCGTTGCCACGCAGCGTCGACAGTTCCCACGAAAGGGAACTACAGTTCTGACCGAATCCACGCAAAATACAAACAACTCATGTGCTGCTGTGCTGAGGGAAACAGCCTACGGCTCGCGTGTTTGAACGCAGCTAGAACAGGCAGAGGTGAATGAGCCGCACTTTTGTGACATTTGAATTCTCCGCTGTAATGCGATCTCATGCAAACATATTTTCCATTTGTGCTGGTAGATTACAGCAAAAAAATCCACATGCACACAAACCTCTGCTCTGGTTGCGTCGCAGGAAAACACATTGTGTTGTAGCACTGAGGAAACGAGCACCAACGATATGTCTCTGAATGACAAGAGACCGAGGCGAGAGAAGTGATGCTTCCTCATGCATAATACCGCAGTTATAATCTTATGCATACTACAGTGCAGTGATTGGATTAAATGAGCTTTATGTCATGAATATATGTTGAGAATCGCTCAAAACGGTCTACGTCAGCATGTTCGATCATGCCCATACTTGGGCAGAAAGTACACAATGACGTCAGATTTTATGACGTTGCTCCGACTCAGCTTTTCAAATCACTCTGAAAAATGCAAAAATAACTACTATTTTTCACTTATGAATAACATTAATGAGTACCTTTAGTGTTTTCAATGATGTGCAGCCTATCATATATAATAAATAATATATAAAACATATCTGTTTACATCTCAAAAAAAGTGTTTTGGGGTTTCATGACCCTTTAAGTTCAGGTCTGTTCAAAACACTGAAATGTCTAGATTTGTTTTAGAGATAAGATTACACATGATAATTTTTTAACAAAGATAAAGAATAATTAATTATAACACAAAATCAGTATATTCAAGAATGAAAAGCATGTGAAATAAAGTAACTTACATGATACTGTAACATTCTCACTTTTATTTCTGCTGACAGGATTGTGTGCCTCGCATGAGTACGTTTTATTCTCCTGTACTTGAGTAGATGACAAGAACACTTTTTCATTCTGGATGAGTTTTCCATCTACATACCAGGATACAGTCAGACTCTGATATTTACTGTTTTCCACGTCACAGGAGAGAGTAGCATTCCCAGCAGCGGTGCAGCTGATCTTCACTGTAGGTTTAGGGACCTTTTCTGTAACACAAACATTGTGGTTATTTCCTAAAACTGTAACTAGAAATATACAATCTTATTTTGTTATTATTATTGTGTTGGAAGGGTAGAAATAATTGTCATCTTACCATATACTTTAATTTCCACTTCTCCTTTACCAATCTCTGTACCATCAGAACTAGTAACAGTGTATGTATATGTGCCCGTGTCCTTCAGACTAACATTTTGAAATCTTAATGATCCATCTTCTTCCTTAGATACACCTTCAGCTTTCACTTTGATTCTCCCATCTCTCCAGCGAAGAATGTCGCCGTTTCTGTCATGGGTCCATTTTATCTCAGAAGGTTTCTTATTGTTTTTTGTTCTCAGCTTCATGATGCAGGACGTTCCCACTAGTAGATCTTTTCCACATGTCTCTGTTGAGACTATAATAAATAAAATTATATTATTTAATAAAACTCAACAGGGTTCAGATGCTCATATGTGGTTTACCATGAGGAATAAGTATAAACAGGAATCATTCTCAGGTTGGGTTTCTCTTTAAAGGTCAATTTTGGTTCAGACACTAACCATATAAAAACTACTGGAAACAGTTCCCACCATAAATAAAATGATACGATTAATTTAACACACACTGACTCCTATAACAACAGCAGGAACTGTCGTCACACTGTACGGGGTAAGTTTTCACAAATAGGGATCTGCATTAGGAAGCCTATTAAATCCTTATTTAACAGTAAAAATTTTATAAAAGCAGCAAAAATCTAATAGGTACAACGAAAATAACAAACCATTGTTATGATCAACAGTTGTGTAAAATATGTATTATTATTACATTAATTAACATGTATGCCCTGACCTGACATTTATATATTATAAATAAAACTATTGAAAACTCTGACTTTGTTTTATACTGACTTTATTTAAAAAATTGGGTTGATATAAAATAACTCAGTATGCATAAGAACAAATGTTAATAATATGGATATATTTTAATCACATCATAACTTTTGATCTCAACTTCAGTCTATTAACATTTCTATAGAAAATGAAGTCAACCTACCAGAGAGTGCAGTGAAGCCACAGAGGAACATCAATATCAGATTGTATTGGAAGATCATTGCTCTTCTGAACACAGCAAATGTTCCAGAATCTTCTCACAGTCAACTGGAGGAAACAGGAGAAGTGTTGTTGGAGGATATGCAGACACAATCATGAACTGAACTCGTGCAGACTGAGGCAGAAGGTGTCAGAGTTTCACAGAGGGTCGTCAGGTGGGTGTGCACGTGACGTCACCGCCGGCCGTTGTGACTGAGGCCACGCCCACTGAGTGGCAGCATTAGTTTTCAGCTTGAATGCCGCGAAAAACACACTAAACACATCTAAAACGAGAAAGAGCTTTGATTGACTGTACAAATAGATTTGACAAGAAATGTGAAGGGTATTTTTACAGACTGTCGGAAGCTACAGAAAAGGGAAGCAAATGGATCTTCAAATCACGTGAAAGAGCTGGACTCCAGGCAGCGAAAAATGGATTTGCAGTTATCATTTTGTGTCAAAATGTTGAATTTTGAGGTAAAATCATACCCTATATATTGTATTCTTATATATTGTACTCATCAATTAAATATTTACTAACTTATTTTGCATATTTGCATATTCAATAAACACTGACAAAAACTTAGGGCTGGACAATATGACATAATAAATAACGTTGATATAAATGATCACGGATTTACACCTACCTGTATTGTATTTACAGTATATAAAACATTCACAGGCAAATTTGCTTTATGTTTTTCCCCGGCGTCGAAATCACATAATGCCAGGATGGAAACATGTTCCTGCATGTCAATATCCATGGATCACTGGGTTATTGGTAAGTTGTAAGGAACACTATGGAGTCCAATCTTTAGTTTAATCATTTGTTTTACTCGCGTTTTCGCAGTTTTCCCTCTTAAATCCAGTAATGACAGGCTCTTTCGCCTCAGTCCGGCTGAGGGGGCGTGTTCCGGCGGGAAAGTGACGTCACACTCTCTATTCAGTTCAATGCAAAGTAATATTGCAGAATTAATGGAGTTATATTAATATGTGTAACATGTAATTTTTTAATTATTTAATAAAAGAGAAAAGCAAGTTAATTAATGCGATCTGGTTGACTGCAAATGTCGTTTTTTTTGCAGCGTTGAGTATTGTAGCCAATCACAGCCATTTCTGTTGAAAATAATGACCAATCAGAAGTGTCCAAGTTACCAGTGAGAATCCGCTCAGTTTCTCTCAAAACGCTGTACGAGTTTATGTTCAGTGCCAGTTTACTAATTTTATATGCTCACAAATCCTCTCATTATAACAAACAAAACAGACACACGATTTAAATAAAAGATTTATTGTGAAGTTTAGTCTGATTCATTAATTAAAACAGGGGTTCTCATACTCCGTGAGTTTGCGCTGTACTGACTGAAAGCTTCAGAGATTATAAAGGAAACTCTTTTTACTCGTCTGTGTAATTTCATTCGCAATTTGAAGTTTTCGTTTCGTTCACGTCTTCACCAAAAGTGACAGAAATGACAATTTTTTTTTTTTTTTACTTATATAATAGTAATTTGTTCATCTCTAAAAATCAATTCAAAAGCAAAACATGTGAAAAATGTTTTTTAAATGTGTAGATATAAAAAGGCTGAATGAAGGTTTGTTAGATGTTTTTCATATTATCTCACACTGGATCCAGGACAGTGGTTCTCAACTGGTGGATCACGACCCAAAAATGGTTTGCCGGTCTGTACCAGAGACCTGTGGCTTAAATACATAAATGAGTGACAATTTAAATGTCATAGAACGCTACCACCTTGTGAGCAACTTACCTTTTGAAATGTCTTAAAATGATAAAGAAATGACACATGTGCATTAAGACAAGTGATCTGCATCTAGTCTGTTTTAGATGAGATGTTTTCAGGGACCCCCTAATATACAATTAGTAATGAGCAACATTAACAAACATTATTATCATACATCCTTTGCCAAGTCCTGGATTCATTGCACCATTATATTTTATGACTGAGAAATTTGCATGTCTTTAATGGTGGTTTTAAATCAATTTACTGAAGATTGTAAGGTTGTTTATTATGACCATAAAAGCTCAAATACAATAAAATATTAAAAAATCAAGTTTTTAATGTTGTTTACATGTCTATGTGGTGTTTTTAATATGCTTTAAGAAAACCATGTGCAAATTCAACAGTCAACACCATTGCTGAGTATTTGCTCCTTAAAACCACAGTGAAATAAAGACAGTCTCAAAAAACATGGTTTAAAATTGCCCCTGTTATCAACATGATGTGTATTTCATTATCATTTGCATCTTCTTTTTATCACTTAATTAGCAGCAGCATGATTACTAAACTGTGTCATCTGTTAAAGACATTTAGAAGTTTATTTTAAAATGCAAATTATTGAAACTCAAAATAAAGCTCTGTAAACACTGACATTTTACAACACAAGTGTTGTAAACATGAGGGAGAGTACATGACAGAATTCTCATTTTTAGGAAACTATTTCTTTAATGACACTCTTACCATCAAAATATGGCTTTTAGTCAATGAAAATCATAGTCCCATATCATTCAGTAAACATTCAAGCATCTCGTTCTCTTAGTTCAGGTTTTGGTACTTAGGTAAGGTATGGGAGTCGGATATTCCTCATCCTCGTCTTGATGCAGTGGTGGGGGTTGAGCATGGATCTGGGTTTTGGTGTTTGTGTCGGTGTGATCTGGGGTAAGATCTGCTAGCCCAAACTCTTCATGATCTAGAAGATATCAAAGACAAGATGTTCATAAAATTGCTTCTTTTTTTTTTCCAGATGTGTGTGATCTAGACTGTAAAGTTAATCTGTTATGTGAAGTCTTGGACTGATATGGATTTTTTAGAGAGCAGGGTGAACAATGGCAGAGATTAATATTTATTTACATAATATTTACTAAATGATATTGATGATAGTAATATAGAAACTTCTTGATTGTGTAATCCTGTTGTAGAATTTCTTTAGAAATAAAGAAATTGTTAAAAACATGAAACCAAGTGAACACTGCAACCAACAGAGTGCTTAATCTATCAGCAATAGTCATTTTCTCAAATTAACACCAAGTAATGCTGATTTTACTTCTCTTGTTGAAAATACAAATGCTCAGTGATTAATTTAAGAGGACGTCGCTGACCTTGTTGGTGCTTTTTGCAGCAGGCACAGATGATACATATTAGCAGAACACATATTAGCAGCAGCAGAAGGGCTGATCCGCCGGATACGATGCCCACCATGATCCAGATATCCAAGCCAAAGTGTTTACCAAGTCCTGGGCCTTCACCTGTAAGACAGGAACAGATGGCATGAAATTAATAACAGAAAAGTGGAACATTAAAAAAAAGCTGTTTAAAATCTTGCAAACTGCATCAACTTTGTTTTGGCCACCACATAATTCTCAGACTTCCATTTGTGTCATTTCATAGTTTTGATGACTTTGATGTTAAATAAAGAACACTGAAAAAAAATAATTGTTTCAATTTTAAAAAGTAAGTGTTTTTACAGCCTTAAAATGGGAAATGACAAACGGTATTAAGTGACAACTTGGATATTTGAGTTCAATCTAGGTAAGTTATTTACATTTTAAGTTGTGATAGCTAACTGAAATCATTTTTTAACAGTGAATAAACAAGTGTGTTCAACCTTTTGACTTCTCTTCAGTTAGTACACAGTTTAATATAATTTTGTGCACTTTAAAAAATACAGTTCTTTTACTGTCATAGTTTCATGTTTGTACGTCAGCAGCAAAAACAGGAAACAGCCAGACCAAAAACCAGAGCACATACTTTATGAAACAAAAGTGAAATTGTGAAAAGTGCCTGAGATCAATATTTAAGTTCAGGTCTGTTCAAAATGCAGAAAGCTCTAGATTTAGATGTTTTTATATGTTTCCTTAGAGCATTTTTAACAAAGATAAAAGACTGAATAATTAATTATAACACAAAATCAGTATATATTTAAGAATGAAAAGCATGTGAAATAAATTAACTTACATGATACTGTAACACTCTCACTTTTAACTCTGCTGACAGGATTGTGTGTCTCGCATGAGTACGGTTTATTCTCCTGTACTTGAGTAGATGACAAGAACACTTGAGGATTTATTTCATTCTGGATGAGTTTTCCATCTTCATACCAGGATACAGTCAGACTCGGATCTTTACTGTTTTCCACGTCACAGGTGAGAGCAGCATTCCCATCAGCGGTGCAGTTGAACTTCACAGTAGGTTTAGGGACCCTTTCTGTAACAGAAACATTGTGGTTATTTCCTAAAACTGTAACTAGAAATATACAATCTTATTTTGTTATTATTATAGTGTTGGAAGGGTAGAAATATTTGTCATCTTACCATATACTTTAATTTCTGCTTCTCCTTTACCAATCTCTGTACCATCAGAACTAGTAACAGTGTATGTATATGTGCCCGTGTCCTTCAGACTAACACTTTGAAATCTTAATGATCCATCTTCTTCCTTAGATACACCTTCAGCTGCTTTCACTTTGTTTCTCCCATCTCTCCAGCGAAGAATGTCGCCGTTTCTGTCATGGGTCCATTTTATCTCATAAGGTTTCTCATTGTTTTTTGTTCTCAGCTTCATGATGCAGGACGTTCCCACTAGTTGATCTTTTCCACATGTCTCTGTTGAGACTATAATAAATACAATAATATTAGTATTTAATAAATCTCAATGGAGATCAACTGCTCATATTTTATTTAAACAAAACTATTGGACACAGTTCAATTTTCTGTTCCTATAAAAATTATAGTTCATTTAACACACACTGACTCCTATAACAACAACAGGATCTGTCGTCACAAACGGGGATCTGCATTAGGCAGAATTTAAACAGTAAAATTAGTGCTTGATAAAATAAGAATTTAAACCTTATAGTCACTGAAATACTCAGTTTGTGACAATCTCTCAGTGAGACAACTACAAAAATAAAGGTTCTAAAAAAGAGTTTTAGCAGCGACAAAAAAAAACAAAAAAATAATTTTCATGGAATGGAATGATTCCATGGATGTTAAATGTTCTTCACGGAACCATAAATGTCAATAAAGAACCTTTAATTTAAGAGTGTAACACTGATCTCCTCTATAATTTGACTCTATATTTAAATATTCTACTTTCTGAGTGTCTTCTATCAAAGGCAGACATGAACAAAGACTCAATGCAGCAGTTTACATGTAAAAGTCACTAGATTTGCATTTAAAAGTGTTCAGAAATTATCATAGAAGTGCATTTGTTCTAGTGGCCACTATTTACCTGATCTGACATTTAAAAATGGCCTTCACTAGTGTTTCTTTGATGGTGACAAAAGTGACTTTAGATTAAGTTAAGAGACAAAAATTTTTTTTTTAGATTTACGGTATTTATAATATTGAGTTGATATAAAATGACACAGTTTGCATGAGAACAAATGTTAATATGAATTACTATGCTTAATATCTTTTAATCACATCGTAACCTTTGATTTCAGCTTCCGTCTATTAACATTTCTATGGAAAATGAAGTCAACCTACCAGAGAGTGCAGTGAAGCCACAGAAGATCAATAACAGACTGTACTGGAAGATCATTGTTCTTCTGAACACAGAAAATGTTCCAGAACCTTCTCACAATCAACAATCAACAGAAAAAAGTCAAAAGGTTTGCAATCAGAGAGTTGGAGGTTATGAAAACACAATCTGAAGATGTCAGTTGTGCAGACAGAGGCAGAAATGACACGACTGATAAAAAAAAGAAGAAAACAAAGGATGTGACGCCACCGTTCACGGGGGTGGAAGGATGTCATCTAATGTGCTGCATCCTGAAGCAGGTGTTTCTGTTTCATATGCATCTGATGTTTTGAGATGTTGGCCAACTATTTTTATCTTGATCTTTCGGACTAGATAGAAAGGCTGAAAGAAAGGTTATTCTAGATGTTTTTCATATCATTTTAAACTGGATCTAGGACAGTGGTTCTCAACTGGTGGATCACGACCCAAAAATGGTTCCTGTCAGGATCCTGCCCTGACAGTCTTGTCTGTTTTATCCTTGTTTAATGTTTGTTTGTCTGTCTTGTGCTTGAACACATGGCTGTGTCTCTGTTTGTGTTTGCCATGTGCTCCTCTTGTTCCACCTCCTTGTTTCCTGTTACCACGGCCCATTGTTTAGTCCTATCTAGTCCTTGTTTCATCAGTCCCTGCTTGTCTTGTGTCTTGTCTATTGTTTTGAGTCTTGCGTTCGTTCCTGAGTTTACCTGGTCACTGATTATGACAGTCTGGCAGCTGAGACTGAGAGATCAAGCATCAAGCCTCGGGTTCCTGCCTGGTTCTTCCCACCTTCATCCCACCTGGTGCTGCTTCCCAAGCTGTCCTCAAGTCTGTTGTGGTCATCCTCCCTGGCCTGCCTGACATCATGTCATCTGCCCTGCCCTGCTGTTTGACTGTTTCACAATCTCGCTGTTGTGTCCTGTCTATATAGTCTTGTTAATGAAATCCCACTGCTCATTCTGCGCCTGGGTCCTCACTCTTGACAGATTTGCATGTCTGTACCAGAGACCTGTGGCTTAAAAGTCCCCCTGAAATCAAAATGTCATTTTTTTTTTAGCTTTTAGTATGAATATGTTAGCCTTAATGTTATGGTGTGTTCCAAAACAATGACAAAATTCGCATTTAGGAGATATAAGCATTCAAAACTTACAGTCTCTCACTTTGGATAAAATGTATCACGGATTTTCATGACATCACTTCTCATCAGATCTTCTGTCCAATCAAATGCTCTCTAGAATCTGAAGTCCCACCCCCTCCTACACTATAAACAGACGCTGAATCTGCGGCTGAAGTCGGGCTGTGTTCCAGCGGGACGTCATTACCTCTATTCAGGTCAATGCAAAGTAATATATTTTTATATTAATACCTGTAACATATAATATGTAATTAATAAAAGAGAAAAGCAAGTAAATTAGTGCAATCTGGTTGTTGCAACGTTCTTTTGCAACATTGAGTATTGTAGCCAATCAGCAATTTCTGTTGGAAATAATGACCAATCAGAGGTGTCCGAGTTACCAGTGAGAGAATCCACTCAGTTTCTCTTAAAATGCTGTTTACTAATTTTATATGCTCACAAATCCTCTCATTATAACAAACAAAGAAGACACATGATTTAAATAAAAGATTTATTGTGAAGTTTATTCTGATTCATTGATTAAAACGGGGGTTTTAAACTGAAGATGATATACAGTATAATGTTATTTATTTTGACCAATAATTTTTAAGAACTAAAATACAACCAAATGTTGAAAATCAAGTTTTTAATGTTGTTTATATGTCTATGTGGTGTTTTTAAGACAAACCATGTGCAAATTCATCAGTCAACACCATTGCTGAGTATTTTCTTCTTAAAACCAAAGACAGTCTCAAAAAACGTGGTTTGAAATTGCCTGTTTTTTTTTTTTTTTGTACATCATTTGCAACTGTTTTTTAATCACTCAATTAGAAGCACCACGATTACTAAATTGTGTGGTCTGTTATAAGGACTACTGAACAGATATTTAGAAGTTTATTTTAAAATGCAAAGTATTGAAAATCAAAATAAAGCTCTGTACAGTTTTACAAGATAAGTGTGTCCCATCAGGTAATGAAAGCTTCTACTTGTGGTTTTCACACCTACATGAACACAAATACAGGAAATGCATCATGGAAATAAGTGTGGCTCATAATAAACAGTATGGATATGACGTGAACACACATAGACAAATGATTAAAGTATGGAGTTTCGTTTGAAATCCAATCCAACAACTGTTTTAATCTACAGTACAGTCCAAAAGTTTGGAACCACTAAGATTTTTAATGTTTTTAAAAGAAGTTTCGTCTGCTCACCAAGGCTACATTTATTTAATTAAAAATACAGTAAAAAACAGTAATATTGTGAAATATTATTACAATTTAAAATAACTGTGTACTATTTAAATATAGTTGACAAAGTAATTTATTCCTGTGATGCAAAGCTGAATTTTCAGCATCATTACTCCAGTCTTCAGTGTCACATGATCCTTCAGAAATCATTCTAATATGCTGATTTGCTGCTCAATAAACATTTATGATTATTTTCAATGTTGAAAACAGTTGTGTACTTTTTTTTTCAGGATTCCTTGATGAATAGAAAGTTCAAAAGAACAGCATTTATCTGAAATACAAAGCTTCTGTAGCATTATACACTACCCTTCAAAAGTTTGGGGTCAGTAAGAATTTTTATTTTTATTTTTTTGAAAAGAAATTAAAGAAATGAATACTTTTATTCAGCAAGGATGCATTAAATCAGTCAAAAGTGACAGTAAAGACATTTATAATGTTACAAAAGATTAGATTTCAGATAAACACTGTTCTTTTGAACTTTCTATTCATCAAATAATCCTGAAAAAAAATATTGTACACAAATATTTTGTACAATTGTACACATTAAATGTTTCTTGAGCAGCAGATCAGCATATTAGAATGATTTCTGAAGGATCATGTGACACTGAAGACTGGAGTAATGATGCTGAAAATTCAGCTTTGCATCACAGGAATAAATTACTTTGTGAAATATATTCAAATAGAAAACAGTTATTTTAAATTGTAATAATATTTCACAATATTACTGTTTTTACTGTATTTTTAATTAAATAAATGTAGCCTTGGTGAGCAGACGAAACTTCTTTTAAAAACATTAAAAATCTTAGTGGTTCCAAACTTTTGGACTGTACTGTAAATAAAGAGAAAAAAAGAATATAATCATAATGATTTAAGGCAAAACATGGTTTGGAAGAATACATTTTGTTAATATCGAACAAAAAAAAGTAAATATTTTACATTGCAAATCATGACAAATTGACGTCAGAAGACTTGGAGTAGCGCACAAGTCATAAAATGGTTGTATGAAATCATTCTAGGAAAGTCCCATATACTATCATTCAGTGAACATTCAAGCGTCTCATTCTATTAGTGAGTACGGCTCTTGATTTCTCTTGGTTCAGTGCTGTTTGGTCCTCGGGAGAGGTATGGGAGTCGGATTTTTCTCATCTTCGTCTTGAGGTGGCGGTGGGGGTCGAGCACGGATCTGGGGTTTGGGTTGAGGCGGGGTTTGAGGCGGAGATGGGCTGCGGGGTATGGGGTCTTCTTGCAGGGTGGGGGACACTGGTTTCTCCCTAGTGGTCTGTATGGATCTGTTTGCATCAGTGTGACCTGGGGTATATGCTAGCCTGAACTCTTTCTTATCTGAAAGATATCAAAGACAAGATGTTCAAAAAATTGTATTTTTCAGATGTGCGTGATCTGGGCTGTAAAGGTATGTTTACATAACTGTGAAGTCTTGGACTGATATGGATTTTTTTAGAGAGCAGGGTGAACAATGGCTGATATTAATATTTAATATTTAGTAAAATAATATAGATGGTAGTATAAACTGAAGCAGTAGCAGTTTGATCTCTTGTTAAAAAATATAAATGCTCAATGATTAATTTAAGAGGTGATGAAGACGTCTCTGACCTTGTTGGAGTTTTTTGCGTCGCTGGCGTCTGCGACACACATAGATGACAAGAACACATATTAGCAGCAGCAGAAGGGCTCCTCCGCCGGCTAGGATGGCTAAGTAGGTGTTTGTGCTGCCTTAAAAATTAACATGAAATGTGAAATCATATTAAGCGAAAACTTGGATATTTGAGTTATCTCAACAAGTTCAATCTAGTGAAGTTATTCTAATGATAAATTTTAAGTTGTAATCACTAACTGCAATCATTTTAACATTAAATAAATAAGTGTGTCCAAACTTTTCACTTATCTTTAGTTTAATACCATTCTGCAGAGTCAATGTGCGCGTGAAAAATACTTCTTTTTTTTTACTGTAAAGTTTCATGATTGTACATCAGCAGCAAAAACAGTAAAGAGCCAGACCAAAAACCAGAGCACTTACTTTATGAAAGAAAAGTGAAATCATGAAAAGTGCCAGAGCTGGACATCTTAATGTTTTACATTAGGTTATTTCCTACTACTGTAACTAGAAATATACAAACTTATGCTGTTATTATTATAGTGTTGGAAGTGTAGAAATATTTGATCTTACCATATACTTTAATTTCCACTTTATCTTTACCAATCTCTGTACCATCAGCACTAGTAACGGTGTATGTATATGTGCCCGTGTCCTTCAGACTAACACTTTGAAATCTTAATGATCCATCTTCTTCCATTGTTAAACCTGGAGTGTTTGACTTCGTCTTCCCCATTTTTCTCACAATTACGGTGTCACTGGATAAATGGGTCCATTTTATTTCATTAGATTTGTCCTTGTATTTTTCTGGTAGCTTCATGATGCAGGACGTTCCCACTTGTTGATCTTTTCCACATGTCTCTGTTGAGACTATAATAAATAAAATTACATTAGTATTAAAACTCAACAGGGTTCAGATGCTCATATTCTTCCTTATTTTGAAGAACATTTTAACAATCTAAAGAACCTTTTTCCACAAAAAGAACTTTTTGTGGAATGGAATGATTCCATGGATGTTAAATGTTCTTCACAGAACCATAAATGCCAATAAAGAACCTTTAATTTAAGAGTGTAACACTGATCTCCTCTATAATTTGACTGTATATCTAAATATTCAACTTTCTTAGCGTCTTCTATTAAAGGTACATATGAACAAACACTCATTGCAGCAGTTTACATGTAAAAGTCACTAGATTTGCATTTAAAAGTGTTCAAAAATTATATTTGTTCAAGTGTTCATTTGTTGCTTTAACCCTCTATGGTACACAATATGATATCAATGAAATTGGACACTTTAACAATATCAATAAACATTTTCATACATTTTTCATAAAATGTATTGTAACATTGTACCACAATGGAAAAATTTAAACATTTGGCATTTTCAAAAAAAGAAATATATTTATTGAAAACATCAATTTCTTTAACTAGACACTTGAACAAACAAATTTATCCAGTTTTGAATGTATTAAAAGTTTCATATTTAATAAAAAGTAACATTTTATATCCAGCTGTTGCCCTCAGGCAACATTGTACCATAGTGGAACGCAAGTATTACCAAACCATCATATTATTATGTTAATATCTTAATTAAGTTATCATTATCATCTTCTTTCACCCTCACTCTCTGATTTCATCTTCCTCATCACAGTATAACTCCTCATCCTCACCCTCATCAACTGACAGTGCTACCTGTGTTTTATACCTTTTTGAAGTGCTATAGATCATAATATATGCAGATATAGCATGTGAATTACTATTCTTATAAGTGCATTACAAAATCATGTGAAAATGCAAGTATATTTAGATCATTCTCACTCTTTTCCTTACAATCATAATACATTTGTATTCAGACTGATTATACCTGTATGGCCTTATGCGATTCCATTATGGTACAATGTTGCCTTGAGGCAACACACAGTTTTTTGTTATTTTCTCTAAAACATTTGATGATATATAATGTAACGTTCTTGAAAATACTTCTTTACTTGCCAGTGAAGGTGACACATATGTTTTGTGGGTGATTAAATGGATACAAAAAGTGAAAACAGCACTTTTCATTGAAGAAAATATGGAGCCATGTGACATGCACATGTGCTGAAACAGGACACAAAATGGACCCCTGTTGGTCATGCTTTGGTCTTTTTTACACTTTTATTGATTAGTATTTGAGCTATTCTGTCCATTTATACGTTTGACAAATCAATTGGTGGCTTATTTTATTAAAAACAAACTAAAATAGACCATTTTGCCTGGAGGCAACGCCGTACCATAAAGGGTTAAGGACAGGTTTTACCTGATCTTACACTTAAAAAAGGCCTTCAGTTTCGGGCAGAAGTGAATTTAGAAGTTTCTACATTAGGTTACCTGACAAAACAAGATTTATGGTGCATTTATAATATTGAGTTGATATAAAATAACGCAGTATGCATGAAAACAAATTTTAATATGGATTACTATTCTTAATATCTTTTAATCACATCTTATTGTACTTTTGATCACAACTACAAAAAAAAACAAACAAAAAAACAAAACAAAAAAAAAACAGCTTTTCCACTTCAGTCTGTTAACATATCTATAGAAAATGAAGTCAACCTACCAGCGAAGCCACAGAGGAACATCAGTAACAGACTGCACTGGAAGATCATTGCTCTTCTGAACACAGCAAATGTTCAAAAACCTTTTCACAATCAACTGGAGGAAACAGGAAAAAGTCCTGTTTGCGATCAGAGAGTTGGAGGATATGCAGACACAATCGTGAACTGAAGAATTTGTGTGAATATTGTGATGTTTTCGTGGAAGAAAACTTAAAACTATGTTACGTTCGTCACGTAATGCTGTTATACTTTCGTTTTGTAGTTGTTCCTGCCCTTTCCCCGTTTTAGGATTTAGGATTGGTTCTGAGAGTAATGAGAGGAGAGAGAAGAGACCCGGACTGTAAATTCCCCTGGATTTCCTCTGGAGGGCGCTCTCTGCCTCTCATTGCTCCTGACTGACTGCTGGAAATGTAGTTCGACAGATTATGTTTGATACAGGGTGATGATCTTTATGTCTATAACCTAAGTTACGCATTCGGTTCGTCAGTAAGTTCACCCAAAAAATTAAAATAATGTCATTTATTACTCACCCTCATGTCGTTCTACACTCATAAGACCTTCATTGATCTTCGTAAAACAAATTAAGATGTTTTTGATGAAATCCAATGTTTGTTTGTTTTTTATTCCCCCATAGAAAGCAATATAATTACCGTCATTCAAGGTCCAGAAAGATATTAAAGACGTAGTCTTAATATTAAAGGGTTAGTTCACCCAAAAATGAAAATTCTGTCATTTATTACTCACCCTCATGCCGTTCCACACCCGTAAGACTTTCATTCATCTTCAGAACACAAATTAAGATATTTTAGTTTGAATCCGATGGTTCCGTGATAGCCAGCAATGACATTTCCTCTCTCAAGATCCATTAATGTACTAAAAACATATTTAAATCGGTTCATGTGAGTACAGTGGTTCAATATTAACATTATAAAGCGACGAGAATATTTTTGGTGCGGCAAAAAAACCAAAATAATGACTTATAGTGATGGCCGATTTCAAAACAATGCTTCAGGAAGCTTCGGAGCGTTATGAATCAGTGTGTCGAATCATGATTCGGATCGCGTGTCAAACCGCCAAACTGCTGAAATCACGTGACTTTGGCGCTCCGAACAACAGATTCAACACAAAAGATTCATAACGCTCCGATGCTTCATGAAGCAGTGTTTTGAAATTGTCCATTATGCACATTGAATCTTTCTTTCTGCCACGAGAGGGCATAAAATATCATGATGATGGCTGAACCCAACCTACAGACTCGAGACAACAGTGCTCTGTTACGCCTTCAGCAAACTCACAGATGCCTCCTCAGTAGATTATATATTTCCACAAAACCAAAAGAGAAGAAAAGCAGTGTGAAGATGTTCTTCAGACGTTCTCATATTCTCTGGATCTTGATCATCTGCGAAGCTGTTTCAGGTAATAGTTCAGACTTTTGAACAAATGCATATGCAAAGTGCTGTGATGGTAATGATATCAGAAAGTCATACTATGGCACTGAATTATTATTCTGCATTTACAAAATAATACTTAAAGCTTGAGAAGAGCTAGTTATAATAAAACTTATTGTTATTGTTATTAAAAGTGCACCATGGTGCCACTACGATACATGTCCAAAAGGTTGTTTTTTTGTCCTTTTTAGTATAAGAAGTCATCAAAGAATTGAATATCTTAACTGATACAAAAATATTTTGAACTTCAGTGAAAACTAAGCGAATGATGGAAACTCAGATTTCATGTTGTTTTGGGGAAGAAAAATGTACTATGCAATGTCAGACTTACTTATATGTTTCCTGCTGTCAGTATAATGCCTAATATATAATTTCTCTGATTTACAGGTGATTATGTGACGAAAGCAGTGAATAGTGAAACTGCGTTCACTCCAGTGTCTGGATCTATCGCTCCTAGCACCACCAGCATTATATGGAAGCACAGAAACAATGCTGGGATTGTTGTGAAGGTCATTGAATGGGACCGGGATGATGGCAGCTTTGACATTCCCAATGCTAATTTCAAATCCCACGCACGCCTGGACAAAGACACTGGAGAACTCACTTTAAGAAATTTACAGCTCAAACACACTGGAGTTTACACCATCGACATCAACAGTAAAGAGCAAAGAAAACAGTTCAGCCTGACTGTAAAAGGTGAGTTAATGGAGATGGAAACAATACTTTCACATTTCATTATCGTCATCATAATTATATATGATATATATCATATATATATATATACAGTACAGTCCAAAAGTTTGGAACCACTAAGATTTTTAATGTTTTTAAAAGAAGTTTCATCTGCTCACCAAGGCTACATTTATTTAATTAAAAATACAGTAAAAACAGTAATATTGTGAAATATTATTACAATTTAAAATAACTGTTTTCTATTTGAATATATTTCACAAAGTAATTTATTCGTGTGATGCAAAGCTGAATTTTCAGCATCGTTACTCCAGTCTTCAGTGTCACATGATCCTTCAGAAATCATTCTAATATGCTGATCTGCTGCTCAAGAAACATTTAATGTGTACAATTGTACAAAATATTTGTGTACAATATTTTTTTCAGGATTATTTGATGAATAGAAAGTTCAAAAGAACAGTGTTTATCTGAAATCTAATCTTTTGTAACATTATAAATGTCTTTACTGCCACTTTTGATCGATTTAATGCATCCTTGCTGAATAAAAGTATTCATTTCTTTAATTTCTTTTCAAAAAGATAAAAATAAAAATTCTTACTGACCCCAAACTTTTGAACGGTAGTGTATAATGCTACAGAAGCTTTGTATTTCAGATAAATGCTGTTCTTTTGAACTTTCTATTCATCAAGGAATCCTGAAAAAAAAAAGTACACAACTGTTTTCAACATTGAAAATAATCATGTTTCTTGAGCAGCAGATCATCCTATTAGAATGATTTCTGAAGGATCATGTGACACTGAAGACTGGAGTAATGATGATGAAAATTCAGCTTTGCATCACAGGAATAAATTACTTTGTCAAATATATTTAAATAGTACGCAGTTATTTTAAATTGTAATAATATTTTACAATATTACTGTTTTTTACTGTATTTTTAATTAAACAAATGTAGCCTTGGTGAGGAGACGAAACTTCTTTTAAAAACATTAAAAATCTTAGTGGTTCCAAACTTTTGGACTGTACTGTGTGTGTTATATATATATATTTATATATATATAGATAGCTTTTAGGTTTAATTTACTTTTATTTCTGTTTAAGTTTTAGTTTTCCAGTTAATAATTTAACTTCAAATTTAAAATATTACAGTTTATTGCCAAGGAAACATTTCATTGTTTTTCAATTTTTTCAACTAACATTTTTATTTTAATTTTCATTTTATTTTATTTTAGCTCTTTCTCATCTAACATAAATGTTTATATAAAATTTAGTTTTCATGTTAATAGTGGTTACAGCAGCTGGTACATAAAGCACACGACGAGGAGATAGAGTTAGAATAAAGGTGCGTCCCAATTCACGTACTTATGCACTATTCTATGACGTTTTTAAGCATAAATAGTGTGAGTAGTGCGTTCACACAGAAAATTCCAAAAAGAAAAAGTTCACTTTAAATACCCGGATGATGCACTAAATTAACGGAAAAAAACGAAAGCTGTTTCTCAATTCCAAGAACGCAGAGAACGGACTTGCGTCGATCTCGTGGAGTCCGGTCTTGCCAGGCGACCTTGAAAGAACGAGCTCGGAAGGACGCGAGGACACAGAACGCATCATTTGAGAATTGAGATGTGCTGCGATCTTGTTGCTCAACTGACCGTCCCAGCATATTATAAGTGGCTAATGCACAATAAATACAACATAACATCACAAACAATTGTCATAACCTGTTAAAAAATTCTTTCATATTATTATAGACATTGTTTTCATATAATTTTCATATAATCTTTTTATTTCACCGCGTGTATTTATGAAAATGAGTAGCCTTTGGCTGTTATGCTTTATGTTAAGATTATTTTTTATATGCCAATAAAAATACTGCAGGCTTTCTTCAGGTTATCATTTTATTAAAATTAAGCAAAACAAACGGTTTACTTTCACGAGCCGTCACGTATTTGCGAGCTTGTAGCTGGAATCTCACGAGAACTTTAAAGCTTACAGGCTTCCGTACGTCGACCGCCGCAGCGTCTTCTGGGATTTTTAACGGTTCGATTCCCTCAAGTTTGCATTCGATGCATCCTTGATATCAAGAACACATCCGGGTACTTTCATGCGTCCTCCGCTCTTGCGTTCTTGAGTATTGGAACGAACTTCGACGGTTGATAATGACGTAGAGCAAGAACACAAGGACGCAAGATCGCTGAAGAACGCATATTGAGAAACAGCCGAAGTGTGGAATGTTGGACACTTCAAGCACTCAACTGTGGCAGCTTTAATTACGTAGTGGAGGGGAAGGGAGGATCGGACTCCGTTGTTAAATGACAAAATAACCTTATATAATTCACGCACTACATGGATGAGTGCTAGGGCTGCACGATTAATCGCATGCTATTCTCACGCGCATTTCGTCAGTAAAGCCGGTTCCCTAATTGCCGCTAAATCGCCATCACCTGCTTTCAAATGAAGCGGCATTTAATAGACAGAGCCGTAGATCACTGAAAAGCCACGCAATATCGCGTTCATATCGCAGATGAATCGCCTGCGATAATGAACGCGATATTGCGTGGCTTGTCCGTGAACTACGGCTCCGTCTATTAAAAGGCGCTCCGTTTAAAAGCAGGTGATGGCGATTTAGCGGTAATCAGGGAACCGGCTTTACTGACGAAATGCGCGTGAGAATAGCATGCGATTAATCGTGCAGCCCTAATGAGTGCACAGTGCACAAGTACATAGTGTATAAGCATGTAGTGTATAGTGCTGTATAGTGCTTAAGTCTTTACTTGGAGAGAAACAGGAATCTGGATTGCAGGCGTGGCTGGGGACAGTTCTTCAGAAAATGAAAGTCCCGAAAAAATTTTGAAGAGGTGGTGGGAGAGGGAGGGGCCAGAGACTGTAGTAAAACGGGTTGCATATTCACCTCTTCTAAATCAAAATAAATGTCACCAGTGTTGACCACAAACTCACTCTCAGTGGCAGGGGTTTGGGTGGAGCTCACTTCCATCCCCTCGTATTCCACTAAGAGTCCCTCGGCGGCGGATGGTACAGCCGGCTCGCACACTGGTCAGTCCCGCGTTGCTCAGGCTCTGTGGCGATGTCCCGCTCGGTCGCTCTCATTGGCGCTGGCTCGAACGTCGCAGCAAATTCATCTTCACGGTCTGCAGGGGGACTCATGCTGCCGATCTTCGCAGTCAGGGTGTTGATGGCTGTGCACTGGAGTAGGAGTGGGACTGGCGTCGGAGATATCCACAGTCATCGAAGATCCAGCACCCACTCCACATAATCAC
Organism: Ancherythroculter nigrocauda; assembly: GCA_036281575.1. NCBI lineage: Eukaryota > Metazoa > Chordata > Actinopteri > Cypriniformes > Xenocyprididae > Ancherythroculter > Ancherythroculter nigrocauda. Next base: position 59,812,169 of record VTFQ01000003.1, read on the forward strand.
AGAAGCTCCCTCGAGGTCCTTCCCCGGACAGCAGCGCTTTGGTGGCGATGTGTTGAGGCCGGCACACAGGAAGTTGCAAAGGCTGCTGTCCGGGAAATGTGTTGCTGGAGCTAAGAACAAAAAAAGTTGTCCAAGTATGCTTTGAGGGAGCCGTCCTTTTGCTCAAGGCATAACAACAGAAAAGTGGGTGAGTACATGGTGACGGGAACGGAAAGTGAAACACGAAAAACACAGACGGAAAACAACAAACACACACCACAAACTATATAACTGTACTGGTCCGGTATTCTGTTACGGTAGCTGGTACGTAAAGCACACGACGAGGAGATAGAGTTAGAATAAGTCTTTACTTGGAGAGAAACAGGAATCCACAGAAACATATACCAACATTAACACGAACAATACTGGACAACACAAGACTGGGAACACAGGGCTTATATACACGGGATAACAAAGAGGGTGATTAGTAACAGCTGGGTGTGATGATGATGGTGATCAGTTGCCATGGTGACTAACTGGTGGCGGGAAATAGAACAATAACAAGTCCAACAATGAGTCCAATACAGAGTGCACATGTAACAATAGTTTATTTTTTAGTAAAATTTTTAGTTATATAATTAGTTATTTTTTTTTAAATATTATATATTTTTATTTTAGTTTTCCAGGTGATAATATTAGTGTTTGAACTTGAACCAAAGACTATAGAATAACACAAGACGTGTCACTCGTATTGTTTTGAATGGGAGAAAGTGTAACGCGCAATATGGCAGAATAAGTCCCGCCTTCTAAATAAGAGCCAATCGCCGACTGGTAAAGTCATCGCGTCACTTTCTAATCGGTTTCTATAGAAACAGTCAGACGCGCGCCTCTGAAACATGGCAGAAGAGACGCGCATTTAGGTCTGCGCATGCGCATTAGCTTGATCCAGCCTAAAAAATACAGTTTTTTGTCATGATTCGAGCGTTTGGATAAAACATGTATAAGACAGCTGTTGTCAGATTTCATTGGTGATTTCAAATATGAAATGTAATCGTAAGGTTGGCGAACAGTTTTGGAGAATTTGATGTTTCCCCATTCAAAGAGATAGGGCATGATGCCCAGGATGCCCGAGAGGCGTTTCAAAGATGGCCGCCGAGTGAAATGACTTGTCTTACAGGGACTTTGCTTGAACTTATTTCAGTTTATTACCAAGTCAACATTTCTAATGTTTGTTTAGTTTAAGTATTTCAACTAATATTTATATTTTATTTAGCCTATATTATATTATATTTTAGCTTTTTTTTCACTTAACAGAAATGTTTTAATAGTTTTAGTTTTAAATGATAACATTGCAATACACAAATACATAAAATTACATTTTTTTTTTAATTAAAATGAATAATTACAAATCTATCAGGTGCATATTTACATCTTAATTCATAGAGCCTGTCAACAAACCTCGTATTACAAAAGAGTGCATACTAGGAGATGTTCCTGAATGTAACTTGAGTTGTGATGGTGGTGATGGCCCCCCTGAAACTACAATCACCTGGAAAAACTCAGATGGAGAGATGCCGAACAGACAAAATATGAGGATGATAATAGTGACCAAGAGCAGTAACCCAGAAAACTTCTACACCTGCACACTGAAGAACGCAGTGAGTGAGAAGACCAGTGATCCGGTGTATGAGAGAGATCTGTTTGATGGTAAGACAGTGGCGCCGCACAACATTAATAACATTAATCACCTTATCATTAGGCACAAACATATTTTACACAAGTACGCAAACACAGACGCAAGCGTTTGGCCTGCATACATACTTCCATTCAGTGATGAATTGCATGTTGCCAACACTTTTTGCACAACCATGATTTGCAAAATATGAACGTTAAAAACTTTTTTTCTCCACGGAATAAAAAAAAAAAAGGTAATTATTTATCCTACAATTCCAAATTTATATCTCAAACTTCTGGCTTTTTTCTCTCAATTCCTAGTTTATATCTTAAACTGACTTTGTAAGTCATAAAGTCTGAATTGTAAGATAAAGTCGCAATTATGTTTTTATTTTTTTATTCTGTGGCAGAAACAAGCTTCCATACTGGGTGGGCAGTGTTTGCATTTGTGTATTTGCATAAAGTATGCTACACTCTAAAAAATGCTGGGTTAAAAACAACCCAAGTTGGGTTGAAAATGGACAAACCCAGCGATGGGGTTGTTTTAACCCAGCGGTTGGGTTAAATGTTTGCCCAACCTGCTGGGTAGTTTTATTTAACTCAACTATTGTTTAAAAATTACTGTATTGCTTAATTAAAATTAACCCAAAGTATGTTGGAAATGAACATTTATTAATGTTCAATTAATAATTATTAAACAATAAACATTTATTAAATTGCTTATTAATAAATTTATATTAATAAACTATTAAATTTATATTAATAAAATATTAAAGCTTATTAATAAACATTCACCTTTTGTCTATTATTGTTGCCTCTAATTGCATCTGGTTTTTAATTTCCCAACTATTTTGGGTTCATTTTAAGCTAGCCATATAGCAATTTTTAAACAATAGTTGGTTTAAATAAAACTACCCAGCAGGTTGGGCAAACATTTAACCCAACCGCTGGGTTAAAACAACCCAATCGCTGGGTTTGTCCATTTTCAACCCAACTTGGGTTGTTTTTAACCCAGCATTTTTTAGAGTGTATATATGTTTCTGGTCATATTCTATCATTTAGGTAATGCTATAATTTATAATGCAACGTGCAATTGAATAACTCCCTTATTAATTAATAACCTTAATAATCAATTTTTTTGTTCACAAGATCTATGCATTTAGGAAATAGATGGGTGAATTTTCATTTCACGCCAGCTGTAATAACCTCTTTTTTCTTCAATAGATTCAAACACCAAATTTGTCCTTGCAATTGTCACTTCTTCGATCATTATGTTCCTCATCGTAATCACCCTAATTACATGGTAAGACTGTGTTTAATCTTTCAAATCTTTCAAACTTGAGGAAATTTGCCATTTGCTGATGGTTTTACTTCCATAATGTCACATTCTTTGTGAAACAAGATATTCAGAGAGATTTTTTTTTAATCTGGGAATTGATTGAATTGTAAAAAATGGGAATAAGATAGCAGAATGTGTCAAGACCTTAATTTTGAGTTTGCTCTATGCTTAAATAATTATTATGCAATTACATTATCCAGTATATATGTTGTGAATGAGGTCAGCAGAAAACATGCGCTCATGAATCATTCACAGTAAAATAAGAATGTGTATTAATATAAATATTAAATAAAGTATAGCATTGATTATGATTTCATGTTGACTGTAAATGATTAGTGTGTCACTGTTATTCTTTAAGGTTGTGCTGCTTCAAGCTTCGGATACTAGTAAGTTTTATTTTTCCCCTTAATTCCTTGTGAAAAGTCACTAGTGCATGCATTTAAAAACGAGCATTATTCTTATACTGTTTTTCCCTCTTCAGAAAAGACACTCATGGGTGAATGACTGATGCTCATCATGACTCTTCAAATGCAAAGCCACACGTGGATCTTCTCAACACATTTTCCTGGTCATCAGCTCTAAATCCCAGCTTTACTAAAACATCTTAACCGTCTGTGCCTTCAGAACTTTGACTGTTGCTTTCTGACCCGTCTGCTGAGCCGAGAAGATGTAAAAATGAAACTTTGTCCTCTGAATTTCAATCTTTAAATCTTCTCTAACATATGCAAATACTTTTTCAATCAGGGACAAGATGAGAATATATTACTGGCACCAAACAGAGAGTTGTGTATAAAAAACAACAACATTCTGTTTCATTTTTCTTTTGTGGTGGAGAGAGAAGGTGTTTGATGTAGGGCATGAACCAATAAAATTGAATGCAATGTAAATCACTTTGAATAAAATGTAAAATATGAATGCATCTTGTTAAGACTTCTATTTGAAACAAAAATTGAGGAGATTTGAGCCATTAGTGAACAGCAAAACATGCAAATTAAAAAATATATAACATTTAATCAATTCTAAATTGTGTCCATCACAGTTTGTATTTGACAGATAGGAGTTTTTCTGTTCACCTTGGTGAATTTTCTTCATCTGGTGCCCCTCTTTATTGTGGGGTCCCTCAAGGGTCCGTATTGGGCCCCATGAATTTTGACAGTGCTTTTAAATGTGAAAAACAGCTCGGACTGCTGAAATTTTCAAGTCGATGCTTAAACCACCTGTACTCCTTAGCTTTCATTTTGAGTTGAGTTTTGACACTGTGACATTTTTGTTTTGTTTATTTGTTTGTGTATCCTGATATTGTTAAGCACTTTAGTCAACTCTGGTTGTGTTATATAAATAAAATTTAAATTATACTTTAATTACATATTTATAATTATTGATGTCAAAAAGGCTACATTCTACTGTAAATCAGTTATTATAAAACAGCTACTGTTTTTGGGAGCACACCTGAAATATTCAATCCAAAATGAATATGTGCAGGCAAAAATGATCCAGCAGCCATATAGTAGATTTGTAATGTTGAGGCATAGAGCGCCCCCTGGCGAACGAGCTCTGATCTGCCATCATCTCGCGTGGATAATTTCATGCATTATTTAGCTGTCCCGGTTGACAGACTTGCTGGACACACACTTCAGACATCGATATCAAACATTGGCAATGTACACCAGATGGCAGCAGTAACTCTTTCCTTATATTAGTGAAGGACCAGATTAATATCTCATGTTTGCCGTGTGTTTTTTTACTTCCTTTACATCTCTATTCTCACACCGTGTCGTGCGTGTTCACGTGTCTGATCAAAATCTAGAAGAAAAGTGAATGAAAGGGTACTTTTTCTAACAAAATGTCACTTCGACGTTTGATTTTTATCACCATCGTTGTGTTCATCACCTCAGAAACCGTGTCAGGTAGCTAAGTTATTGATTTTTTATTGGAAATTATTTTTTATATTTATTCTCTTAATTTTCATTGATGACTGCTGTGCTAGGAAATATTATAGACTGATAATAATTTTAAGTAAGTTATTAACTTTTTATTGGAAATGATACTCCGTTCGTGGCAAACAGTTGTAAGTTAGTTATAAGTATTCATTATATTGTTAATCTTAACCTTATTTTTACGTTTTCATTTCCTTCAAGCCAGGGATATATTTACTTCCTGGAAATTAGACTAAGCAGTTGGACCAGACTTGCTTGTTGAAAATGTGTCATTCTATTCATCAGGTGAAGGTGTGTTGAAAGAAGTGGGTGATCAAGTTTCTTTTCATCCAGACAAATTCATTCCTCCTGTCACCAGCATCATCTGGAAACACATAAACACTGATGGAACTGTTGTCAAGGCGATTGAATGGGATGAAGGAGAAATTCTAATCCCGAATCCAAGATTCAAAGGCATCACAACTGTTGATGAGAAGACTGGACAAATTAATATAACTAATCTAAAAGTCGAACATAGTGGAGTTTATACCATTGACATCAACAGTAAAGAGCAGGAACAGAGATTCACCTTGACTGTTATGGGTGAGTGAATATTGATTATATTAATACTGTAAAAGCATCATATTATTATTATTGTTCTTACTTTGTCTCACATACAGAAAAAAAATTGTCTTTGAACAATAATGGCATCAGATTGTAATACCATGATACTTTGATTAATACCATGGTATTTACATGGTGACTCCAAGATAGGCCTACTTCCAAGAATACCACAGTACTATGGCAAGCCGTTTTGACTTTTATTCATTCTCAGGATATGAATTCTTGATATCTTTGATATTGTATTTTCATTAAAATGAAATGACACCATAGACTGCCATTCAAATTCAATTGTTGATATCAAGAATTGATTTCTTACTAGTTGAAGTTCCAAATTCACATATCAGAAATACAATTATTACTAGTAAATATCATTTTTGATATCAAAGTGAATATATAAGTGCAAATATATATTCTTGATATCAACAATTGAATTGCTACTAGTAACAATGTTAGTTTCTGATATCATGAATGTGATTGTTACTAAGAAAGCCATTTTAGATATCTAAAATTATATTGATAACAAAAATACATTTTCAGATATCAAATATATGAGCATTTTTACTAGCAATTCAATTGTTGATATAAAGAACTGACGTTTCAACTAGTGCCAAATGAATTCTTGATATAAAAAAAATCACTTTTTAACTAGTAACAATGTCATTATTGATATCAAAAATTATTTTATTTACTAGTAATAATTGTATTTCTGAAAATGTGAAATTGGAATTTCAATTGTATTTCTGATTATGCCATAAATCAGTAATACAAGATTTTTGTTTGTTGACATTTATTTGATATCAAGAATTAACATTGTTACTAGTGGAAATGTAATTCCTGATATCAAGAATTCATATCCTGAGAATGAATAAAAATCAAAACAGCTTGCCGTACAGTTCTATCATAGTTCGAAAAACACTGTAGTAGTACTTTTTTTAGTCATGGTTTGCAATGAAGTGCCAAAACTTCTACACCTGTACAGTGAAGAACACAGTGAGTGTGGCGACCAGTGATCCGGGCAATGAGGGAAATCTGTTTACAGAGTCAGGTATGTAACTTAAAAATACTTGTGTTTTTCTTTAGATTATGCCATAAATCAGTAATGCAAGATGTTATTTAAAGTAATAGTTCACTTCAGGATTAAAATTTCCTGATCATTTACTCACCCCCGTGTCATCCAAGATGTTCATGTCTTTCTTTCTTCAGTCGAAAAGAAATGAAGGATTTTGAGGAAAACATTCCAGGATTTTTCTCCATATAGTGGACTTCACTGGGGTTCAACGGGTTGAAGGTCCAAATGTCAGTTTCAGTGCAGCTTCAAAGAGCTCTACATGATCCCAGACGAGGAATAAGAGTCTCATCTAGAGAAACCGGACAAAAAAAAATAAAAATTATATACTTTTTAATCACAAATGCTCGTCTTGCACTGCTCTATGTTGAAAGGTCACATGTGACGTAAGCAGAAGTACCGCGGTAGGGCGAAAAACTCATCTAATTTTCTCCTTCAATTTCAAAATCGTCTGATATCAATGTTTTATCTTTTTTTGTAAAGCCCGTTTGACTTAATCTTTGCACATTCACTTTGTAAACACTGGATCGGTACTTCTGCCTACGTCACGCGTGACCTTTCCAACATGATTACGTCATGCATGGTGCATCACAGAGCAGTGAAAGATGAGCATTTGTGATTAAAAAGTATATAATTTTTATTTTTTTTTAATAAAATGAGCAATTGTTTCTCTAGATAAGACTCTTATTCCTCGTCTTGTATCGTTTAAAGCTCTTTTAAGCTGAACTGAGACTGTAATTTGGACCTTCAACCCGTTGAACCCCAGTGAAGTCCACTATATGGAGAAAAATCCTGGAATGTTTTCCTCAAAAACCTTAATTTCTTTGCAGCTGAAGAAAGAAAGACATGAACATCTTGGATGACATGGAAATGAGTAAATTATCAGGTAATTTTCATTCAGAAGTGAACTAATCCTTTAATAACCTTACTATAATTTAAATGTGTTCCAGGAATTGGTTTTATAGACATAATATATTTTCTCCTTCATTAGTATCAATCAAAGGATGTGCCGTCACAGCCTCCATTCCTTCGATCACTATGATTATCATCATGCTTTTACTATAATTGATTTTCACGGTAAGACAACTGTGTTTATTAATGTGTTTCTTTCATCTGTTCTTATCATTTGCTCAAAACTCAAACATTCTAACATTTATAATTAACATGAACTCATGAATCATTCACAATTCAAGGTGATTGTGCTGCTTGTGGGAGACGCAAGATTTACAAGATTTAGCTTGTTGTAGAAAATCATTATTATATGTTTTATAATGTAAATTAAACAACTGTGCTGTTTTTCCCCTCAGAAATAACAGCTGTGAGTGTATGATTGACGCTGCCACAGTTCTGCTCATCATAAACTCTATAAATCTCAGCTTTACTGAATCATCTGGAGATCTGAACCGTCTGTGCCTTCATAAATCTGACTGTTGTTTGATCTTTCTGTCACAGGAACTTCATCCTCAGGTTATGAATCTATGAATCTACTGTTAAATATGCAGATGCTTTGTTTTCAAGGAGGGACGAGATGAGAAACTCTTACTGGCACCAAACAGAGTTTTGCATTTGGGATGTTTAGTGATTGTGTAGAAATGGCGTTTAAAAAATTCTAGTAAAAACATATAATGTATATATGTAGAAATGGTGTTTTCTTTTATATAGAGAATATAATATAGAGAAGATGTTTTATTCTGTTTAATTTAACCAAGAAAAAAAGGTGTGAGTTTGATGCAGGACATGAACCAGTAAAATAGTAAACACTGAATGCAATGTAAATCACTTTGAATAAAATCCTCTGTCAAATGTAAAATGTGAATGCATCTTCTTTTTAAAACAAAAATTCAGATTTGTGCCATTAGTGAAGTATGAACATGCATATTACACAAAAAAAGTTTAATACATTTTAAATTGTGTCCATCACAGTTTGTACATATTTACAATTATTGATGTCAAAAAGAAAAAAAGGATGTAGGCTACATTACTGTAAATCAGTGATTATAAAACAGCTACTGTTTTTGGGAGCACACCCCAAATATTCACTCCAAAATGAATATGTCCAGGCAAAAAAGCTCCAGCACCCAGATTTGTAATGTTGAAGCATCTCCTCCACTGACTTTCATTCAAACAGACAGATAGATATAGCGCCCCCTGCCGAACGAGCTCTGATCTGCCATCATCATCTCGCGTGGTCAGGTAAGGGTTGTGGATGGTGGTGTTGCTGCTGGACACACACTTCTGCCAGACATCGATATCAAACATTTGCAATGTACACCAGATGGCAGCAGTAACTCTTTCCTTATATTAGTGAAGGACCAGATCAATATCTCATGTTTTCCATGTCTGGTTTTGAACTTTGAACATCTCTATTCTTTAGGTGCGTTCACGCGGCCTCGTAATTCCTGTAGTTACAAGATTCTAGCTTGTAAAAAGCATTCACGTCCTCGTAGAGCTCGTAATTACAGCTTGTAAGCTGGGAGTTTTCTGAAAGCTCCCAGATGTACCACGTGGCCGCTGTACCACCTGACCGCTGTAGATTCATTTATTAGGCGTTGATAGTGGTGCCATGGAAACGCATCATTCCCAGTCCAAGGACCAAAAGGACATGAACAGCTCCGAATATAACGTCACGTGTTGTCATTTCAAGATTCTGGTAAATACGAGGTGACGTGAATGCAGCTTTATAGATCGTGTCGTGCATGTTCACGTGTCTGATCAAAATATAGAAGAAAAGTGAATGAAAGGATATTTTTCTAACAAAATGTCGCTTCGACGTTTGACTTTGATCACCATCGTTGTGTTCATCACCGCAGAAACCGTTTCAGGTAAGTTTTTAACTTTTTATTGGAAATGACAAGCCGTTCCTGGCAAACCTAAACAGTTAGTTATAATTAAACATTATCATAAATTGTCTAATTTACAAATATCAAATGACAGAAAAGAGTTTCTGTTCTGTTCCCCTTATTTTTACGTTATTAACTTATTAAGTTATATTCACTTCCTGGAAATGATAGGCTATGTCATATTTTATTCATCAGGTGAAGGTGTGTTTAAAGCAGTGGGTGATCGAGTTTCTTTTCGTCCAGACAAACCTCTTCCTTCTATTGTCACCAGCATCATCTGGAAACACATAAACACTGATGGAACTGTTGTCAAGGCGATTGAATGGGATGAAGGAGAAATTCTAATCCCAAATCAGAGATTCAAAAACATCACAACTGTTGATGAGAAGACTGGACAAATCAATATCACTAATCTAAAAGTTGAACATAGTGGAGTTTATACCATTGACATCAACAGTAAAGAGCAGGAACAGAGATTCACCTTGACTGTTGAGGGTGAGTGAATATTGATTATTGATTAATATTACAGTCTTTCTGAATTCCTAAGACACTAAACTCCATTATCTGAACCAAATTGGTAATATTTCCTTAAGAGCTCAGAGCGCCTTTCTGAAGATTCCGCTCCGCTCGCTCAACCCAGAATGCCCTCTGGTGATTTGCTTGTTCGAGAGCGAGAATCTGTAGAGGTCGAGAATAGTAGAGCAGTTATGAAGTTCAGATATTGTTTCAACGAAGTTGCAAGCCTTATACATATATGTAAAGTAAAAATCAAAGTTAAGAATGAACAGGGAGAAGAAACTGAGAGGGAGTGCGGGGACGCTGTTAAAGTTAGTAAAGATTCATATTGTAATCTGAAGCGGCACATTGCCAGAAAGCACGTGGATGTGCTACGCAAACATGGTGCAGCAAAAGGTGAGCTAGTTACATACCATAAAAAACGAATAAACAGGTAGGCTAAGGTTAGCTATATTCGGTTGTACGGAGCCCCGATCATAACATGCAGACAAAATCACGGCCACGAATTTAGAATAGGCAATTCTGTTTTATGCTATAGGACTAGCCTACATTAAAGCGACGAATTAAGAATTATTTTTTTTCGTTTAGTCTAAATTATGGCCACGAATTAAGTATTAAATTAGGATTAATCTATGCTTAACATGAAATAGATTTATTTATTATATTATCGTTTAGTTATTTAATTAGTTATGAAAGATAATATATTACCGTTTAGTTAGGCTATTTTAATTAGTTATGAAAGATATGAAGCATAATAACATACAGCCCTATGTTATAAAAACGTTACCTCTCGAAAAACAATGTTAGAAATAAATAATCAAGCCCATTTTTCTTTTAAATATTTTGAATTCATTCGTTCGTTACCTAGTTTTAGTAGGCCTAAATCGTGGAACGAATCATTATATTTCGTAATTACTTATTAAAATCATTATTGCTTAAAATTAAAAATAAATAATAAAATAATAAAAATATTAAAACCTGGTGACGTTGTAGAAACGAATTTTTAATTCGAATTATATTCGGAGCTCCGTAGCTAGTTATTAAATAATATCAGTTAAACTGTAGACCTAAACTCACAGCTGTATATAGGCCTAAATACAGAACTACAGAGTACAGAAGATTAGTCACACTACTAAAATATTATTATTAAAAAATAAAATAAAAAAAATGACCCGAACCAACAGGTAGACCTAGGCTAGATATAGGCAACAGTAATTTATAATCTAATATAACGCACGCAAATTTGTTCTTTACAGAAAAAACTACAAAAGGCCAAAAGGAGATAAATATTTTTTTCCCTCTCCAGCGTCCCCAGTTCTCCGTGTCAAATGCACGGAAGAAAGAATTAGATGATGCATTTTTAAGATGGTTTACTTGGATTATGAACCTCTGACAAAAGGTGAAAGAGAGGGTATGCGTCATTTTGTCAGCGTTGCCCAGCCCGGATACACCACTCCATGCTACAATACAGTGCGTGATACACTGATGCTGACTTAGGGAGCTGTTGCAGTTAGGAGATGGCTTCGCGCTTACGCTAGACATATGGACAAACAGAAGAGGACACAGCTTTCTAGGTGTTGTGGCAAGTTTCGTTGATGAAGTGTTCAATGGTCACACTGTGTTGCTGTCCTGTGAACATCTTAAAGGACACCACACAGCTGAGAGTATTTTTCAGAAATATGAAGGTGTTTTACAACACTGGAATTTACAAAGACGCGTTGTCAGGGTGGTCACCGACAGCGCCAGTAACATGATAAAGGCTTTCAACCTCCCAGGGTTTGAGGAAAGTGCAGCAGAAGAGGAGGGAGAGGAAGAGGACCCAGAGGAAGGTGACACAGTGGATAATCAGCCTTCCCCATTCCAGCCAATTTTTTTGCAGATCATTGAGAACGTGACCGCTACATATATCACCGAAAACAATCTCCATATGCGATGCCCTATCCATTTACTGCAGCTCGCCCTAAAGGATGCAATAAACAGCCATGCCGATGTGGGCAATGTCATCACACGAACGGCAAAACTTGTAAAAGCTGTCAGGAAGAGCACCCTAAACACTGAGGAAGCTGATAAACTGGGTGTGTGTCCAGGGACGGACTGGGACTAAAAAACGGCCCTGGACTTTGACTAGGCCCAGCCCAAAGCAATCGGCTCGCGGAAACTCGACAACAACAACAATAACGCCTGGCATGAGTGTCACAAGACTTTAATTGTGGCTCATGATACTATACCATCCAAATTATAGCAATAGCACTGATGTTGACTAGATGTTGTGTTAAAAGCATATTATTCTAGATGAACTTGAATACTCATATAGAAATGGAGGTTTCAACACACTGCAGTCCCTCTGGCTGAACCCGCGGCCGCGTTATGCATATTGTTTGTTTGTTTCTATCTAACGTCTTTGCTGTTGGTTTCTTCCTACACTTCCACTTCTTCTTCTCCTTACTTTTCTATTCTGATTCTAGCACCTTGTGTTGGTGCTAGATTCTTTTCTGACAAGCACCTTGTGTTGGCGGCTGTATTAGATCCACGTTTCAAAACAGAATGGATTATTAGAGATGGTACAGTTAGCAATCGACTCGCAGAGATTCGCGAAATGTTGGTGAAGGAGGCAGAATGCAATAGTGTACACAAAGTCACAGAGGCCAGAAGCGTTCCAAAGAAGGTACGCATTTTCGGCTCATATGAAAGTAACTCCAGTGTAGCTGACACCGCCATAGGTCAGATGGAGGAGTACCTGGGCTCAATGAGAAAAAGTCCACAGGAAGACGTACTAGGATTTTGGAAAACCAGTGCTGGATCCCTCCCTCAGCTAGCCAAGGTCGCCCGCAGAGCGAGTGTTTTCTGCCGCTGGATTGCTTTCCCGGGCACACCGAATGAGCATGAAGCCTGACACTTTGTCCAAGCTAATGTTTCTTAAAGTGAATTCTAAAATCCAGTAAACATCAAGAGACGTTTTAATAGACCACAGTTCCCCGCAGTTATGGTCTACTTGACACTATAAAGTGTTTCTTTCATCGACGTTAGTTCATAATCTAAGCATTCTTTAAGTGCATTTTATCTTGTTTATGCTTCTCACAGGCTTTATAATCAAAATGTGTTTTGTAAAGATCTACGCATATTTCATCTCGTGTGTGTGCGTTTGTTTTAATGAACCTGTTTTGAATGTTCTATTGCACAACAACGGCAGCTAGCCTATTTTCACGGAAATAAAAGTTAACGAAAATCAAATACACTTTTTCAGTTTTTGCATTTTAGGTATGTTTGCTAAGGTTAGATTAATATATTTAATACATTTTAATTAATACAATTAATAAAATTAAGAATTTCGTTTTGAAACATGATAATTGCTATTTATCAGCAACTCAGCATGAATAATTGTATACAATTATCCAAGAATTTCGGTACAAACAGTAAACAATTAGGCCTACTAGAGCAATTTTATGTCGGAGCGGGATCTGAGCGAGAATTGGTTTACGGCGACTCGGCGAGCATGAGCGGAATATTAACGGAGCGCTTGCTTGGGCGGTTGAGCGACTGAGTGGAGCTTCGCTCACATGCTCTGGTTCAGAGTGCCAAAACTGACTCAGAATGAAGTCACTGAATGTTGGATGTAAGCAATATAAGAGGGAGAGGAGGAAGAGTATGTGTACGAGGTGGTGGACGAGGCAGAGCAAGGTGTGGAGAATGTTGTCAAAGCTAGATGTTTTTTTCTTCCTTCGCCTGGCAAGAGACGACATTACCAAGTCCTCAGGCCAACATGATGCTGAGGCAGAATGAATCTCATTGACCTTGATTTTACTTTTTTGAGTGTACTGTAACATGCTTTTCCTGTAGAGTTTTGTTGGCTTTTGCAGTTGGACTACTGTATTTTTACTGTATGCAAGTGCTGAATATACAGACATTCAATACTATAATTCAGTACGATATACTTGCAGTGCACACAGCATACGATTTACTCACCTTACTACTGTTAGTTGTGATCACTATACTTTTTTTCATAATTGCAAAATCGTAATTGTTACAATATACTTCTTTGGATGCTGTGTTCTCCATTTTTTGATGTTATGTCTAATGAATGATCTGTAGTGTTTATAATATTGACTCTTTTATTTTGCCTCACACACAGAAAAACAGTCATTGTACAATAATGGCATCAGATTGTAATACCATGATCTTTTGATTAATACCATCATTGTACCATGGTACTGTCATAACTTGCAAGGCTAGTGCAGTTGTGTTTGATTTCATTCAGTTTTTTATGTGTATTATTGAATGATCATATCTGTATCTTTGTTTTACAGAGCGGGTCCCCAAACCTGTGATACAACCAGAGAAGTTCAAAGATAACCCTGATGTTGTGAATTTAACATGCAAGTACAGTGAAACGATCGTCTGGAAGAATTCATCTGGACAAATACTGCCGGGTTTAGCGCTCCATCCAAAAGGAGAGTTTATCACAGTTGAAAATGAAGGAAATCCAGTAAACTTCTTCACCTGTACACTGAAGAACGCAGTGAGTGAGGAGACCAGTGCTCGGGTCTACGAGAGAGATCTGTTTAATGGTGAGACGCTAGAGGGACATTAAAGGGATAGTTCACCCAAAAATCAAAATTCTGTCATCATTTACTCACCTTCAAGTTGTTTCAAACCTCTATGAATTTCTTTGTTCTGTTGAACACAAAGGAATCTGCTCGGTTACAAACATTCTTCCAAATATCTTCTTTTGTGTTCAGCAGAACAAAGAAATTCATACAGGTTTGAAACAACGTCAGCAGGAGTAAATGATGACAGAACTTTAATTTTTGGGTGAACTATCCCTTTAACCATAACTTGTATGTTAGGGGTGTGTGATATAGAGTACCTCAGAGATTATATGTTTCTGTAGGCAAAACCCGGAAGTGAGTTATTAGGATTTCCAGTTCCAACGCCCTAAAGTCTATGGGTTTTTCGAATGGGTTTTTGCTAAATCACCTGAAATAAGGTCTGTGGTTAACAAAGCCTCTAAATATTTTCACGTTTTGATCTATGACATAAAACACACCAGTTATAACCCGCTTGTGATTTTTTAAAACCTTTATTGTGTCTTAAAAACGGTGGTTGCTAACAAGTTGCTAAAAGGGACTACTTCCTTTGGCGGGACTTTAGACGTCATCATGACAAACAGGACATTTGGACAGCATTTCTCATGAAAAAGTGGATAAGTATTCATACACAGCGCAGATCATAATCAGCGAGCATGTTTTTAAATAAAGTTGTTTTCTAAATAAAGTTTGAGGACGCTTGACGTTGATCCGCGACCATGGTGTGCTGTAGTCCGTTTATAGCCTACTGTTAGCTTTTTATATCTGATTACTTTATTTAGGCTTCAAAATGTATAAATGTTGTGTTAACTTGTAAAGATGATCTTGGTAGACAAAACGTGTAAGTGTCATGACCCTTTGTTAAACACAGAGCTTATTTTTTTTTTACGATTTTCCAAAAGTCAATGGGAAAAATGAATAGGCTTTTGATCGAGGGAACCTGTGCGCCGCTAACTTCCGGGTTGGCCTACAAAAACACATCATCCCTGAGGTACTTTAATACGATTTTTGATATAACCAAAATCTTATTTCATGGTATAAGTAATTTTATTTCACAATAAACATGTGTATCTTGATATAGCTATTTTAATTTATTTTGTTATTAAACATAAGATCAAAGATGCAAATTACAAACAGTGGGACAAATACAGAAGAGTAAAGAAACAAATTAGGGGTCAGATTTACTAAACAGGGCTAATCGGCATGAGAGTGCAATTATACAAATGCGCCGATGGGAATGGCAGGTTTTGCACGTGATCTACTGCTGGCGTGCAAATTAAAGAACACAGACACAGTCAAATCATTTACATAATGACCAACACAATCTAATTGCTTTACCTTCATAGTAATCTATCATTGCTTTACCTTTGCAACAGTTTGTTTTTACATATACAGATCCTTTTTGCAGTTCTTTAAACTGTTGTTTTCACTTGCAAATCATATTTTAACACTTATGATAATGAAAATGATTTTAATCTCCACCCACCTCTACTTTGGCCTAAAAGGTCTGCCATTCTTTTTTATTTTATATTTTGTTACCTTGTAAGGAAATAGGAAAATTAATTTGTACTGCTCATTCACTTTCAAAATAGTAAGACCAACACAAAAAAAATGTGATAAAATTGTGAATCGTTATTTTCCTGAAAAAACAAAACAAAACATATTTTATATTTCATATTTTTATAAATATCATATATTGATATTTTTATCATATCGCCCACCCCTAATGTAACTATGATTTTATTTAGATTGTGCCATAATTCAATAATGCAAGATGCAATTTAATAACCTTACTATGATCATTTAAATGTGTTCCAGGAATTAGTTTTATAGTCATAATATATTTTCTCCTTCATTAGCATCAATCAAAAGATGTGCAGTTGGAGCCGTCATTCCTTGGATCACTATGATTATCATCATGCTTTTACTATAATTGATTTTCACGGTAAGACAACTATTGTGTGTAATTTTTAAAAAAAAGTATTTTATTGTTTCATTTCTTTCATCTGTGCTTATCATTTGCTCAAAACTCAAACATTCTAACATTTATAATTAACATGAACTCATGAATCATTCACAATTCAAGGTGATTGTGCTGCTTGTGGGAGACGCAAGATTTACAAGATTAAGCTTGTTGTGGAAAATCATTATTATATGTTTTATAATGTACATTAAACAATTGTGCTGTTTTTCCCCTCAGAAATAACAGCTGTGAGTGTATGATTGACGCTGCCACAGTTCTGCTCATCATGAACTCTATAAATCTCAGCTTTACTGAATCATCTGGAGATCTGAACCGTCTGTGCCTTCATAAATCTGACTGTTGTTTGATCTTTCTGTCACAGGAACTTCATCCTCAGGTTATAAATCTATGAATCTACTGTTAAATATGCAGATGCTTTGTTTTCAAGGAGGGACGAGATGAGAAACTCTTACTGGCACCAAACAGAGAGTTTTGCATTAGGGGTGTTTAGTGATTGTGTAGAAATGGCATTTAAAAAATTCTATTACATTAAAAAAAAACATATAATGTATATATACATGACAGTAAATTTTACACAAAACATTTTGCTTAATTTTTCTTTTATATAGAGAATATAATATAGAGAAGATGTTTTATTCTGTTTAATTTAACCAAGGCAAAGGGTGTGAGTTTGATGCAGGACATGAACCAATAAAATAGTAAACATTGAATGCAATGTAAATCACTTTGAATAAAATCCTCTGTCAAATGTAAAATGTGAACGCATCTTGAGACTTCTTTTTGAAACAAAAATTCAGATTTGTGAAAAAAAGTTTAATCAATTTTCAATTGTGTCCATCACAGTTTGTACATATTTACAATTATTGATGTCAAAAAGAAAAAAAGGATGTAGTCTACATTACTGTAAATCAGTTGTTATAAAACAGCTACTGTTTTTGGGAGCACACCCCAAATATTCACTCCAAAATGAATATGTCCAGGCAAAAAAGCTCCAGCACCCAGATTTGTAATGTTGAAGCATCTCCTCCACTGACTTTCATTCAAACAGACAGATAGATATAGCGCCCCCTGCCGAACGAGCTCAGATCTGCCATCATCATCTCGCGTGGTCAGGTAAGGCTCGTGGATGGTAGTGTTGCTGCTGGACACACACTTCTGCCAGACATCGATATCAAACATTTGCAATGTATACCAGATGGCAGCAGTAACTCTTTCCTTATATTAGTGAAGGACCAACACATCAATATTTCATGTTTTCCGTGTGTGTGTTTTTTTTTTTTTGAACTTCCTACATCTCTATTCTTACACCTCGTGTCGTGCGTGTTCACGTGTCTGATCAAAATCTAGAAGAAAAGTGAATGAAAGGGTACATTTTCTAACAAAATGTCACTTCGACGTTTGATTTTGATCACCATCGTTGTGTTCATCACCTCAGAAACCGTTTCAGGTAAGTTATTAACTTTTTATTGGAAATGACGAGCGGTTCCTGGCAAACCTAAACAGTTATAATTAAACATTATCATAAATTGTCTAATTTACAAATATAAAATGAAAAGAGTTTCTGTCTTTCCATTATTATTACGTTTTAACTTCGTTATTACCTTAAAGTTATATTCACTTCCTGAAAAATGATGTCATATTTTATCCATCAGATGAAGGTGTGAAGAAAGCAGTGGGTGATCAAGTTTCTTTTCGTCCAGACAAATTCATTCCTCCTGTCACCAGCATCATCTGGAAACACATAAACACTTCAACTGTCAAGGCGATTGAATGGGATGAAGGAGTAATTCTAATCCCGAATCAGAGATTCAAAAACATCACAACTGTTGATGAGAAGACTGGACAAATCACTATCACTAATCTAAAAGTCGAACATAGTGGAGTTTATACCATTGACATCAACAGTAAAGAGCAGAAACAGAGATTCACCTTGACTGTTATGGGTGAGTGAAAATTAATTATATTGATTAATATTACAGTCTTAAACTAAACTCCATTATCTGAACCAAATTCCCAATAGCCTAAACCAGTTTGTCGAATAATTCACTCTCTGTAAAACATCAAACAAGGAAGTTCAGACACCATTTGCAAATTTCATGCACTCTTTTTTGCACAACTCTGAACACATTCTCGCCCACTAAAACACACAAACGCTACAGCACTGTTGTCATCGTTTACATACAATGACTCAAAATTGTTCACACTTATTTTTAATGATGTGACCAAACCAACTATACATAGTCAGTTCAGAGTGCCAAAACTGACTCAGAATGAAGTTACTGAATGTTGGATGTAAGACAACATAAAACAACACTTTAATACTTTTTGGGTAACAAACACTAGATGGCGTTCCGGTAGCGCGGCCGCCATTATGGGGTGAAAATACTAACTGAATCCTTCACATCTTACACACCTAAAATCGCTCCTACAGTAAATGTTGTATTGTCTTATATGTTTTATTTTACCAATCCAACCATCTGAGGTAATGTAGTTAGCCTACTTTATTGAGTATTTACATTTTATGCGACTTTTCTTATTTATTTATTAATAATACATTAATAATTAATAGATTTAAGATCATCATGTTTGCAGCGAACAATATATTTTAGACCTAGTGGAGTAATAGTAATAATATCTAGGTCTGAATTGAAATATATATATATTGTACGTTTTAATGGATCACGCTACAAACATAATGATCTTATAACACATGATGCATTGCTGTGTCCGTTATCCCATAATTCCCACTTTTGGACACTTTTGCTTTAACGGACATTAGACAACACTGCAAAATCAAGCTGTTATATTCATATATTTATTGTCCAACATTACCAATTTTTCTGATGCATGTCCTTAATTTAATTCCATATGTTGGTATTAATTCAGTGTTTATAAGCCTTTTAAATAATTTTAACCCAAACTGACTGGGTTTCTAGAGAGCAAAGGTTTTGTGAAAAAAAGTAGAAGAATTAAACACAAAGTGTGTAAAATAAACTGTTAAAAGGATTTGATGATCACTAGTGATAGTATTTTATTCTGTGTTGTCATCATTCAGGTTTGATTTCAGCTTTAATGTACATTTGTTTTAACAAAGCAGCTGATATTGCCATAGAAACTAGTGGACTGCGACTCACTTTCACCCCAAAATGGCGGAAACGCAGGGCTGCTGCTGGTGCCGGTGTTTCAATGGAATATTCTATTGAGTGTCGCTTCTTGTTAGTGTATATTCTTTGGTTTGTGTAAGAGGTGGTGGACGAGGCAGAGCAAGGTGTGGAGAATGTTGTCAAAGCTAGATGTTTTTTCCTTCCTTTGCCTGGCAAGAGACGACATTACCTGTGATGTGGACCAAGTCCTCAGGCCAACATGAAGATGTAATGCTGAGGCAGAATTGACCTTGATTTCACTTTTTTGAGTGTACTGTAACATGCTTTTCCTTTAGAGTTTTTCTTCACTTTTTGGCCTTTGCAGTTGGACTACTGTATTTTTATAGCATACAAGTGCTGAATATACAGACATTCAATACTATACAATATTCAGTATGATATACTTGCAGTGCACACAGCATACGATTTACTCACTACTGTTAGTTGTGATTACCTTTTTTTCATAATTGCAAAATCGTAATTGTTGTGTTCTCTATTTTTTTAAATGTATTGTCTAATGACCTGTAGTGTTTATTATACTGACTCTTTTACTTTGCCTCACACACAAAAAACGGTGTCATTGTATAATAATGGCATCAGATTGTAATACCATGATCCTTTGATTAATACCATGGTACTTACATGGTACTCCAAGATATTTCCAAGAGTACCACAGTACTAGTTGTAAAATACTGTAGTAGTACTTTTTTTTTTTAGTCATGGTTTGCAATGAAGTGCCATGGTATTGCCGTGTGTATTATTGAATGATCAGATTTGTTTCTTTGTTTCACAGAGCGGGTCCCCAAACCTGTGATAGGACAAGAGAAGATCAAAGATAACCCTGATGTTGTGAATTTAACCTGCAAGTACAGTGAAACGATCGTCTGGAAGAATTCATCTGGACAAATACTGCCGGGTTTAGCGCTCCATCCAAAAGGAGAGTTTATCACAGTTGAAAAAACAGGAAATCCAAAAAACTTCTTCACCTGTACACTGATGAACGCAGTGAGTGAGGAGACCAGTGATCCGATCTATGAGAGAGATCTGTTTAAAGGTGAAACGCTAGAGGGATAAAGGGATAGTTCACCCAAAAATCAGTCATTTACTCCCCCTCAAGTTGTTTCAAACCTATATGAATTTCTTTGTTCTGCTGAACACAAAGGAAGATATTTGGAAGAATTTTGTTGATTGCCATAGTATTTTTTTCCTCTACTATTACCCCTTTTCCACCAAGGCCGTTTGAGTGCTGGTTCGGAGCCAGAGCCTAGTTTCAAATCAGTTCTTTGTCTTTTGACACACAAAGCAGCAGCTCCGAACCAGGAAAAGTGGTTCGTAAGTAGCACCAAAACGTTGCTGGGCTAGAAGTAAGAACCACTTGCGTCAGGGGCTGGGGGCGGGGTTACCGTGACCAACAAGACACCTGTGACCATTTTTGAAATAGCAGCTAATCGAGCTAATAGCAGCTCGATTGTAATCTCCGTCTATATACAAATTACGGAGAGCCATGTTTGGATGCCGATGTAGGTTCGCAAAGCCATGAGCATCAACAGTAGTGGAACATCCGCGATTGTTGATAGAAGGCTTGTTCGAGATGCATCGGAGCATGATCCGGGTGCTGCAGATCCGCGGGAGCGTTTGTAGAGCATACGACTCCTTGTGCTTTTGGATCGTTCTCGCGGCGCTTTGATGTCATGTGCCGATCGCTATGCAAGAAGCCGATGCATCTCAAACAAGCCTGGTGTGTTTGTGTTTGGCGCTGCAGCGCTAGCTTTGCTGTGAAATATGAGACGTATACAGTGACGTAAGACCTGGATCTGTGCTGGCTCTCTAGCCTGTGGAAAGGCAAACCGGTTCTTAGAAGGCTCGTCAGTTGAACCAACTCCAAACTGGCACTAGCACTAGCTCTGAACTATCTGCTCTGTTACAAACATTCTTCCAAATAGCTTCCTTTGTGTTTAGCAGAACAAATAAATTCATACAGGTTTGGAACAACTTGAGGGGGAGTGTGGTAGATTTTTCCAAGACGCACCTGACTTAAGTTACCTTCCTGGGGCGTCTCCCAATCGACACTCAATAATATTTCAGGTTAACGTCTTGACCCCCTTAAACCTTGTTTCCTAACCTGACTTGCTGCAGCAATAACCAGAGACTCCAGTTGTTGCTCTACAAAGCTTTAATCACGGCCGGGAGAGTTCTCATCAATCCCAGAGAATCTCTCTCCGAACAAAGGAATACAACAGGTTTTATAGGATTTCAGGTACACTTCACAGTCAGTATGGCATGATCTATTACTCATTATCATCAGTCTCAATATGACTGGTTTAGATTCAAGTAAAACATCCCAGTTCTTCTGTCCCGCATAAATTTAGATTAGAACAACTGAATCACAAGATCATCAAAAAATATCACCGGGTTAATAGTTCAGATTACTCAATAGGTTAAAACAAGACTATTTTTTATCCTCAGAAGGATGCTGTCTAGTCAGAATTTTTCCACTTACAACACTCAGTCCTAGTGACTATTTCTCTATTTCAAAGTTAGATTATTATTAGGCCTGTAGAAGAAAAGAAATGTTAGTTAATTATTAATTAGTTCAAAAATTCCCTCACAGGAGTAAATAATGACAGAACTTTCATTTTTGGGTGAACTATCCCTTTAACCATAACTTGTATGTTAGGGGTGTGTGATATAGAGTGCCTCAGGGATGACGTGTTTTTGTAGGCAAAACCCAGAAGCGAGTTATTAGGATTTCCGGTTCCATCGCGCTAAAGTCTTTTTGCTAAATCACCTGAAATAAGGTCTGTGGTTAACAAAGCCTCTAAATATTTTCTCGTTTTGATCTATAACATAAAACACACCAGTTATAACCTGCTTGTGATTTTTTTTAAACCTTTATTTGTGTCTTAAAAATGGCGGTTGCTAACAAGTTGTTAAAAGGGACTACTTCCTTTGGCGGGACTTTAGACGTCATCATGACAAACAGGACATTTGGACAGCATTTCTCATGAGAAAGTGGATAAGTATTCATACACAGCGCAGATCATAATCAGCGAGCATGTTTTTAAATAAAGTTATTTTCTAAATAAAGTTTGGTGGTGACGTTGATCCGCGACCATGGTGTGCTGTAGTCCGTTTATAGCCTACTGTTAGCTTTTATATCTGGTGACTTTGTTTAGGCTTCAGAATGTATAAATGTTGTGTTATCTTGTTGGCCTACAAAAACACGTCATCCCTGATGTACTCTATTACGATTTTTGATCGTGAATGATTAGAAAAACCTCCACAATTTGCTTTTGAAGAAATATCATAGTATCATGCATGGGGTGAGCGATATGACCAAAAAAATTTTCACGGTATAAGAAATGTCTTGATATAGCTCTTTTTAATTTATTTATTGTTATTAAACATAAGAACAAAGATGCAAATGACAAACAATGGGACAAATACAAAAGAGTAAAGAAACAAATTAGGGGCCAGATTTACTAAACAGGGCAAATCAGCGTGAGAGTGCAATTAAACAAATGCGCATATGGGAATGGCAAAGTTTTGCTCGTGATCTACTGCTGACGTGCGAATTGAACACAGACACAGTCAAATCATTTACATAATGACCAACACAATCTAATTGCTTTACCTTCATACTAATCTATCATTGCTTTACCTTTGCAACAGTTTGTTTTTACATATACAGATTCATTTTGCAGTTCTTTTGACTGTTGTTTTCGCTTGCAGATCACTGTTCACATGCTTGCAATGCGAAATTCGGCAGGGAAAAAAAGGTGCTAAAAGTGTACGCATGGAAAAATGGAACTCAGAAGAATATAGATCATATTTATTTTGCTTTAGCATAAAGCTGCAGTTTCACAATTCATGAATTGCACTTACGAATAACAGTAAAATGCTGCAAATCATTTTTTCTTATGCTTGAAATGCGATTTACACCTTTACAAATCTTCTCTTGCGCATGCAAATTTAATTTACGCTTATCTTGTGTATACTTACACAAATATTACTTTGTGCATGCGATTCTTTATGGCATCATTTTACCTTCATAGTTACACTACGCTTAGTGGTTTAGGAGTTAAGAGACATTTTGCACTTTTGACCACTTTAGCGCCCCCGTCAGGCCGATCGTGACATTGTAGAAAAAATCAGTTTGAGGGAGAATGCTGATCCTTGGATATTTAAACACTTATGATAATGAAAATTATTTTTAATCTCCACCCACCGCTACTTTGGCCTAAAAGATCTGTCATTCTTTTTTATTTTATATTTTGTTACCTTGTAAGGCTTCATTTTTTAAATAGGAAAATTAATTTGGCTGTACTGCTCATTCACTTTCAAAATAGTAAGACCAACATGAAAAAATTGTGATAAAATTGTGAATCATGATTTTCCTGAAGAAAATTCATATTTTATATTTCATATTTTTATAAATATCATATATTGACATTTTTGCCATATCACCCACCCCTAATATATGTAACTTTGATTTTATTTAGATTATGCCATAATTCAATAATGCATGACATCTTTTCTCCTTCATTAGAATCAAACAGAGGATGTGCCGTCGCAGCCGTCATTCCTTCAATCATTATGGTCATCATCATCCATTTACTATAATTGATTTTCACGGTAAGACAACTATTGTGCATTTAAATGTGTTTCCTTTCTTTCATCTGTGCTTATCATTTGCTCAAAACTCAAAACAAGCATCCTAACATTTATTAACACATGAATCATTTACAATTCATCCATATTAATAAAGCTGATAAGGTTGATTATGAGTTCATGACATTAAGGTGATTTTGTTGTTTGCTGTGGAAAATCATTATTATATGTTTGTATAATACGGTTGTACTGTTTTTCCCCTCAGAAACAACAGTTGTGAGTGAATGACTGATGCTGCCACAGTTCTGCTCATCATGAACTCAATCATCAACCGTCTGTGCCTTCATAACTTTGACTGTTATTAAACTTTGACTGTTGTTTTTTTGACCTTTCTGTTTGCTGGGCCGCATAAACGATGTTTGAAGTTCATCTTAAGGTTATTAATTTATGAATATAAATATGCATGTTAAATATGCAGACACTTTGTGTTCAAGGTGAGAATCTCTTAGTGGCTCCAAACTGAGTTTTAAAGACTTGATTAGAGTGATTGTATATAAATGCACTGTGTAATAAAATAGTAAACATTGGATGCAATGTAAATAACTTCAAATAAAATCCTCTGTCAAGTGTAAAATGTGTTAAGACTTTTATTAAAAAAAATAAATTCAGATGGAGATTAATGTGTCTTTAGGGAAGTATGAACATTGCATGATATGCATTTTAAAAATGTGAAGTGAAAGTGAAGATCAGCACAGTTATGCATGTTTAAAATTTCTGTTTTCACACTTCCTCTATTTTCTCTGTTCATATACTGTGTCTCGTGCCTGTAAAAGACATTCTGAGCAAAATATACTGTCGAAGAAAAGTGCATCAATGTGTACTTTATCTAACAAAAATGTCACTTCGATGCTTGCCGTTGGTCGTCATTTTTGTGTTCATCACCACAGAAGCTGTTTCAGGTTAGTGATGTTTAAAATGTTTTATCAAAGTTTGCACATTTATTTTTGCTGATGTTGACTAACACACTCTCTTATATTTTATTCATCAGGTGTAGATGTGATGAAAGCAGTGGGTGATCAAGTTTCTTTTCGTCCAGACAAATTCATTCCTCCTGTCACCAGCATCATCTGGAAACACATAAACACTGATGGAATTTATATCAAGGCGATTGAATGGGATAAAGAAGAAATTCTGATCCTGAATCCAAGATTCAAAGACATCACAACTGTTGATGAGATGACTGGACAAATCACTATAACTAATCTAAAAGTTGAACATAGTGGAGTTTATACCATTGACATCAACAGTAAAGAGCAGCAACAGAGATTCAACTTGACTGTTATGAGTGAGTGAATATTGATTATATTGATTAATATTAATACTGTTAAAGCATCTTATTATTATGGCTGTTTTTACTTTGCTTCACATAAAGAAAAACAAAAATCAATGTCATTGTACAATAACGGCATCAGATTGTAATACCATGATACTTTGATTAATACTATGGTATTTACATGGTACTTCCATTAATGTACATGTCCAAATACCAGCATACTATTATAATACTTTATTGTTAGTTATGGTTTGCATAAAGGTATTACCATCTGATACCATCATTGTACCATGGTACTGTTACAAGTCTTCCTGCAAAGCTAGTGTAGTTGTGTCTGATTTCATTTTGTTTTGTCTGTGGACTGAACGTTCATATATTTTTCATTGTTTCCTTCACAGAGCCGGTCCCCAAACCTGTGATAAAAATAGAGAAGATCAAAGATAACCCTGATGTTGTGTATTTGAGCTGTGAGTACAGTGAACCAATCATCTGGAAGAATTCTGCTGGAGAAACACTGACGGGTTCACCAATCACTCCAAAAGGAGAGTCCATCACAGTCAAAAAAATTGGAAATCCAGAAAAATTCTACACCTGTACACTCGATAACGGCGCAAGTAAAGAAACCAGTGATCCGGTCTATGAGAGAGATCTGACATTAATCTGAAAATAAGATGAATATGCTTATGTTTTTCTTTAGATTTGGCCGTAATTCCATAATGATGTAATTTACTAACCTAAATCTGATCATAAATATATGTTCCAGCTCTGAATTTGTTTTATAGACATATTTTTCTTAATTGATTCAAACACAGGATTTGTTCTGTCAAAACTGATTATATTTGACTGTCATTCCTCCAGTCACTGTAGTTACTATTGCCATTTTCCGGATTATAATTCCTTTTCACTGTATATGACTGCTATTAAAATGAATCTTTTAAAACATTTGTAATGTGTTTGGGTTTTTTTTTTTTTATCTGTGCTTATCATTTGCTCAAAACCTAAAGCAAACACTCTAACCATTTATGAATAACATAAACTTGAATATATGAATCTACTGTAACATATTAGTGAGTTTCTATGTAGCGAACGAGAAGAGCCGACTCCCATCGGGAAGAGCCGCAGCTTCAGCAGCAGGCAGGGGCGGGACTATTTTTGAATGGCCACCATGTGGCCAATCACATGAGAGGACAGACTAGGATCATACCATTATGTGAATGAAGGAGGGGGAAACACGCTCAGAGGATAGTGAGAGTATGGTACAGGTACAGAGAGAGGCAGGGGAGCCGGATTTAAACACAAGCGTGTTGGGGGGAAAGTGAAGAAATGAGCGAAAACTGAAAAAGAAGCAGCATTTGGCTGCATTTATTTGCCTTACATGCCTTTATTTATTTGATTTGTTTGCGGTGTTCTGTGTTCAATTGTTCAATTAAAGTTTATTTAAATGTTAAATTATAGTAGACTGTATTAAAATGCATAAAAATAAGGCTTGTATGAAAACACTGAATAAAAAATGCTTATCAACACACAAACCATTGACAATTGCTAAATTAGGCTAAAATAGAAGGCTCCGAATGATACTAAATGAAGAGCCATTTGGGAGCCTTATGAGTCAGCTTTTCTAAGGGAGCCAAACCAAAAGAGCCGAATCTTTAAAAAGAGCCAGACTTCCCATCACTAACATATGCAAATACTTTGTTTTCAAGGAGGGACAAGATGAGAATATCTTACTGGCACTAAACAGAGAGTTGTGTATAAATACATAGCTACTAATTTTTATTATATTAAGAAAACACACACACACACACACACAAAACATATGTCAGGGTGCAAGGATAGAGGAGTAGAGGATCCCAACAGCTTTTACTAAAGACAATACCCAATAATGAGTCAAACTAAACTGAGGGCATAAAACACTGAAGAAAACAAACTGAACAAGAAACAGGTACACAAAGCAATTAGTAACCATGGCAACAAACAAGTCATAATCAGTAACCTAGGAAATGGAAAAGAAGTGGGAAAATGGGGAACAAAGGAAACAGGAACAGAACACAGGGAAACTGAAATATATATATATAAAAAAACATAAACCTGACAGTAAATTTTACACTAAACATTCAGCTTCATTTTTCTTTGGTGAGAGTAGAAAGGCATTTTGTTCTGTTTAATTTAGCAACTAATGGAAAGGGATTGTTTTATGCTAACAGTGCTAATGTAAAGTAGTGCTAAAGTAGTAAACACTGAATGCAATGTATTTAAATCACTTTCAATAAAATTCTATCAAATGTAAAATAATTAATGTAATTAAAACAAAAAATCTTATTCAGATGGAGGTTTATGCTTCTTTAGGGGAGTATGAACATTAAAACGTGCAAAATTGTGTCCTACATTGCAGGCACATGAAAGGCCAACTCAATGCCGCATGTTTGTGGTTTGTTTTTGCACTTCCTCTGTATTTTTTGTTCTTAAACCACATCTTGTGCGTGTAAAAGTCATTCTAAGCAAAAATATATTTTATTCATTAGATGAATATGTGTTGAAAGCAGTGGGTGATCAAGTTTCTTTTCGTCCAGACAAATTCATTTTCATGTTTCTTTGTTTTGAGAGCAATTTTAAATAAATGTAAAGAAGAGATGGAGCACAATCTCTGGTCTCCATCATCTGGTGTGGTCATTTTTCATGCATTATAGTGGTCATGGTTGACAGTCTTGCTGGACACACACTTGTGACAGACATTGATATCAAACGTTTGTCATGAACATGAACAAGATGGCAGCAGTAACTGCTGAACCCTTAGAGAAATAACAACACATTTAATGCCAAATGCGGTTTCTGTTTTCAAACTTCCTTTATATTCTCTGATCTTACACTGCATTTCAGTTTATTTTTAATAATCTACTTCTGATCTTTAAATGTTTCCCAGCATTGATTTTTTTTTTATTAGCTTAATATATGTTTTTTATTAGGTTAGGCCATATCTGTGTGAAATCAGAATGAAGCCAAGTTTGCTTAAACAATTAATTAAATATATAATGCTTAAACATTGAAGAAAAGGAAAGATCATTTTGATGAAAGATTGTGAAGATAGACATTTTTAGTAAAGCGTGCACTCATTAATTGTTCAGTAGGAATGTGTATTAATAAAGTAAAGGCTCGATTATGATTTCATGTTGACTGTAAATGATTGAGTCTCACTGTTGTTGTTTAAGGTTATTGTGCTGATTATTGCTGTGGGAGACACAAGACGTCCAGAGTAAGTTTACATCTTAATTCCTTGTGGAAAAAAATTAGTATGTGCAAAATCACAAATCAAATAGACATTAGTCTATGATCAACTTGAACTGTTTTAAAATATACATTAAAAATGAGCATTTTTCCCCTCAGAAATGACAGTGATTGACTGATGCTCATCATGAATCTTGTGACTCTTCAAATGTAAAGATCTTCTCGACACATTTGTCTGGTCATCGGCTCTAAATCTCAGCTTTACTGAATCATCTGGAGCTCTGAACCATCTGTTGATCTTTGATCTTTCTGTCTGCTGCGCCGCACTGACTTTACAAACCTTTGCTTAGTTTTATCTTTTGGCTCGGAGACATTTTGTGTAATTTAGATATCAAGATGATGAGTTTGTCTCCTGCCTCAGATCCAGCTGTTGTAAACTTTGTGATGTGACTGTGGTTGGTTTGCTGTGAGACACTTTCTTTAGAAAAGGGTTAGTGACATTTTTCTCCTGTTTTTTTGACTTGTAAAGGAAAATGTAAATGTAAAATGTGTTAATACTTCTATTTAAAACAAAAAGTAATTCGGATGGAGATTGTTGTTTCTTTAGGGAGTATGAACATCAAAACTGTGTCCTACATTACAGATCAGAGTGAAAGACCAACTCAATGCCACATGTTTGTGGTTTCTTTTTTCGCACTTCCTCTGTATTCTCTGTTCTTACACCTCGTCTCGTGCGTGTAAAGACATTCTGAGGAAAACATATCGATGAAGAAAAGTGCATCAATGTGTACTTTGTCTACAAAAATGTCACTTCGAAGCTTGTTGTTGGTCTCCATCGTTGTGTTCATCACTACAGAAGCTGTTTCAGGTAGATCTACATGATGTTTATTAGGTTTTATCAAAAATATATATATGTATAGATGCGCAGCATCTGTTTTTTGTCGACCCTAAAGCAGTTTAGTTTATAATGATATCATAGCGTATTGTAACATAATTTACAAATATTAAATGACTGTAGTGAATGACAGAGACTTGCTTGTTGAATGTTGACTAACATACTATTTTATATTTTATCCATCAGCTGTAGATGTGATGAAAGCAGTGGGTGATCAAGTTTCTTTTCGTGCAGACAAATTCATTCCTCCTGTCACCAGCATCATCTGGAAACACATAAACACTGCTGGAACTGTTAACAAGGCGATTGAATGGGATGAAGGAGAAACTCTAATCCCGAATCCCAGATTCAGAGACATCACAACTGTTGATGAGAAGACTGGACAAATCACTATAACTAATCTAAAAGTCGAACATAGTGGAGTTTATACCATTGACATCAACAGTAAAGAGCAGCAACAGAGATTCACATTGACTGTTATGGGTGAGTGAATATTGATTATATTGATTAATATTAATACTGTTAAAGCATCTTGTTGTTGTTTTTTTTACTTAACATAGTATAGCTATACCTTGAAAAACCATGTAAATACCATGATATGTGGTAATCATTCAGTATATATATCGGATCACACATTAAACGAGGTCCTGAATCTCTCATAAAGAGTAGGGGTGTAACCCACGTGTCCTGTCTAAATTGTTAGTACAATGGTGCTTTTTTGGACATTAATTTGTATTAAAATTGTATTAAATGCCATGGTATTACCATCTGATTTTTTTTTTTTCTTTCACAGAGCGGGTCCCCAAACCTGTAATAAAAACAGAGAAGAGTAAAGATAACCCTGATGTTGTGAATTTAATATGTGAGTACAATGAAACGATCATCTGGAAGAATTCTGCTGGAGAAACACTGAAGGGTTCAAAACACCATCCGAAAGGAGAGACTTTAGTAGTCAAATATGAAGGAAATCCAGAAAACTTCTACACCTGTACACTGAAGAACGCAGTGAGTGAGGAGACCAGTGATCCGCTCTATGAGAGAGATCTGGGTAAGAACGTGATTTACTTTACCTGCATCTGAATGTGATTGCATTAGAATTGGATAATAAAATATCAAAACAAGATATTATATTAGAAGAGAGAATAACAGCACAAACACACTTTACCAGCCAAACATTTCACAGAAAAAACATTGTTAGGTGTTCTTGCAATTCATCTTGATTTTCAAAACCCTCAGTCGCTCTCCTCCATAAGGACTTATTTTCATGTCTCTTTGTTTTGAGAGACACTAAGCAATTTTAAATAAATTTAAAGAAGAGTTGGAGCACAATCTCTGGCCTCCATCATCTGGTGTGGTCATTTTTCATGCATTATAGTGGTCATGGTTGGTAGTAGGGCTGGATGATAATGGCCTAAAATCAAAACCTCGATTAATTGAACATTTGACCTTGATTACGATTAATAAAACATTATTTTGTTTCTTTTTTTTTTGTTTCTTTTTTGCCTCTCACAGTTCACTGACAAGGTTTGTAGCGACTTTAAATATGATTGACTATTAAAGGTGGGATATATTTTCCTATTGAAAGAGAGATCTGACATCCCAGCTCACTATCAGCAGTTATTTTATATGTTCGTAACATTTCTTACAGATTTCTGCTTGTTGTAAATCAGATAAATTACTTCAGTACAAGTGATTGAGTGTGTGAGTTAGTCATACCATCTCTATTAAAGGGTTAGTTCACCCAAAAATGAAAATAATGTAATTTATTACTCACCCTCATGCCGTTCCACACCCATAAGACCTTCGTTAATCTTCAGAACACAAATTAAGATATTTTTGTTGAAATCCGATGGCTCAGTGAGGCCTGCATAGCCAGCAATGACATTTCCTCTCTCAAGATCCATTAATGTACTAAAAACATATTTAAATCAGTTCATGTGAGTACAGTGGTTCATTATTAACATTATAAAGTGACGAGAATATTTTTGGTGCGCCAAAAAAACCCAAAATAACGACTTATATAGTGATGGCTGATTTCAAAACACTGCTTCAGGAAGCTTCGGAGTGTTATGAATCAGTGTGTCGAATCATGATTTGGATCACCAAAGTCATGTGATTTCAGCAGTTTGGCAGTTTGACATGCGATCTGAATCATGATTCGATACACTGATTCATTTATGCTCCGAATCTTCCTGAATCAGTGTTTTGAAATCGGCCATCACTAAATAAGTCGTTATTTTGTTTTTTTGGTGCACCAAAAATATTCTTGTTGCTTTATAATATTAATATTGAACCACTGTACTCACATGAACTGATTTAAATATGTTTTTAGTACATTAATGGATCTTGAGAGAGGAAATGTCATTGCTGTCAATGCAGGCCTCACGGAACCATCGGATTTCAACAAAAATATCTTAATTTGTGTTCTGAAGATTAACAAAGGTCTTTCGGGTGTGGAACGGCATGAGGGTGAGTAATTAATGACATTATTTTCATTTTTTGGTCAACTAACCCTTTAACTGTGAAGCTGTGGGTTGTAAATAGTTTCTAAGCTACTTTAGTGATAAATCACAGGACAGCGCTGACAACTAGTTTCTGCTCCTCTTTGTGTGAGCGATCTTCACGTTTTGCGCAGCTACTGTTTGTATGAGTGTTCGTGCCACAATGCAGCTGCGCGAGCACGGTAGCTCGAAATAATATACATCTAGTCATCTAAAATCGCTTGAATGTCCAAACTGGCAAACCTTAAAACAAATACAACTGACAAAGTTTAGTGAAGACGCAAGACTCAA
The DNA here is from genome assembly GCA_036281575.1 of Ancherythroculter nigrocauda. Lineage (NCBI taxonomy): Eukaryota > Metazoa > Chordata > Actinopteri > Cypriniformes > Xenocyprididae > Ancherythroculter > Ancherythroculter nigrocauda. The sequence goes on from VTFQ01000003.1 coordinate 59,844,686, forward strand.
AGCTTGTGCACCATCACCCTTCGGAATTAAGGATTTCGAAATGTACAACTGATGGACACTGATGATTGTATTGATTAATACTAATACTGTTAAAGCATCTTCTTGTTTTTTTGTTTGTTTTTACTTAACATAGTATAGCTATACCTTGAAAAACCATGTAAATACCATGATATGTGGTAATCATTCAGTATATATATCGGATCACACATTAAACGAGGTCCTGAATCTCTCATAAAGAGTAGGGGTGTAACCCACGTGTCCTGTCTAAATTGTTAGTACAATGGTGCTTTTTTGGACATTAGTTTGTATTAAAATTGTATTAAATGCCATGGTATTACCATCTGATTTTTTTTTTTTTCTTTCACAGAGCGGGTCCCCAAACCTGTAATAAAAATAGAGAAGATCAAAGATAACCCTGATGTTGTGAATTTAATATGTGAGTACAATGAAACGATCATCTGGAAGAATTCTGCTGGAGAAACACTGAAGGGTTCAAAACACGATCCGAAAGGAGAGACTTTAGTAGTCAAATATGAAGGAAATCCAGTAAACTTCTACACCTGTACACTGAAGAACGCAGTGAGTGAGGAGACCAGTGATCCGCTCTATGAGAGAGATCTGGGTAAGAACGTGATTTACTTTACCTGCATCTGAATGTGATTGCATTAGAATTGGATAATAAAATATCAAAACAAGATATTATATTAGAAGAGAGAATAACAGCACAAACACACTTTACCAGCCAAACATTTCACAGAAAAAACATTGTTAGGTGTTTTCACAATTCATATTGATTTTCAAAACCCTCAGTCGCTCTCCTTCATAAGGACTTATTTTCATGTCTCTTTGTTTTGAGAGACACTAAGCAATTTTAAATAAATTTAAAGAAGAGATGGAGCACAATCTCTGGCCTCCATCATCTGGTGTGGTCATTTTTCATGCATTATAGTGGTCATGGTTGGTAGTAGGGCTGGATGATTATGGCCGGAAATCAAAACCTCGATTAATTGAACATTTGACCTCGATTACGATTAATGAACCATTATTTTGTTTCTTTCTCTTTTTTTTGCCCTCATAGTTCACTTACAAGGTTTGTAGCGACTCTAAATATGATTGACTATTAAGGTGGGATATATTTTCCTATTGAAAGAGAGATCTGACATCACAGCTCACTATCAGCATATCTGTTCTGCATTTTTATATGCATTCATTAGGGTTATTGAAATGCTTCCCCCAATGTGTCTTAGTCAGGGTGAAAATTACACAGCGGCTTTCAGGAGGTCAGAGAGTAAGGGCAAAAAACAACCTTTTGTCCATTGTTAATGTTAGTTCTTAATTATGTTTCATAACTTTATTTTAATAGCCTATAAAAATTGGCATTTGTAGAAATTTACATAAGCCAAAATTTTAAAAGGCTTTAAAAGTATTGTTAGTTTATGTTAAAGGTTCTCTAAGCGATCCTGGGCGGAGTAACTTCCTGTTGACGTTCGAAGTGTTGTCAATCAAAACAAGCCTAGCTAGACCCTCCCTCCTCCTCCTCCTCCTCCTCCTCCTCCTCCCCCTCCCCTCCGTGCTTCCTGAAACAGTCATGAACGCGCATTTAAAATCATTCTTGTCAGTTATTGGCTGGAGCATTTTTATTATGTTAAGTGGTCCAGGCTGCACCAGTTTGTTTTTATTGCCATTTTCGGAGCTTGTGGCGACTACAGAGACCGCGTTTTTTTACAGTGTGTTCAGGGGACAGGCAGCTAGCGGATAGTGAGGAGATGTTTGCTGTATGTGACAAAAAATGTTTTGGCCTAAAAACGCTTGACATCACTTAGAGCACCTTTAACTATAGTGCAGGATAGTGTGAATGGCTACACAACCTTATTAAAGTGTTCCAGGTACAATAAACATACTAATGCTTACATGGACTACCCTAGAATATCAAGCACTCTTCCAACTAATCCTAAACTAACTTTTCTTCACGGAATAGTAAGAAAAACCCTCTTTGTCCTCTTTATATGGACCTATCCCTTATGATGATTCTGAAAGAAAACGCTCTGGTTGTTTACTGTTGCTATAGTAACAAATGCAACTTTAATGCACATCTGATTGATAGATAAACCACGTGCTCTTATTTCAATGTTGTTAATGTTGTAGTTATTTCAGCAGTTTCCTTCGTACATTGAGTTTAATGACATTAGGTTCATAATTTCATTTATCATTCATTGGAACTGTGCGTATGCATTTAGACACTTACATTGTGTGTTTGCTCCATCCGTGTAATAAATGCGCGCCCTTGAATAAGCAGGGTTTTACTTCAACTGCTCAGGTAATGTCAATATGACCCATTTCCGTAAAACTTGAGTATTTTATCTTATAGAAAATAACAGTGACGTTTCCACGCAATGAAAGCGTTTCAACAGTAGTGACCATGCAGTGACTTGGCAGCTTTATCAATGGCTTGATCGGTTTGATTCAGGACTATTGCTGTCTCGATAGAGAGCTGTCATCTGCTCATGTGAATAGCAGTGGCCGTCCTGAGGAGAGCTCAAACATGGGCTTCTCAAAAACGTGTCGATGAGTGCTATGGATGGAGCGCAAGCATAATCCAGTGAGAGGCGGTAAAGAGTGCAGCGCGTGTCTGTGAAGGAGAGCTGTGAGGGAGCGAATGATGGCGCACAACGTCAATTCGCGCATGTAGTAATTTAATGCTTATATACTTTAAAGCACTGAATCGCTATAGAATCACGATTAATCGGATTCTTAGCATTTTAAATCGATTATTGGCTGAAATTAAAGATTCACAATTAAAAAAACATGTTTCAAGATCGATGCATATGCATCGTCAGGATTTGTGATCGATGCATCGAGAAAACGAGTGAATCGTTACACCCCTACCCTGGACTGATTCCTTGTTTATGATTGTTTGCTGCCTGCCTTGACCTTTGCCTGTGTATTGGACTACTCTTTTGCCTTGCCTATCCTGTATCTGTTTGCTGGTGTTTGACCTGCTGCCTGTACGACTACGCTCTCCTGTAAATAAAGCCTGCATGTGGATCTCCAACTCCGTTGTCCCGTTCCCATACATTACAGTATAGCAAGTAACTGTCAATTTTATTTTTGTGTTAATTATAATAATCATTTTATATTGTTATATTTTTCAGTGTTATTTATCAATAACTATTATTACACTAACAGAAGTTACCACGGTTTTATAGTGTTTTGAACACAGTAGTACCGCAGTGTTGGAGTATGTAATTACCATATATGGTAATCATTCAGTACCAGGATATATATTATACTGAATGATTACCATCACTGTATTGTGGCAGTACTAATAGTACAGCGATGGTAACAGATATCAAACCATGGTGCTGAAGTAAGTACCATGGTACATGTCCAAAAACATGATGGAACAATGGTGGTTTTATATATTTTAATTTTTTTGTATGTTATGGTTTTATTAAAATATCATGGTATTACATCTGATACTGTCCTTGTAAATGTATTTATAAATTAGTTTTATAGTAATAACATATTTTCTCCTTCATTAGTATCAAACAAAGGATGTGCCGTTGCAGCCGCCATTCCTTGGATCACTATGATTATCATCATGCTTTTACTATAATTGATTTTAACGGTAAGACAACTATTGTGTTTTAAAGCATTTAAATGTGTTTCTTTCATCTGTGATTATCATTTGCTCAAAACTCAAACATTCTAACTATTTATAATTAACATGAACTCATGAATCATTCACAATACAAGGTCATTGTGCTGCTTGCTGTGGGAGACCCAAGATTTACAAGAGTAAGCTTATTTAATTTCTTTGTGAAAAATCATTATTATATGTTTTACAATGTAAATTAAACAATTGTTTTTCCTCAGAAATAACAGCTGTGAGTGTATGGTGCACACAGTTCTGCTCTTCATGGATTTACTGAATCATCTGGAGCTCTAAACCGTCTGTGCCGTCATAACTTTGACTGTTTTTAAACTTTCTGGAGAAAATGAAAATCTCTTATTGGCACCAAACAGAGTGTTTTGCAGGTGTGTGGAGTGATTGCATATTAATAAATGGCTACTAAAAAGAAAAAAGAAAAACATTTTCATGACAATAAATTTTACACAAAATGTTCATTTGCTTCATTTATCTTTTGTGGTGGAGAGCAGAGAAGGCATTTTTTCTGTTTTGATTCAAATATCAGGGCAAAGAGATTGTTTTAAATGCTAACAGTGCCAATGTGATGAGTTTGATGCTGGACATGAACCAATAAAGTAGTAAACACTGAATGCAGTGTAAATCACTTTGAATAAAATGTGAATTCATCTTGTTAAGACAAAATTCTAATTCAGAAGGAGATTTGTGACATTAGTGAAGTATCAAAACATGCATATGAAAAAAATATAGTTTAATCCATTTTAAATATGTCCATCACAGTTAATTTTGTATTATGCAATGACATATTTACAGTTTAAATAAATATAAATACTGGTGTGATGTCAGAAAAGATGTGAGCTACAAACTACTGTAAATCAGTTATTATAAAACAGCACACTCCAAATATTCACTCCAAAATGAAAAAAAAATAAAAATTAAAGCAGTTTATGCAGTGCACTTTTGTTATGCAGTGGATATTTTTCATGCACTATGTAGTGGTCGTGGTTGGTAGTCCTGCTGGACACAGACACACACTTGTGCCAGACATTATCAAACATTTGCAATGAACGTACACAAGATGGCAGCAGTACTGTAAATGCTGAACTCAAAAAGACCAAACCGATGGAGAAGAACCTGCTGCAGCCTGGGAATAAACGCGAATAATGTTTCATAATTAATTTCTCTTGCTATTTCAGGATAGGCTAATGTTGTCTTGTCTGTGCATTATACTAGTGAAAACAACTCTGAACAACATGTCCTATCATCTGTGAAAGACGACCGAGCCAATCAGAGTAGGTATGGGGCGGAGTGACGCGTGTAGCCCCGCCCCATTCTACAGTCAGGTGTATTTGAGGAGATGCTGCATGTTTTCATTTTCTGTTTCATATATAACCACTATTCTTACACCGTGTTTGCGTCTCTGAGCGAAATCTAGAGGAAACGTGAATAAAAGTGTATTTTTATGTCACTTCGAAGTTTGACGTTCGTCACCATCATTGTGTTCATCACCACACAAGCTGTTTCAGGTAAGATTTTAAAGGTGCCCTAGAACTTTTGTTTAAAAGATGTAATATTAGTCTAAGGTGTCCCCTGAATGTGTCTGTGAAGTTTCAGCTCAAAATACCCCATAGATTTTTTTTAATTCATTTTTTTAACTGCCTATTTTGGGGCATAATTAGAAATGAGCCGATTCAGGGTGTGTGGCCCTTTAAATCTCGTGCTCCCCGCCCCCGGAACTCGCGCTTGCCTTAAACAACATAAAAAAAGTTCAAACAGCTAATATAACCCTCAAAATGGATCTTTACAAAGTGTTCGTCATGCAGCATGTCTAATCGCATAAGTACAGTGTTTATTTTGATGTTTACATGGATTCTGAATGAGTTTGATAGTGCTCCGTGGCTAACGGCTAATGCTACACTGTTGGAGAGATTTATAAAGAATGAAGTTGTGTTTATGAATTATACAGACTGTAAGTGTTTAAAAATGAAAATAGCGATGGTTCTTGTCTCCGTGAATACAGTAAGAAACGATGGTAACTTTAACCACATTTAACAGTACATTAGCAACATGCTAACAAAACATTTAGAACAGTAGAGACAGTTTACAAATATCACTAAAAATATCATGTTATCATGGATCATGTCAGTTATTATTGCTCCATCTGCCATTTTTCGCTATTGTTCTTGCTTGCTTACCTAGTCTGATGATTCAGCTGTGCACATCCAGACGTCCTGCCCTTGTCTAATGCTTTGAACATGGACTGGCATATGCAAATATTGGGGGCGTACATATTAATGATCCCGACTGTTACGTAACAGTCGGTGTTATGGTGAGATTCGCCTGTTCTTCGGAGGTCTTTTAAACAAATGAGATTTATATAAGAAGGAGGAAACAATGGAGTTTGAGACTCACTGTATGTCTTTTCCATGTACTGAACTCTTGCTTTTTAACTATGCCGAGGTAAATTCCATTTTTGAATCTAGGGCACCTTTAATGTTTAATTGAAAATGACACAGTGTTCGTTCTTTGGCAGCTGTTAATAATATCATAGTTTTGTAGTTTAAGTTATGAACGTCAGATGATTGCAGTATATTTTAGGTACAGATTCAAGATAGTTTCTGCTTCAGGCCAGGGTATAAAATTTTTTTTAACGGGTCCATAATCAATAGAATTTACATGGTTCTCCAAGATGCTTTAAAGAATACCACAGTACATGTGGTACAAACATTGTTGTAAGGCTTGATTTTCCTGCTAAACGAAAACTGAGATCAAGCATCCTGCAATAAAGCAATAAAACTTGCCTAGAGAAGAAGATCTCAGAGAAATAGCAAGGGGCAATGCCTTGCCCTAACTCCAAAAGGACAGCGCCTCCCCCACCACACACACACACACACACACAAACTCTCCTTCCCCCTGACTGAAAGTTATTCAACACGTATAATGTAACTTGTGTATTTATTGTTTTTCCATTTTCATGTTTGGTATCATTTTAAATGTCTCAGTGCGGTTGGTAAAATTGTCTCAATTTCACAGCAGTCACTAGAATTATGAAGAAGATGGAAAACTAAGGAAAATTCTGTCCTCTTTTTGGGTGGTGTCTCTTCTCCTCTCCCCCAAAACAGGTGTTGTTGTAATAAACATTTATGATCCTTTTGTTCTGGTCCTGGTATAAAAGGTAAAGAGCAAAGTAGTCAGGTGGGATCATCTGTAGCCCCCCCAGAGATCCCTGTGTGTATGCATTTCTTTGAGTAATCGATGTTATGCATTTATCATTTCTGAATTGGCTTTAATTGGTTATTTGTGTAATTGACACAATACACTTTTACCTGACAAATAAAATGTTATATTTGATTTACTCTGGATTCTACTGATATCATTATTACCAGTAAATTATGGGAGGCTAATGCTACCGTAAATCTGTGTCCAGGGTAAAACAAACTGAAGGCGCATGAATGAAGGAGGCTGGCCACAATAAAAGGCCACAAAAATGTGCAGTTTTGTCACACAACACAATGCCACAGATGTCACATGTTTTGAGGGAGCGTGCAATTGGCATGCTGACTGCAGGAATGTCCAGCAGAGCTGTTGCCCGTGAATTGAATGTTCATTTCTCTACCATAAACCGTCTTCAAAGGTATTTCAGAGAATTTGGCAGTACATCCAACCGGCCTCACAACCGCAGACCACGTGTAACAATGGGAATTGGCCAGTGAGATTTACATGCCGGCCCACACCCCCAACATCCGGGTATAAATAGGACCAGCATACTCACTTCCATCCATATTTTACTGAGGAGCCGAGACAGGGAATTTCAGTGGTGATTCAGGGCTATGGCAAGGGGACAAAACGTCTCCGTTCACTCCTTCAGGGAACAGGGGTTACAATAGTAACCTAGATGTTAACATCTAACTTTTCATGACTGTCAACATAATATAAAAGCGAGCTGTGTATCATTGTATGTTTATTTAATGTGAATAAAAAATACTGTCATGGACTCTATAAATCTCAGCTTTACTGAATCATCTGGAGCTCTAAACCATCTGTGCCTTCAGAACTTTGACTGTTTTTCAACTTTGACTGTTATTAAACTTTAACTGTTGTTTTTTTTTGACATTTCTGTCTGCTGGGCCGCACAGACAGTGTTGGACCTTCATCCTCAGATTATGAATCTACTCTAAAATACGCAGATACTTTGTTCTCAAGGAGGGACGAGATGAGACTCTCTTACTGGTAGTGGTGGCGAGATGAAGCCAAGTGGTTCCCAAAAGGGTTTATTTCTCGATGCTTCATTTGCTCACAATACCACCTGTTGGTCAAAGAGTGTAAAACAAGCAGATACATTACAGATGATCTGATGTGATCATGTGATACACAGTAGTTTGCCCCAGTTTAGAAATAGGCTTAGAAATAACAGTGAAGAAAAAAAAACAGAGTTTTGTTGGTCTGTAGAGTGATAAATGCATGGTGTAATAAAATGGTACACATTGAACGCAATGCAAAGAACTTACTCTGAAATCATGTGTCAAGTGTAAAATGTGTGGATATGTATGTCTTTAGGGAAGTATGAACATTGCAAGACATGCATTTTAATACAATTTTCAACATGAGTAGAATTAAACTGAATTAAACTGCTTAAATACACAGGAGAAAACAAACCGAACAAGAAACAGGTGCACAAAGTAATCGTAACCATGGCAACAAACAATGGCATAATCAGTAACCTAGGAAATGGAAAAGGGAAACAGGAACAGAACAGAGAGAAACAATGAAATGCAAAAAAAAAAAAAAAAAAAAAAATAGCAACATAAACCTGACAATAAATTTTACACTAAATATTCTAATTAATTTTTCTTCATTGTGGAGAGTAGAGAAGGCTCTTTTTTTCGGTTAAAATTAGCAACGAAGGCAAAGGGATTGTTTTGTGCTAACAGTGCTAATGTGATGATGCTGGACATGAACCAATAAAGTACTGAACACTGAATGCAATGTAAATCACTTTGAATAAAATTCTGTCAAATGTAAAATATGTTAAGACTTCTATTTAAAGGTGCCCTAGAACTTCTTTTTAAAAGATGTAATATAAGTCTAAGGTGTCCCCTGAATGTGTCTGTGAAGTTTCAGCTCAAAATACCCCATAGATTTTTTTTAATTCATTTTTTTAACTGCCTATTTTGGGGCATCGTTAACTATGCACCGATATATAGGTTGACATTTGGTGTGTGTGCTTGGCTGAGGAGCCACTGGTGCGAAGCTACCATCTGCGGGATTATGACTGAACACCTCTAAGTCAGAATCCCGCCTAAAGGGGGTCCTTCCCCAGGGCCCTGGTTCTCCGAGTCGGACAGGGGGTCAGTCGCGTCGGGGGTCTCTCCCCGTCGCCCCGGTCCCCTGAGGCGGGCGGAGAACAGGGGACCTCTAAGGCGCGAGAACCAGAACGCCGCTCCACTGGTCACTCGTCGAGAAACCTGCCAAAAACCTAAGTCGATTTGGGGTGACCAGTGGCAAGAGGGCGTTTTGGGTGACCAGTGGGCCGGTTCTCTGGAGGCGCGGGTTGGCTGGGACAGTAACACCGGCTTAAGTGTGGGATCCCCGGGTTCGCACGGTGAACAGGTAAGGGGTCCCCGGCCGGAGGTTTGGTTCCCCGGGTCGGGTAGGGGGTGAGGCGCGGTGGGAGTCCCTGGCCGGAGGTGTGGTTCCCTGAGGCGGGTCGGATGTGAGGCGCGGTGGGGGTCCCTGGCTGGAGGTCTGGTTCCCTGAGGCGGGTAGGGTGCGGGGCGCGGTGTGGGTCCCTCCCCGGGGCCCTGGTTCCCTGAGGCGGGTAGGGGGGTGAGCCGGGCGGACCCTGGAGGTGGGTGGGTCCTGAGCGGCCAAAACCTAAGTCGATTTAGGGTGACCAGTGGCCAAAGTCTGATTTGGGTGACCAGTGGCCTGGTGGTCTGGAGGCGCGAGTTGGCTGGGACAATAAACCCGGGCTTAATAGCACGGTGCCCGGCTGCATGCATACATCGGATCATGTGAGTATTGTATTTATTTGGATGTTTACATTTGGTTCTGAATGAGTTTGAGGCTATGCTCTGTGGCTAAAGTTAACATTACACACTGTTGGAGAGATTTATAAAGAATGAAGTTGTGTTTATGCATTATACAGACTGCAAGTGTTTAAAAATGAAAATAGCGACGGCTCTTGTCTCTGTGAATACAGTAAAAAACGATGGTAACTTTAACCACATTTAACAATACATTAGCAACATGCTAACGAAACATTTAGAAAGACAATTCACAAATATCACTAAAAATATCATGATATCATTATCATGTCAGTTATTATTGCTCCATCTGCCATTTTTCGCTATTATCCTTGCTTGCTTACCTAGTCTGATGATTCAGCTGTGCACAGATCCAGACGTTAATACTGGCTGCCCTTGTCTAATGCCTTGAACATGAGCTGGCATATGTAAATATTGGGGGCGTACACCCCAACTGTTACGTAACAGTCGGTGTTATGTTGAGATTCGCCTGTTCTTCGGAGGTCTTTTAAACAAATGAGATTTATATAAGAAGGAGGAAACAATGGAGTTTGAGACTCACTGTATGTCATTTCCATGTACTGAACTCTTGTTATTCAACTATGCCAAGATAAATTCAATATTTAATTCTAGGGCACCTTTAAAACAAAAATATATATAATTCAGATGGAGATTTATGTGTCTTTATGGGAGTATGAACATCAAAACATGTCGTTTACAATTGTGTCCTACAGATCAAGACCAACTCAGTGGCACAAGTTTGCAGTTTCTGTTTTCGCACTTCCTCTGTATTGTCTATTCTTACACCTCGTCTCGTGTGTGTAAAGACATTCTGATCAAAATATACTGACGAAGTGCAACGTGTACTTTGTCTAACACAAATGTCCCTTCGAAGCTTGTTGTTGGTCGCTATCGTTGTGTTCATCACCACAGAAGCTGTTTCAGGTATTACTATTTTACCATAGTGGAGTTTATACCATCAATAGAAAAGAGCAGGAACAGAGATTCACATTGACTGTTATCGGTGAGTGGATATAGGTAATATCTGTCAATTTTCAAAGTTATATTAATTTTTACATTGTTAATATATATTCATTGTAATTTAACAATAACTATTATTACACTAACAGAAGTTACCATGGTTAGGGTTTTAAATATACAGTAGTATCGCAGTGTTTATGTTAATACCATATAGTAATCATTCAGTACCAGAATATATGTTATACTGAATGATTACCGTCACTGTATTGTGGCAGTACTATAGTACAGCGATGGTATCAGATTATGAAACAATGGTACTTATATATACAGTATATCATGGTGTTGAAGTAAGTTCTTCCGAGAATACCATACAAAAACATGGCAGTACAATTGTGCTTTACTTGTTACAAGTTCAGTTGTATTAAAACTGTATTAAAATACCATAGAATTACCATCTGATCTTGTTCATTGTTTCTTTCACAATGCGGGTCTCCAAACCTGTGATAAAAATAGACCGGACCAGTGATCGATCTATGAGAGAGATCTGTTTAATGGTGTTAAAGCGATTTACTTCAACATTACTTACTAAAGCAGAAAATCACTAAATCAGATTACTTTATGTTTAGATGGTGCTGAGAGGTTCATGTTGCTCAGAAATTGTATTTACATTCAACAAGGGTTCAGACACTCACATCATGATTAAATACATCTGAATGAGATTGCATTAGAATTAGATGAAATATCAAAGCAAATGTCGTTTATTAGAAGAATGGATGAGATCACAAGCACACTTTACCAGACAGGCATTTCACAGAAAGAAGTTTGTTAGGTGTTCTCGCAATTCATCTTAAAATATGAAATCTTGATTTTTTATGCTCTCAGTTGCTCTTCTCCACCCAAAGACTTATTTTGATGATTGTTTGTTTTGGAGAGATATTAAGCATGTTTAAATTTGGAGAAGAGATAAAGCAAGAGCTGAGAACTGCATCATCTGCTGTGGTTATTTTTCATGCATTACATAGTGGTTGTGGTTGATCGTCTTGTTTGCTGAACCCTTAAAAACACCATGCCTGCTGTTTCTTCCTCTTTCTGTGTTGTGTTCTCTGCATATCACAGTGTATTTTAAAAGATCTAAGTCTGATCATTTAAACGTGCTGAATTTGTTTCATAAACAGTATCTCACAGAAGTGAGTACACTCCTCACATTTTTGTAAATATTTTATTATATCTTTTCATGTGACAACACTGAAGAAATGACACTTTGCTACAATGTAAAGTAGTGAGTGTACAGCTTGTATAACAGTGTAAATTTGCTGTCCCCTCAAAATAACTCAACACACAGCCATTAATGTCTAAACCGCTGGCCACAAAAGTGAGTACACCCCTAAGTGAAAATGTCCAAATTGAGCCCAAAGTGTCAATGTTTTGTGTGAACATTTTTCCCCTCAGAAATGACAGTGATTGACTGATGCTCATCATGAACCTTGTGACTCTTCAAATGTAAAGCCACATGTGGATCTTCTCGACACATTTTTCTGGTCATCGGCTCTAAACTGAATCATCTGGAGCTCTGAACAATCTGTGCCTTGGCTTCATAACTTTAACTGTTGCTCTTTGAACTTTCTGCTGGGCTGGGATGCTGGGATGGGCTTTATCATTTGGCTCGGAGAGTAGGGGGGCATTTTGCATAGTTTAGATACCAAGATGATGAGTTTGAATTTAAACAGTGAAGGTGTTTTTTGTTGTTTTCTTGTTTTTGTACATTATCTATGGATGTGTTGTAGCATGTGTTGCTGTTTTTGTATGTGTTTCTCCTGTTTTAATTGTCTATTTTTCCCATCATAAGGACATGCTTTCCACTAACAGGTACTCATGGCTGCCACCTTATTCACTTTATTTTTTACCTGTTGTGATTGGCTTTATGACGAAAGAAAAGTAAGCTTCAACAGTTAATGAAAAGCAGAGAAAATGACTGAAATGTGTGCCGTGTGGAGAGAATAGGGGCTTTTACACCGAATAGTTCGAGGAACTCAGTGACTAGCCACTAGAATAGTTTCCCAAAAACTAATTTCTCCCCCGGGCCATGTTCCTGGTTGCATTTGCACCAGCAGGAGGAACTCGGAAGCGGCCTACAGTGGCATCATTATGTGCGGCATATAAACGCTAAAAAACAGTGGATGGAGGATGCCACGATAAAGAATATGCACAATATTGTTATCGTGGGAACTTCAAAATACTGTAAATAATTATTATTATGAATTATTAACATTTTAAGAATACTTTACCCATCAACCGTATAAAATGCACAACATCGCAGTATGCTGCATCAAAAGAACACGTGCACTCAGATGTATGTGCACAAGAAGCACATGGTGGAACTAGTGAAGGAGACGCGCTGAATGAAAGTGCGCGTTCACTCTCTGACAGCAGAGGGCGCTGATGTAACAACAGAAGTGCAGCGGTTACCCCGGAAACCCTGTAAACAAAGCAGCTGCAGTACTGAACAGTAATTAAAATGCTTCAAACAGCCATTCAGTTTTTTGTAATCTCAGTGTTGTTCATCACAGCACCAAATACTTAATACTTAAAGACTTAATAGGCTATTTACTTTCAAACTTAAACATTTTTATATTTTAATCTGGACTACAACATGCCCTAATGATTAGAAATATTCTAATTATTTGTTATTGTTCAGTAACAATTACTGACATAAGGCTTCATTAGTTGACATGTTAATTCTTATTACCAAACTGACAATGAAAAATACTTATAAAGCAATTATTAATGTTAATTTCTTAGTTAAAGTTTAATAACATTGCTAAAATCAAAAGTTGTTACTATTATTTAATGGACCTGAGCTAAAACTAACAATGATCAGATGTGTTATTTAACTAACATTAACAAAATATAATAACTTCTGTAACAAATGTAGCGATTGCTCATTCTTAATAGTTAATGCATTAACTAACATTAAATAATGAGACCTTATTGTAAAGTGTTACCTGTTTTTCTTTATAATTCTTTTGCACATTAATCCATTTGAAACATTTTACTTTAGATTTTTTTTTCTGTGTATTGTGTTATTGTATTTAAATGTTCACAGTTCTTTTTGTTATAAGAAAAAGAATTCTTAAACCTGTTACGCTGACAACACTTTTTTGCAACTTTTCAATATCGTGATAATACCATATACTGTGATTCAGCAACTTCAGCATGAAAATTTGATGCTGTCACATGCCTAGGTAAATATGTTTGCACGGCTTTTTATAAATGCCGGGTGCCAGTGTTTGACATGCATTTGACTAATCAACCTATAACATCACTGATAGTTCCTATAGTGCTGGTTTAGACCCGACTCTGAAGTAGGAGCTAATTTCCCCCAAAAGGAGTTCCTAGAACTAAATTCACCCCAAGTTCTAATTCCTCTGCCAATAGTTCTAGGAACTATGAAAATGTTCCTCCAGTGCAAAAGCCCTTAATGTCTCCTGCCTCAGATCCAGCTGTTTGTGGATTGAGTTATGATGTGACTGTGGTTGGTTTGCTGTGAAGTGTTAGTGACATTGTTCTCTTGGTTTTGGACTTGTAAAGGAAATAGGGATTTTTTGTTGTGTAGCCTACTACATATAAGAACTAAATAAAAGATAAACTTTTCTTCCCATTACTGAAGTGTTGTTATTGTAATGCTGGAGCTGGAGAAAGCTGACCTCCTTTTCTTCATGGCAACAAACAAAAGCAAAATCAGTAACCTAGGAAATGGAAAAGAAGCGGGAAAAGATAGGAAACAATGAAATACAAAAAAACTCCATGAAACAACATAAAACTGACAATAAATTTTACACAAAACATTCTGCTTCATTTTTTCTTTGGTGAGAGAAGAAAGGCTTTTTTCTGTTTAATTTAGCAACCAATGCAAAGGGATTGTTTTACGCTAACAGTGCTAATGTGATGAGTTTGATGATGGACATGAACTAAAAATGTAAATGTAAAATGTGTTAATACTTCTATTTAAAACCAAAAGTAATTCAGATGGAGATTCATATTTCTTTAGAGTATGAACATCAGAACTGTGTCCTACATTACAGATCAGAGTGAAAGATTAACCCAATGCGGCACGTTTTCAGGTTTGTTTTTGCATTTCTTTTGTATTCTCCATTCTTACACCTCGTCTCGTGCGTGTAATGATGTTTCATTAACAACATTCGGGAAGAGCACCTTTAAATGATCCTTTCAATCATCACGTCATTCTGACCAGCTGTCAGCAATCAGTAATCAACAAGTCTACCCAATCAGCATAAGTGGAGACCATTATAAATACACAGTCGACTCACCCATGTTCCTCGACAGTTCTTCAGCATCCCTCCACCACCCCATCTCCTCACTCTCGCATAGTTATCTTCCTAACCAAATCTCACACGCGCCTGGTTATTTCCTTAACCAGAATACGGGGGGAGTACTCTGGGTTCGGGCCAAATACCGAGCTCGGAGCCCTCTCCTCGGACAGCACGCCAAATACGCATACTATTTATTTATCTGACTTATTTGCAAGTGTGAACTCGTGAAAAGACATTCTGAGCAAAATATAAAGTACATCAACGTGTGCTTTGTCTAACAAAAATGTCACTTCGGTGCTTGTTGTTGGTCGTTATCGTTGTGTTCATCACCACAGAAACTGTTTCAGGTAGATCTACTTGATGTTTATTGAAGTTGGTGCAGCATCTGTTTTTTGTCGACCCTAAAGCAGTTTAGTTTTCAATAATATTATAGTGTTTTGTAAACTAATTTACACATATTAAATGACTGTAGTGAATGACAGAGACTTGTTTGTTGAATGTTGACTAACACACTCTCTCATATTTTGTTCATCAGCTGTAGATGTGATGAAAGCAGTGGGTGATCAAGTTTCTTTTCGTCCAGACAAATTCATTCCTCCTGTCACCAGCATCATCTGGAAACACATAAACACTGATGGAACTGTTGTCAAGGCGATTGAATGGGATGAAGGAGAAATTCTAATCCCGAATCAGAGATTCAAAAACATCACAACTGTTGATGAGAAGACTGGACAAATCACTATAGCTAATCTAAAAGTCGAACATAGTGGAGTTTATACCATTGACATCAACAGTAAAGAGCAGCAACAGAGATTCACATTGACTGTTATGGGTGAGTGAATATTGATTATATTGATTAATATTAATACTGTTAAAGCTGTTAAAGTAATAATTCTTATTAATACATGTTTAACAGTACTGCAGTGTTATTTGACATACCTTGAAAAACCATGTAAATACCATGATATGAGATAATCATTCAGTATATATCGGATCACACATTAAACGAGGTCCTGACTCTCTCATAAAGAGTGTAACCCAGGTGTCCTGTCTAAATTGGTAGTACAATGGTGCTTTTTTGGACATTAAATGCCATGGTATTACCATCTGATTTTTCTTTTTTCTTTCACAGAGCGGGTCCCCAAACCTGTGATAAAAATAGAGAAGAGTAAAGATAACCCTGATGCTGTGAATTTAATATGTGAGTACAGTGAAACGATCATCTGGAAGAATTCTGCTGGAGAAACACTGAAGGGTTCAAAACACGATCCGAAAGGAGAGATTTTGGGAATCAAAAATGAAGGAAATCCAGTAAACTTCTACACCTGTACACTGAAGAACGCAGTGAGTGAGGAGACCAGTGATCCGCTCTATGAGAGAGATCTGGGTAAGAACGTGATTTACTTTACCACGTCGGCACAAATGATGTTCGACTTCGCCAGTCGGAGATCACTAAAATTAACCTTAAAGAGGTGTGTGAACTCGCAAATTCAATGTCAGCAGAAGTAATTTGTTCTGGCCCTCTTCCTGTTCGTCGGAGTGATGAGATAGTTAGCAGGTTATCATCACTCAATGGCTGGCTGTCTAAGTGGTGTCCGCAGAATAATATAGGTTTCATAGACAATTGGAAAAGCTTTTGGGGCAGACCTGATCTGTTGAAAAGAGATGGTATTCATCCCTCCCAGGATGGTGCTGCTCTTCTATCTAGAAATTTGGCAAATAGTCTTAGAGCTGAAACATGACAAACCAGGGCCCAGATCAGGACGCAGACAAACTGGCTAAACCGACCGTCTGCTAGCCACCTCACGTCACAGAACTCAGATAATTCACAGCACATAGAAACACTTACACCTAGATATTATCACATAGAGACTGTGTCTGTACCTCGAACTAGTAAATACAAAAAATTTCCGAAACCTTTTAAGGGTAAAAATTTAATTGATGTTCAAAAAATGAAAATCACAGATAAATCAGATAAACAAATGATAAAGCTTGGGTTACTGAATATTAGATCTATTTCTTCAAAAGCACTTATTGTAAATGAAATCATCACAGACAATAAACTAGACTTGCTGTGTTTGACAGAAACCTGGCTAAAACCAGACGATTACATTACTTTAAATGAATCTAGTCCTCAAGGTTATGATTATCGACACAATCCTCGACAGAAAGGCAAAGGGGGAGGTGTTGCTGTAATTTATAGTAATATATTCAGAATCATTCAAAAGAATTTCAAATATAATTCCTTTGAAGTGATGGTGCTTTATGTAACATTATGTAAGTTGACATTTGTGCTGGCTACTGTATACAGGCCACCAGGGCACCATACTGACTTTATCAAAGAATTTGCTGATTTTCTATCAGAGTTAGTACTGGCTGCGGATAAAGTCCTTGTTGTTGGTGATTTTAATATCCATGTAGATAATAACAAAGACGCATTTGGATTGGCATTTGCAGACATTTTAAACTCTATTGGAGTTAGACAACACGTGTCAGGACCCACTCATTATCGTAATCATACCCTAGATCTAATACTGTCGCATGGAATTGATATTGATGCTGTTGAAATTCTACAGCAGAGCGATGATATATCAGATCATTATTTAGTCTCGTGTATAATACAATTAGCCAAGGCTACAAAACCACCACCCAGCCATAAATATTGTAGAACCATCACGTCTACCACTAAAGATTGCTTTATAAATAATCTCCCCGAGCAGTTTCATCGCCTTAGTATACCTGACAACTTAGAAGAACTCGATGCTGCAACAGAAACTATTGGCTCTCTCTTTTCCAGCACATTAGATGCAGTCGCTCCTTTACGTCTAAAGAAGGTTAAGGAAACTAATCCAACGCCGTGGTATGATGAGCACACTCGGGCTCTAAAACGAGCTGTGAGAAAAGCTGAACGTAGTTGGAAGAAAACAAAACTAGAAGTTTTTCGCCTTTCGTGGAAAGAAAAAATGATTGAGTACAGAACGGCTATAAGAAATGCTAGATCTACTTATTTTTCAAATCTCTTATTAGAAAACAAACATAATCCTAGGTATTTATTTGACACAGTGGCTAAATTAACTAGAAACAGAGATTCAACTGCTGACGTTTCCATAGAGCACAGCAGTAATGACTTTATGAACTTCTTTACTTGCAAGATTGATAATATTAGAGAGAAAATTATAAACATGCAACCGTCTACAGTTTCGCTTCAGACAGTGCATTGTAGTGTCCCTGAGGTAAAACTAGAATCATTCGCCGCTATAGGAGAGGAAGAATTATCTAAACTTATCAAATCATCAAAATCAACGACATGTATGTTAGACCCAATTCCGACTAAACTACTGAAAGAAATGCTTCCAGAGGTCGTAGGTCCACTTCTTGATATAATTAATTCATCGTTAACACTAGGATACGTGCCAAAAACCTTTAAGCAGGCTATTATTAAACCTCTTATTAAAAAACCTCAACTAGATCCGAGAGATTTAGTAAATTACAGGCCAATCTCGAATCTACCTTTTCTGTCAAAGATACTAGAAAAGGCAGTTTCAACACAACTGTGCTCCTTTTTAGAAAGAAATGGAATCTGTGAGGATTTCCAGTCAGGATTTAGACCATACCATAGTACTGAGACTGCTCTCGTTAGAGTTACAAACGATCTACTCCTATCATCCGATCGTGGCTGTATTTCTCTATTAGTGTTATTAGATCTCAGTGCTGCTTTTGACACTATTGATCACAACATTCTTTTAAAAAGACTTGAAAACTATATTGGCATTAGTGGAACTGCTTTGGCATGGTTCAAATCGTACTTATCTGACCGTTATCAGTCTGTAGTAGTAAATGAAGAGATGTCGTATCGATCACAGGTTCAATATGGAGTACCACAAGGCTCAGTACTAGGACCGTTGCTTTTCACTCTGTACATGCTACCCTTAGGACAGATAATTAGGAAGCATGGTGTTAGTTTTCACTGCTACGCTGACGATACTCAGCTCTATATTTCCTCGCGCCCTGACGAAACCTACAAATTCACAAAACTAACAGAATGCATAGCTGACATTAAAAACTGGATGACAAGAAATTTCTTATTATTAAATTCAGAAAAAACTGATATCCTAATCTTTGGACCAAAAACTTCCTCACGAAAAAACCTTGAATACTCTCTAACACTTGACGGGTGCTCCATTAAACCTTCGTCCTCAGTTAGGAACCTGGGTGTGCTCTTTGATACCAATCTTTCATTTGAAAGTCATGTTTCTAGTATCTGTAAAACCGCATTCTTCCATCTAAAAAATATATCTAAATTACGACATATGCTCTCAATGACAAATGCGGAACAGTTGGTTCATGCATTCATGACCTCAAGACTAGATTATTGTAATGCTCTACTGGGTGGTTGTTCTGCTCGGCTTTTAAACAGACTACAGTTGGTCCAAAATGCGGCAGCTAGAGTTCTTACTAGAACCAGAAAGTATGACCATATTAGCCCAGTTCTGTCAACATTACATTGGCTCCCTATTAAACATCGTATAGATTTTAAAATCTTGCTAATTACTTATAAAGCTCTAAATGGTTTAGCTCCCCAGTACCTAAGTGAGCTCTTAATGCATTATAGTCCTTCACGTCTATTGCGATCTCAGAATTCAGGCCAGTTGATAATACCCAGAATATCAAAATCAACTGAAGGCGGCAGATCCTTTTCCTATTTAGCACCTAAACTCTGGAACAATCTTCCTAGCATTGTTCGGGAAGCAGACACACTCTGTCAGTTTAAATCTAGACTAAAAACACATCTCTTTGCTCTTGCATACACATAACACATTATCAATACATTAACATTTTTCAAATCCGTTAAAGGATTGTTACGCTGCATTAATTAGGTCGGCCGGAACCGAGAACATTTCCTATAACACTAGATATACCTGTACATCAGAATAAGAATGGCATCTACGCTAATATCTGTCTCTCTGCTTATCCTGAGGTTTGCCGGGTGCTGGATCCAGGCCGTATCCAGATCAGATGGAGAACCTGTGTCTGTACATGCCTACAATGTAGCCCAGGAGACAATTGGCCTACAGATCCAGTTCTGGCTGCATCTATAATTCTGATTTTTAATCCCCGTATCCGCTTACATATGTTTATATATAATCTATTTTTAATCTCTATAATAAAATGTATAATTTAGATTTTGATCTCCATATCCATTTACATATATTATATATATCTTCCAAGGGGTTTTTTCCCTCCTAGGACTTTTTTCCCAGTGTTAGCACGCTGGGTTTTTCTCCTAGGGGGTTTTTTCCACCCCTGGGAGTCAGCCGACATTGGCTTAATGTAGCACCATCTTGTATATGTTACATATTACCACGCTTGTTTGTACAGCTTATTTTTAACCACTTCCCTTTTTTCTGTGCTTCTAATATGTAAAGCTGCTTTGAAACAATTACCAATTGTAAAAGCGCTATATAAATAAATTTGACTTGACTTGACTTGACTTTACCTGCATCTGAATGTGATTGCATTAGAATTGAATAATAAAATATAAAGGCAAGATATTATATTAGAAGAGAGAACAACAGCACAAACACACTTTAACAGCCAAACATTTCACACAAAAAAAAAACGTTGTTAGGTGTTCTCGCAATTCATCTTGATTTTTAAAACCCTCAGTCGCTCTCCTCCATAAGGACTTATTTTCATGTTTCTTTGTTTTGAGAGACACTAAGCAATTTTAAATAAATTTAAAGAAGAGTTGGAGCACAATCTCTGGCCTCCATCATCTGGTGTGGTCATTTTTCATGCATTATAGTGGTCATGGTTGGCAATCTTGCTGGACACACACTTGTGACAGACATTGATATCAGACGTTTGTCATGAACATGAACAAGATGGCAGCAGTAACTGCTGAACCCTTAGAGAAAAAACAACATTAATGTTTGCGGTTTCTGCTTTCAAACTTCCTCTATATTCTCTGTTCTTACACTGCATTTCACTCTTTATTTTTAATAATCTAATTCTGATCTTTAACGGTTTCCCAGCGTTGATTTTTTTTTTTTTTTTTTTTTAATAAGCTTAATATATATGTTTTGTTTTTTTTAATTAGGTTTAAACATGAGTTTTGTCATTTGGATTATCATCGTTTTAATCTGCATTGCTTTTACCATCCTTGTTTATACCATCTTTAAACGGTAAGATTACTATTGTGTTTAATCTTTTAAAACATTTGAAACATATTTCTTTCATCTGTGCTTATCATTTGCTTAAAACTCAAAACATTTGTTCCACTCTCCCAAACTTAGGAAAAACTTCCATTTGCAACTCATTTTATTTCCATAATGTGACATATCTGTGTGAAACCAGAATGAAACCAATTTTACTTAATTAATTAACTATATAATGCTTAAACCTTGAAAAAAAGGAAAGATCATTTTGATGAAAGATTGTGAAGATAGACATTTTTAGTAAAGCATGCACTCATTAATTGTTCAGTAGGAATGTGTATTAATAAAGTAAAGGCTTGATTATGATTTCATGTTGACTGTAAATGATTGAGTCTCACTGTTGTTCTTTAAGGTTATTGTGCTGATGGGGAAAGTGGGAGAAGCAAGATGTCCAGAGTAAGTTTACTTCTTAATCAACTTCTGATCAACTTGAACTGTTTAAAATATACATTAAAAATGAGCATTTTTCCCCTCAGAAATGACAGTGATTGACTGATGCTCATCATGAACCTTGTGACTCTTCAAATGTAAAGATCTTCTCGACACATTTCTCTGATCATCGGCTCTAAATCTCAGCTTTACTGAATCATCTGGAGCTCTGAACCGTCTTTGCCTTCATAACTTTGAACATTTGCTTTTTAACCTTTCTGCCTGGACAAGATGAACATTTTTTTTGCAGGCGTGTTGAGTGATTGTGTGTAAATAAATAGCTACTAAAAAATTAGTATTATGTTAAGAAAAAAAAAAACATTTACATGTCAATACATTTTGCACAAAATGTTCTGCTTCATTTTTCTTTTTTTGTGGAGAGCAGAGAAGGTGTTTTTTCTGTTTATTGGACATGAACCAATAAAGTAGTAAACACTGAATGCAGTGTAAATCACTGAATAAAATGTGAATTCATCTTGTTAAGACAAAATTCTAATTCAGAAGGAGATTTGTGTCATTAGTGAAGTATGAACATCAAAACATGAATATGAAATTATATATGGTTTAATCAGTTTTAAATGATGTCCATCTCAGTTTAAGTTGTATTATGTAAATTACATACAGTTGTGGCCAGAATTATTAGACCCCTTCATAAATATGATCAAAGATGACTCTAAAAATAAATCTGCATTGTTTATCCTTTTGATCTTTAATTCATAAAATTAGCAAAAATCTAACCTTTCATTGAAGGAAAAGAATTGAAAGTGGGGGGGAAATAACATTAAGAAATAAATGTTTTTCTCCAAAACACGTTGCCCACAATTATTAGCACCCCTAGAATTTTTTATGAGTAAAATATCTTTGAAGTATATTCCCATTCATATTTACATTTTTTTTTAGCTCACCGGGGTGATCATGAACATGAAATTGGCCAGCCATGACTTCCTGTTCCACAGGAGTATAAACATGAGGAAACACAAAGGCCAAATTCCCTTAATCATTCATCACAATGAGAAAAAACAAAGAATATAGTTCTGATGTGTAGCAAAAGATTGTTGAGCTTCACAAAATAGAAAGTGGCTGTAAGAAAACACCTAAAGCATTGAAAATCCCCATTTCCACCATCAGGGCAATAATTAAGAAGTTCCAATCAACTAAAGATGTTACAAATCTGACTGAAAGAGGACATGTGTCTAAATCATCCTAATGTGAAGTGAGGAGGAGAGTTTGAGTGGCCAAAGACTCTCCAAGGATCACAGCTGGAGAATTGCAGAGATTAGTTGAGTCTTGAATCTCAGAAAGCCTAAAAAAAATTTATCAAAAGCACCTACATCCCCACAAGTTGTTCGGGAGGGTTTCAAGAAAAATCCTCTGCTCTCATCCAGAAACAATCTCCAGCATATTCAGTTGTCAGACAAGACTGGAACTGCAAACGGGACCGGCTTCTATGGTCAGATGAAACAAAAACAAGAGCTTCTTGGCAGCAAACCCACCAGATGGGTTTGGTGCACACATGGATAAAAAGTGCCCCATGCCCACAGTCAAATATACTGCTGGATCTTTAATGTTGTGGGCCTATTTTTGTGCTGGAGGTCCTGGACAACTTGTTCAGATATATCGTATCATGGATTCTATCAAATACCAACAGATAAAAAATCAAAACCTGACCGCTTCTGCTAGAAATCTTATAATGGGCTGTGGTTGGATCATCCGTCGGGACAATGATCCAAAACAAACATCAAAACAAACACAAAAATGTGTCACTGAGCACAAAATGAAGCTTCTGCCATGGTCTTCCCAGTTCCCTGACCTGAACCCTAAAGAAATGAGTGGAGTGAACTGAAGAGAAGAAGCACCAACATGGAGCTGGAATCTGAAGGATCTGGAGAGATTCTGTATGGAGGAATTGTCTCTGATCTCTGGTCAGGTGTTCTCCAAACTCATCAGGCATTATAGAAGAAGACTCAGAGCTGTTATCTTGGCAAAAGGAGGTTGCAAAAAGAATTGAATAAAAGGGTGCTAATAATTGTGGGCAATGTGTTTTGGAGAAAAACATTTATTTCATAATGTTATTTCCCCCCCACTTTCAATTCTTTTCCTTCAATGAAAGGTTAGATTTTTGCTAATTTTATAAATTAAAGATCAAAAGGATAAACAATGCAGATTTATTTTTAGAGTCATCTTTGATCATATTTATGAAGGGGTCTAATAATTCTGGCCACAACTGTATTTACAATTTAAATAAATATAAATACTGGTGTGATGTCAGAAAAGATGTGAGCTACTGTAAATCAGTTATTATAAAACAACACACTCCAAATATTCACTCCAAAATGAAAAAAATGAAAGCAGTTTATGCAGTGCACTTTTGTTATGCAGTGGATATTTTTCATGCACTATGTAGTGGTCATGGTTGGTAGTCTTGCTGGACACAGACACACACTTGAGCCAGACATTATCAAACAGTTGCAATGAACGTACACAAGATGGCAGCAGTACTGTAAATGCTGAACCCAAAAAACACCAAACTGACTTTTATTCATTCTCAGGGTATGAATTATTGATATCTGTAATTACATTTCCACTAGTAAAAACTATAATTCTTGATGTCTGTAATTGTATTTTAACTATATGTCACCATATGCTGCCATTCAAATTCAATTGTTGATATCAATTGTTGATATTTCTTACTTGTTGAAATTCCAATTTCACATATCAGAAATACAATTATTACTAGTAAATATAATAATTTTTTTATATCAATAATGACATTGTTACTAGTAAAAATGTGATTTTTTTGATATCAAGAATTCATTTGGCACTATAGTTGAAACGTCACTTCTTAATGTCAAAAATTGCATTATTACTAGTAAAAATTTAATATCTGAATATTAATTTGTAAAAGTAATTTGATATCTAAAAATGTATTTCTGATATCAATATAATTTCAGATATCTAAAATGGCTTTCTTAGTAACAATCAAATTCATGATATCAGAAACTAACACTGTCACTAGTGACAATCAAATTATTGATATCAAAAATTAATAGTGTTACTAGTAGCAATTCAATAGTTGATATCAAGAATATTTATTTGCACTAGTAACAGTAATTAATGATATCAAACGTGATTTTTACTCTTAGTAATTGTATTTCTGATAAGTGAAATTGGAATTTTAACTAAGAAATCAATTCTTGATATCAACAATCGAATTTGAATGGCAGTCTATGGTGACATTTAATGAAAATACAATTACAGACATCAAGAATTCATATCCTGAGAATAAATAAAAATCAAGACAGCTTGTCATAAATGTTGTCTTGTCTGTGATTTATACTAGTGAAGACAGACAACTCTAAACAACATGTCCTATCATGTGTGCCTGTGAAAGACGACCGAGCCAATCAGAGTAGGTATGGGGCGGAGCGACGCATGTAGCCCCGCCCCATTCAGCAGCCAGGTGTATATGAGGAGATGCTGCATGTGTTCATTTTTTCTGTTTTCTATCTTCCTTAATAACCGCTATTCTGTCTAGAGGAAAAGTGAATCAAAGTGTACAGAATTATGATTTTTCATCTTATCGACATACAAATTTTCTTTCACAAGGACGATCTTTGTTTTTACAAAAATGAGCAGTAAACTTCATATGATTGAAACAAACATCCTATATATGAACTTGTGAATCAATCACAAAACATCTGTATTAATAAAATGAATAAGGTTGATAATGAGTTCATGACTGTAAATGACTGAGTGTCACTGTTGTTGTTCTTTAAGGTGATTGTGCTGCTTCCTGTGGGAGACACAAGATAATTACTATGCAAATAATTACTATGTTGTATAATGTGAAATACTGTTTTCCCCTCAGAAATAACAGCTGTGAGTGTATGATTGATGCTGCCACAGTTCTGCTCATCATGAACTTTATAAATCTCAGATTTACTGAATCATCTGGAGCTCTGATCCGTCTGTGCCTTCATAAATCTGACTGTTATTAAACTTTGACTGATGCTTTTTGACCTTTCTGTCTGATGGGCCACTCAGACGGTGTTGGACCTTCATCATCAGATTATGAGGTATCTGCATGTAATATGCAAATACTTTGTTCTCAAGGAGGAACGAGATGAGAATCTCTTACTGGTAGTGGTGGCGAGATGAAGCCAAGTGGTTCCCTAAAGGGTTCATTTCTTGACGCTTCATTTGCTCACAATACCACCTGTTGGTCAAAGAGTGTAAAACAAGCAGATACATTACAGATGATCTGATGTGATCATGTGATACACTGATGTATTTTGTGCAAGTTAAGGCTTAGAAATAACGGTGAAGAAAAAATCACTTTCTACAGACTTATTTTCTGGTGATTGCATAAATTAACTGTGTAATAAACGTATTTGCTTGGAATGAATGAGGCTATCAAATGTGTGTAAATCAGTTCCTTGGTCATAATAGGCAGGAAGGGGATATTATTATTCTAAAACCACACATTTTGAGGTGATATATCTGTCAAAATGTCACGCAAAGATTTGAACCGCTTCCTGAACCAGTCAGGCGGAAACAAGGCTTTGGACGTCATCAATGAAGTCATTGGAGATACAAGCCTCGATACGCGCTTCACTGAAAGCTTCTGGGATTTCTCGACACTCTCAGAACGTAACATCACTAGAGTGATGTAGAGTGATAAATGCATGGTGTAATAAAATGGTACACATCGAATGCAATGTAAAGAACTTCCTCTGAAATCTGTCAAGTGTAAAATGTGTTCAGACTTGAGCAAAAATGGAAATTCAGATGGAAATTTATGTCTTTATTGCAAGACATGCATTTTAATACAATTAATTAAACATGAGTAAAATCAAATTAAAGTGCTTAAATACACAGGAGAAAACAAGCCGAACAAGAAACAGGTGCACAAAGTAATCAGTAACCATGGCAACAAACAAGGGCGTAATCAGTAACCTAGGAAATGGAAAAGGGAAACAGGAACAGAACAGAGAGAAACAATGAAATACAAAAACTCCATAAAGCAACATAAACCTGGCAATAAATTTTACACTAAATGTTCTGCTTCATTTTTCTTCAGGGTGGAGAGTAGAGAAGGCTTTTTTTTTTTTTTTTTGGTTAAATTTAGCAACCAAGGCAAAGGGATTGTTTTATGCTAACAGTGCTAATGTGATGATGCTGGACATGAACCAATAAAGTACTAAACACTGAATGCAATGTAAATCACTTTGAATAAGATTCTGTCAAATGTAAAATATGTTAAGACTTCTAATTAAAACAAAAAAAATATATAATTCAGATGGAGATTTATGTGTCTTTATGGGAGTATGAACATCATAACATCCATCCATCCATTTTCTTCCGTTTATCTGGGGCTGGGTCACGGGGGTAGCAGTCTAAGCAGAGACGCCCAGACTTCCCTCTCCCCTGACACTTCCTCCAGCTCTTCTGGGGGAATTCCAAGGCATTCCCAGGCCAGCCGAGAGATATAGTCCCTCCAGTGTGTCCTAGGTCTTCCCCGGGGCCTCCTCCCGGTGGGACATGCCCGGAACACCTCCCCAGGGAGTCGTCCAGGAGGCATTCGAAACAGATGCCCGAGCCACCTCAGCTGGCTCCACTTGATGTGGACCACCAGGTGGTGATCAGTTGACAGCTCCGCCCCTCTCTTCACCTGAGTGTCCAAGACATACGGCCGGAGGCCCCATGAAACAACCACAAAGTCGATCATCGACCTCCGGCCTAGGGTGTCCTGGTGCCACGTGCACTGATGATACCCTTATGCTTAAACATGGTGTTCGTTATGGACAAACCGTGACTAGCACAGAAGTCCAATAACAGAACACCACTCACATTCGGATCAGGGGGGCTGTTCCTCCCAGGTGTCACTGTCGTTGCCCACGTGAGCGTTGAAGTCCCCAAGTAGAGTGACGGAGTCCCCAGTCTGAGCACTTTCCAGCACCCCTCCCAGAGACTCCAAGAAGAGTGGGTACTCTGCACTGCCATTCGGCCCGTAGGCACAAACGATAGTGAGAGACCTATCCCTGACTCGAAGGCACAGGGAAGCGACCCTCTCATTCACCGGGGTAAACTCCAACAGTGGCGCCTGCAGCTGTACGGCTGTACGCACTGTGCGTACCTTGAGAGGGCGCTAATTAATGCCGTTTTTGTTTTTTTACATAATTTTTAAATTGATTATTAAAATCTATCTGCGTACACTCGACATATTAAGAGAGAAAGAGAGAATGAGAATACATAAAGGTGTGCGTTTGTGTGTTGTAAAGTCAAACGTGTGTATGTGCGTCAATAGGTGGGCGTGGGGGATATGGGTGAAAAGAAATCTGATTGGCTAGTTTAGTTTCGTTTTTTTCCACATATGAAAAATGACGTTACAAATAGTTAATGTTTAAAAACAGGCTCAAAATGAGCAAACGCTCTCTAAAACAGCTAAATTCGACTGAAACATTTGCAAAATGGCCTAAAACTATTGAGTAGAGATGAAGAAATGAAGCTTTTCTCTAAAGGTTTTGGGAAAGGTTTATGGTTTCAAAGCATCAAGAGTGTCGAAAACAGTGCCATCTTGTGGCAGGTAAAATTTACAGCACCCATAAACTTGAATGCGCAATTCCATTGTTTTATCCATTAAGCACAAACAGCCTGACGACGCTAAATGTGTTTATTTCAATCATATAATTCACATATTAAATTTGGCAATAGATGAAATAGATAAAAAAAAAACAATAATTATAATAATAATACTAATGCATACTGAGTTGTTTGAGGCAAGTAAATTGTGTTGTTATTTTATTGTAAATACTGTTTATATGACAGAACATATGATGATGTAGTATAGGCTACAGGTTTATATATTTAAAATGTTTAGTAAATGGACTTGAACTTCCATAGTGGTCTGGATTCAAACATTCTGACACGCAAAGTAGCCTATTCACTTGACTGGAAAAAATGTTTCTGTGCGTACCCTGAGATAAAATCCTGCAGGCGCCCCTGAACTCCAACACATGGAGGCTAAGCTGAGGGGCTATGAGCAAGCCCACACCAGCCCGCCGCCTCTTACCGTGGGCAACTCCAGAGTAGTGGAGAGTCCAGCCTCTCTCAAGGAGTTGGGTTCCAGAGCCCAAACTGTGCGTGGAGGTGAGCCCGACTATCTCTATCTCAACCTCCCGTACAAGCTCAGGCTCCTTGCCCCCCAGCGAGGTGACATTCCATGTCCCTAGAACCAGATTCCACGTCTGGGGATTGGGTCGCCAAGGCCCCCGCCTTCGGCTGCCGACTGGCCCCTTACGGTCCCTCCTGGGGGCCCACGGGAGACATCAAAACATGTAGTTTACAATTGTGTCCTACAGATCAAGACCAACTCAGTGGCACAAGTTTGCAGTTTCTGTTTTCGCACTTCCTCTGTATTGTATATTCTTACACATCGTCTCGTGCGTGTAAAGACATTCTGATCAGAATATACTGACGAAGAAAAGTGCATCAACGTGTACTTTGTCTAACACAAATGTCCCTTCGAAGCTTGTTGTTGGTCGCTATCGTTGTGTTCATTACCACAGAAGCTGTTTCAGGTATTACTATTTTTACTACTATTACTAATTTAATTTCGACCATAGTGGAGTTTATATCATCAATAGAAAAGAGCAGGAACAGAGATTCACATTGACTGTTATCGGTGAGTGGATATAGGTAATATCTGTCAATAGCTATTTTTACACTAACAGAAGTTGCCATGGTTAGTGTTTAAAACATACAGTAGTATCGCAGTGTTTATGTTAATATCATATATGGTAATCATTCAGTACCAGGATATATATAACACTGAATGATTACCGTCACTGTATTGTGGCAGTACTATAGTACAGCGATGGTATCAGATTATGAAACAATGGTACTTATATATACAGTATACCATGGTGTTGAAGTAAGTTCTTCCGAGAATACCATACAAAAACATGGCAGTACAATTGTGCTTTACTTGTTACACGTTCAGTTGTATTAAAATACCATAGTTTTACCATCTGATTTTGTTCATTGTTTCTTTCACAATGCTGGTCCCCAAACCTGTGATAAAATAGACCGGACCAGTGATCGATCTATGAGAGAGATCTGTTTAATGGTGATAAAGCGATTTACTTCAACATTACTTACTAAAGCAGAAAATTACCAGATTGCTTTTTATGTTTAGATGTTGCTGAAATGTTCATGTTGCTCAGAAATTATATTTACATTCAACAAGGGTTCAGACACTCACATCATGATTAAATACATCTGAATGAGATTGCATTAGAATTAGATGAAATATCAAAGCAAGTGTCGTTTATTAGAAGAATGGATGAGATCACAAGCACACTTCACCAGACAGACATTTCACACAAAGAAGTTTGTTAGGTGTTCTCGCAATTCATCTTGAAATATGAAATCTTGATTTTTAATGCTCTCAGTTGCTCTTCTCCACCCGAAGACTTATTTTGATGATTGTTTGTTTTGGAGAGACACTAAGCATGTTTAAATTTGGAGAAGAGATAAAACAAGAGCTGAGAACTGCATCATCTGCTGTGGTTATTTTTCATGCATTACACAGTACTTGTGGTTGATCGTCTTGCTTGCCAGACAGCAATTTAAAAGACGTTTGCATGTTTGCGGTTTCATCCTCTTCCTCTTTTTTCTCTGTTCTCAGCATAGGGCAGTGTATTTTTTTTTTTAAACATCTAATTCTGATCATTTAAATGTGCTGAATTTGTTTTATAAGCTTAATATGTGTTTTATTAGATTCAGACAGGGGATTTGTCATTTGGATTGTCGTTGTTTTGATCTGCATGGATTTATCCTCCTTTTCCTGTTTATACCATCTTTATACAGTAAGATATTGTGTTTAATCTTTTAAAACATTTGAAATGTATTTCTTTGCTTGTCATTTGCTTAAAACTCAAACAACATTCAAACCTCTGTCCCAAACTTAAAAAAACTTGCCATTTGCAACCTGTTTTACTTTCATATTTTGACATATTGCCAGGGTTGCATGTTTTCACAACAAAACCTGCCCAATTGCTACTCAAAACCAGCCCAGTCGCGTTCTGGGAGGTAAAAATTCGGCTAAATATTATGTTATTTGGGGTAGCTTCAACCTGCGGACAACAACAACAAAAAAACAACCTGTGGCAACAGTGTTAAAGCAGCCCAATTCTGAGGGAAAACCGTGGACTTGGCAACACTGCATATTTCTGTGTAAAACCAGAACACAAATTGCTTTATCCATTGATTTGTTGGATTGTTTTTTAAAAAACAAAAAAACAAAAAACAAACTAAGAATGGAGCCAATTTTGCAAAATCATTGAGTTAAATACTATAAAATGCTTAAATAAGGCTACTGGTTAACAATGAAGAAAAGAAAAGAGCATTTGATGAAAGATTGAAAAGGATGCACTCATTAATTGTGTATTGATGCTCAATTTCATGTTGACTGTAAATGATTGAGTCTCACTGTTGTTGTTTAAGGTTATTGTGTTGAAGACGTCCAGAGTAAGTTTACGTATTAATTCCTTGTGGAAAATCATTAATTTATGCAATATTACAAATCAAATAGATATTAGTCTATCATCAACTTGAACTGTTTTAAAATATACATTTGTCTGGTCATCGGCTCTAAATCCCATCTGGAGCTCTGAACCGTCTGTTGATCTTTGACCTTTCTGTCTGCTGCGCCGCACTGACGCTGTCTGAAATTCATTCTGAGGTTCTGAATATATGAATCTACTGTAACATATCTGCAGATAATTTGTTTCAAAGTGACAAGATGAGAATCTCTTTACAAACCTTTGCTTAGTTTTATCTTTTGGCTCGGAGGCATTTTGTGTAATTTAGATATCAAGATGATGAGTTTGTCTCCTGCCTCAGATCCAGCTGTTGTAAACTTTGTGATGTGACTGTGGTTGGTTTGCTGTGAGACACTTTCTTTATATAAGGAAGTGGATAATGGGTTAGTGACATTTTTCTCCTGGTTTTTGACTTGTAAATGAAATTGGGATTTTTTATTGTTTAGCTATATATAAGAACTAAATAAAAGATTAACTTTTCTTCCCATTACTGAAGTGTTGTCTTGTAATGCTGGAGCTGGAGAAAGATGACCTCCTTTTCTTCATGGCAACAAACAAGAGCATAATAAGTAACCTAGGAAATGGAAAAGAAGCAGTAAAAGAAGGGAAACAATGAAATACAAAAAACTACATGAAACAACAAATACCTGACAATAAATTTTACACAAAACATTCTGCTTCATTTTTTCTTTGGTGAGAGAAGAAAGACATTTTTTCTGTTTAATTTAGCAACCAATGCAAAGGAATTGCTTTACACTAACAGTGCTAATGTGACGAGTTTGATGATGGAAATGAACTAAAAATGTTAATGTAAAATGAGTTAACACTTCTATTTAAAACAAAAAGTAATTCAGATGGAGATTCATGTTTCTTTAGGGGAGTATGAACATCAAAACTGTGTCCTACATTACAGATCAGAGTGAAAGACCAACTCATTGCTGCATGTTTGTGGTTTCTGCACTTCCTCTGTATTCTCTGTTCTTAAACCTCATCTTGTGCGTGTAAAGACATTCTGAGCAAAATATAGAAAAAAAGTGCATCAACGTGTGCTTTATATAACAAAAATGTCACTTCGAAGCTTGTTGTTGGTCTCCATCATTGTGTTCATCAGCACAGAAGCTGTTTCAGGTAGATCTATTCTACATGATGATTATTACGTTTTATTGAAGTTGGTGCAGCATCTGTTTTTGTCGACCCTAAAGCTGTTTAGTTTTTAATGATATCATACAGTATTGTAAATTTACAAATATTAAATGACTGTAGTGAATGACAGAGACTTGTTTGTTGAATGTCGACTAACATACTGTAACGGGTACTTAAGCCCGTCTGATAGGGGTTATATATCCAGTGGCTCTGGATGAATGGTGACAATGGATCTTTGTCCTTGCCTCCAAATTCAATACGCTCCGTACTATTCTGTTTTTCTTATTAGGGCTAAAATGAGGAGGGCTCCAGGCTTTATGTTCTGTCACGGGCCCAACCTGGAGTTTATAACACATGTGAGAGAGCCCTGAACCACCTAATATCTTCCCAACCTCACAATATCCTACAGCATAGACGGGAACGCCCCTACCCCAGAACCAACAAATGCTTAAAGCCTAAATACCAGCAGAAACAGGCAGAAAAACATTCACAAAGTTTTTCACAGGCTCAGAATCAACTATTTAATGTCTAGAAATCATATAAAGAATAAAGTTTTAGTCAGCTTAAACTGGTACCAAAAAAATAATAATAATAATAAAAAAATAATTCAGAGAAAATAGACACTGAATAAACCAATAGAAACTAAGAAAATAATAACAACCGTTTCAAAGATCCAACTCCTGGGCTCTTTTAAGTAAACAGTGTATACACAATTGGGGTTAATTCAACTTCTTTTCCCAGTTCAGAATAAACATTCCCTTAAAGGAAGTATTTCAACATTTCAGAAAACATTCAAATCAAATTAAATCTCTTTAACACAATCACATAACAAATTTCACCCAGTCAAATGAACATTTCTGTATTTCTTTAAAAGAACATTCTTCAAAACTCAAAGCTTTCTCTGTATTTCAGTTCTCTTAAATCTAATGCAGTCCAATCACAGAACAGCTCAGATGTGTAATAAGCGTTTCAGTTCAATCTCTCCCTTTATTCAAATGTCCGTGCTGCTTTTACCTCTTAATCTGCAGGTTTCAGAATGAACAAGAAACATCTTACTCATGTCAAATCCTGCAATGTCATCCGATGGCAGGGTAAATTATGTTTTTTTTCGAACGGCGTCGATGGGAGAGGTGGTTTCCTCGGTAACAATCCAGACTGATGGCGCAGCACACTCACAATCTCAGGACGGCCTCCCTGTCCGTGGCGAACTCCGACTCCATGGAAAGTCGCGGAAAACACAAGTCATACCAGCTGTTGTAACTCCAGTCTTGACATTTGCTTGACAGCAACAGTCAATTAAACGTTAGTATAACCTTGATTGTTAACAACGTTTTCTCATACACAACTCAAATTCGTGATCGCATCTCCGGTCCCAAACTCGTCTCCTCCCCTCTCCTCGCACACCAATGATGGGACACGCCCCTTTACTTTTATTACATTCCCCCCTCTTAAACCCTGCCATCACTTACATTGCAAAACAGAAAACAACATAAACTACAGTTATACACCATTTGTAATCAAACAAAATCACAAATCAATTAACCTAGTATTTTCTTAAGTCATAACATAATCATTGTTAAACCTCAGAGGCAGTCTACCTTTTGTCGCTCTTGTGGAGCGTCTAGGTGCCATATCTGATCCTGCAGTACCCACGTCAAGCCCCCCTTTTTGAGTATCAGGTAAGCTCCGCAAAGCAGCAGTTGGTTCACTTGATAAAGGGCCACACTCTGTCAAGCCTTCTGACTCAGTGGGCTCACTCATTGATCCTAATGGCTGTAGGACCCACAAAGCATCAGAAGACTCGTCACTGACATGTTCACGCAACACATTATCTCCTCGTCTGTCTGGTCTTACATTTTTACGGTTACTGTGTCTCACCATGGTCTCATAAGTACAGGGCTTCATTTGGTTTCTGTGTACAACCTTGGTAACCCCACCACGTTCAGACCTAACTGTATACACAGGGCCATCTGCACTATTTCTTTTAACCACAAAATATGGGCGATCCTCCCACTTGTCCTGAATTTTGTTCCGACCACGATTCCTATGATTGCGTAACAAGACCCGATCCCCTGGTCGAATTAATGCACCCGAGGCAGTTCTATCATAGATTCTCTTTCTGCGTCTAGATGATTGTGCCGACACAGCTCGAGCAATATCGGTAGCTGTACTCAACCGTTCATGATGTGCTCGCACCCAATCATCCAGGTTGTCCGCTACATCTTCCTTAGGGTTCTCTCCAGCCAGTATATCATAAGGTAGACGTGCATCAGTTCCGAACATAAGGTAAAATGGAGAATAACCGGTGGAAGAGTGAGTCTGATTATTGTACACCATTACCAATTCTGGAAGATGATCGGTCCATCTACGCTTCTTCTCCACAGGCAATGTTTCTTAACATCTCATGCATTGTGCGATTAAATCGCTGTCCGTTGCCCTGTGGATGATAAGGGCTAGTACGACTTTTCGTCATGCCATAGAGCTCACATAACTCTTTAATGACATTAGCCTCAAAACAACGGCCTTGGTCAGAATGCAACCTGGCAGGACAGCCATAGTACTTGATCCAATGGTTCAACAATACCTGTGCTGTTGAATGAGCTGTCTGGTTCCTTGTTGGAACGGCAATGGTAAACCGAGTAAACATATCTGTCAATACAAGGACATTTTCAAATCCATCAGAGGATTTTTCCAGCACAGTGTAGTCCATAGCTACTACCTCCCGTGGAGCAGCAACATCAGTGCAGGTCACGGGGGCCCTCTGCGTTGGAAAGACATCCCTAGCCAACGCACACCGTTTACATTGCTTTATCCATCCCTGAACATCCTTGGCCATCCCTGGCCAGTAGTAATATTTCTGCATTGAAACAATGGTGCTTTTCCCACTAAAGTGACCCCCATGATCATGCTTGGCTTCATAAGCTTGTCTGCGCAACGACTCTGGCACCACTAGCTGCCATACCTCCTCACCATCCCTAGGGTCTCTAATCTTTCTAAAGAGTACCCCTTGGTACAATACAAGGCGATCCCACTGACCAGCCAACTTTTTAGCCATGGTACTCATAGCCCCCAATTGGGTTCTGGTAGGCCTTAGACCTGTCTTGATGCCTGTGTGTACTACCCCAACAGTAGTGTCCTTTTGTTGCAATTTTTGCACCTCCTCCCAGTCATAACCAGCGACCTCCCCCAACATCACAAACTGACTGACCATCACTTGATCACACTTCTCGTTACACTTGGGCTGGGACATAAGAGTACTTCTCACTTGCTCTTCATTTATCAATAAGAAGTCTGGACCAGTGTCAGTTTGTTCAGGCTCAAGTTGACCAGGAAGCCTGGACAAAACATCTGCATTGACATTCTGTCTGCCCGGTTTGTACAGGATATCAAAGTGAAACTCCGCCAACTGAGCAACCCAGCGCTGCTCCACCGCCCCAAGGTTCGCAGAACTGAGGTATCTCAGGGGATTGTGATCAGTGACGACCGTAAACTTGCTATACCGCAAATATTCACGGAATTTCTCCGTAATTGCCCATTTAAGGGCTAAGAGCTCCAATTTAAAAGCACTATAGTTACGATCATTCTTTTCAGAGCCTCTGAGCCCACGGCTAGCATATGCTACCACATGTTCCACACCATCTCGTCTCTGAGTTAAGACGGCTCCGAGCCCTCGTAAACTACCATCGGTTGTCAGGGTAAACGGAAGACTAAAATCTGGGAAGGCCAAGACGGGGGGAGACATTAAAGCTTTCCTTAAGGTGTTGAAAGCCTCCTGGCATTGCTTAGACCATTCAAAGTCCAGAGATTTGGATGACTCTTTAGCTTTGTGGGATTCACCTATCAACTCATGCAGGGGCCTTGCAATTTGAGCAAATTGGGGCACAAAACGGCGGTAATAGCTCATGAACCCCAGAACCTGGCGTACATCTCTAGGACACTTTGGAACCGGCCATGTCTCTAACACTTGCACCTTTTCCTTGTCTACTTGAATGCCATCCTTGGATATAACATGACCCAAGAACCTGACTCTTTCCTTGAAAAGGAAGCATTTGCTGGGCTTCAATTTCAAATTGTTTTCCTTTAAACGAGTGAAGACTAGATCTAGTTTCTCGCAGTGTTCATCAAAGTCTTTAGAGAAGACTATAATGTCATCCAAATATACCAAAAGAGTGTCAAATGTCAAATCTCCAAGGACCACCCCCATTAGGCGTTGAAATGTTGCTGGGGCATTGCATAACCCAAAGGGCATGCGGGTCCACTCAAACAACCTGAAGGGCGTAGTCACCGCAGTCTTTATTTGATCCTGACTATCCATGGCAACCTGGAAGTAGCCAGATGTCAAATCAAGCGTTGAGAAAATGCGGGCATTTCCTAGAGCATCGATTGACTCCTCCACTCGAGGGAGAGGGTATGCATCTTTACAGGTTATTTGATTCAGTCTCCTGTAATCACAACAAAACCGAATTCCACCATCCTTCTTAACAACAATCACTGCGGGAGAAGCCCATGGACTGCAGCTTTCCTTAAGGATGCCCTGGGACACAAGGTCCTGTACATGTCGCTTGACTTCTTGAAAGACTTGTGGTGGGATGCGTCTGTGACGTTGTTTGATGGGCTGAGCATCCCCTGTAGGGATGCAATGAGTAACTGCAGTGGTGTGACCATAGTCACTCTCAGACTTAGAGAACACATTTATGTGTTTCTCTAAAAGTGCCCTCAATTTCAACCTATGATCGGGCTGCAAAAGTTCCAAATTAACTTCTACCGGTATTGGCAAAGGGTCAGATAATCCATCATGACAACTGACCTCCTCACTTTTAACCCGTACACAGAGCGCATCTTGTTGCTCCTCAAAAATTATGGGGTCTTTCAGGTAGATCTCTGCCGGTTTATGAACCTCAGCAAGCCTAGCTCTGGGTGGCAGCCTCACTAGCTTGCTAGTGGCATTTAATATCCGAACTGGCACCTTTCCTTCTTTTGCCTGGGTCAAGACATTACCAACAAGAACCCCACTTGGCAGACTTACTCCTGTTGTGGCCTCCACTAAGACTTGACATTGGCTCTTAACTGGAGTTCGGCAACGCCCTTGTACAATTACCTGAGTGTACGGTGGAATAGAAATTTTCCTCCTCCCTGCTACCTTGACATAACCTATTCTACCTGATGGGGCAATATAGTTTGTCTCCCTTTCAATAGTTGCCAGTACTCTCTTGACACCGGCGTTCTCTCCCAACACCCTGTGGCGGTCTAGCTTTGTCAGCTCTTTGTGTGCCCCAAGCAGACCCTTAAGGTCCCCTAGTATATTCATGCCAACGATGCCAGGAACCCCCACCTCTCCTGGCTGTTCTGGATCTTTTAGTACGAACACACACTTGTTACATAAGGTCTGTCCCATGCACTCCACATCCGTCTCCAGACACCCAACCACTGGGATCTCCAATCCATTTGCCGCAGTGAGGCGCACCCATCTGGCACTCGAGAGCTCTGATCCATCTCTACCAAAATGTTCTCTAAAGTAAGACTCTGTAATGGTTGTAACCTCCGAGCCTGTGTCCAACAAACAGCTGGTTACAACCCCAGCTATTTTTACCCCAATAACCAGACAGTTACCGAATGCCTGACTAATAACTGGGTGGCCATGGACCACGGATGAGGCAGACTGAACCCGAATCGAAGATGACATATCAACACCCGTACTATCTCCCTGCTGACTCGACACTGTCGTAGTCCTGGACACCAGCCCCGTTGGCTGTTTTTCTCGATTTTGAGGACAATAGCGACTCGTGTGCCCAGGCTGGCCACAGGAGTAGCAAATGTATCTACCATCACTATCCTTCAGCGGGGCCCGAGAGCTGCATTTGTAACTTTCCCTTGGCACTACCCTCATTTCTTTAACAAGGCGAACCTCCTCAAACAGCTCTTCCTGACGGGCCGCTAGTTTCTGAATAGCCCCATGCAGGCTTTCTAAACTGAGTGAAGTTGATTCTTCCACAGCAGTAGT
Organism: Ancherythroculter nigrocauda; assembly: GCA_036281575.1. Classification (NCBI taxonomy): domain Eukaryota; kingdom Metazoa; phylum Chordata; class Actinopteri; order Cypriniformes; family Xenocyprididae; genus Ancherythroculter; species Ancherythroculter nigrocauda. The sequence continues at coordinate 59,883,069 of VTFQ01000003.1, forward strand.
AGCACTCACTGTGGCTCTGGACTTGCCACTACTTAAAGCTGAGGCTGGCACATTCTTTTCACCTTCCTCTGACCAGGTAATCGCCGCTTCTATCACATCCTTAAAAGACATACTCCTTTGTTCCTTAACTGTCCTTTTAATTTCTCGGCGAAGACCGGCATCAAACAAACCCAACACCAGTTGTTCCTTCAGAACAACTTCTGGCTGAGGCACACGATCACGGTCTCTTTTTAAAACCTTCTCCAACTTTTCCTGAAGAGCGTAAGCATATGCCCTAACTGTCTCTCCTGGTCTCTGAGTGGTTTCGTAAAACTCCCTCAGTAGAGTCCCAACTGGTGTTCTATCACCATAAGTGTCAAAGAGCACCTCAAATATCTTTTCTGGATCATTTTCAGTTTCACCCAGCATCAACTTTACAGTCAACTTAGCTTCCCCTTTAAGGTGCTGTTTAAGAAGTTCAACTTGATCATCCTCAGGTATGCGGGACAACCGGAAGGTGGATCTCACCTGATCAATCCATTCCTCCACGTCTTGTTCCCCTGACGTACCACTGAAGTCGGAAAGCTTCCTCTCTCGAGGGATATAAATAGCTGATGTTACACTCTGTTTTTCTGTGGCAGCTTTTGCTAATGCCAAGGCCTCACGTTGACCTTCTCTGGCCAGTAGCAAAGCTTCGCCTTGTTCTTGCAATTTTTTGTTAAGTAAATCCACTTCCTTCTGTAAATCTTCCATTTGTCAAAGTAGGCTACTTATTCCCCACTTATATAACAGGCAAAAATGGATCCTGTTCGTGACGCCAAATGTAACGGGTACTTAAGCCCGTCTGATAGGGGTTATATATCCAGTGACTCTGGATGAATGGTGACAATGGATCTTTGTCCTTGCCTCCAAATTCAATACGCTCCGTACTATTCTGTTTTTCTTATTAGGGCTAAAATGAGGAGGGCTCCAGGCTTTATGTTCTGTCACGGGCCCAACCTGGAGTTTATAACACATGTGAGAGAGCCCTGAACCACCTAATATCTTCCCAACCTCACAATATCCTACAGCATAGACGGGAACGCCCCTACCCCAGAACCAACAAATGCTTAAAGCCTAAATACCAGCAGAAACAGGCAGAAAAACATTCACAAAGTTTTTCACAGGCTCAGAATCAACTATTTAATGTCTAGAAATCATATAAAGAATAAAGTTTTAGTCAGCTTAAACTGGTACCAAAAAAAAAATAATAATAATAAAAAAATAATTCAGAGAAAATAGACACTGAATAAACCAATAGAAACTAAGAAAATAATAACAACCGTTTCAAAGATCCAACTCCTGGGCTCTTTTAAGTAAACAGTGTATACACACTTGGGGTTAATTCAACTTCTTTTCCCAGTTCAGAATAAACATTCCCTTAAAGGAAGTATTTCAACATTTCAGAAAACATTCAAATCAAATTAAATCTCTTTAACACAATCACATAACAAATTTCACCCAGTCAAATGAACATTTCTGTATTTCTTTAAAAGAACATTCTTCAAAACTCAAAGCTTTCTCTGTATTTCAGTTCTCTTAAATCTAATGCAGTCCAATCACAGAACAGCTCAGATGTGTAATAAGCGTTTCAGTTCAATCTCTCCCTTTATTCAAATATCCGTGCTGCTTTTACCTCTTAATCTGCAGGTTTCAGAATGAACAAGAAACATCTTACTCATGTCAAATCCTGCAATGTCATCCGATGGCAGGGTAAATTATGTTTTTTTTCGAACGGCGTCGATGGGAGAGGTGGTTTCCTCGGTAACAATCCAGACTGATGGCGCAGCACACTCACGATCTCAGGACGGCCTCCCTGTCCGTGGCGAACTCCGACTCCATGGAAAGTCGCGGAAAACACAAGTCATACCAGCTGTTGTAACTCCAGTCTTGACATTTGCTTGACAGCAACAGTCAATTAAATGTTAGTATAACCTTGATTGTTAACAACGTTTTCTCATACACAACTCAAATTCGTGATCGCATCTCCGGTCCCAAACTCGTCTCCTCCCCTCTCCTCGCACACCAATGATGGGACACGCCCCTTTACTTTTATTACAATACTCTCTCATATTTTATTCATCAGGTGTAGATGTGATGAAAGCAGTGGGTGATCGAGTTTCTTTTCGTCCAGACAAATTCATTCCTCCTGTCACCAGCATCATCTGGAAACACATAAACACTGATGGAATTACTGTCAAGGCGATTGAATGGGATGAAGGAGAAATTCTGATCCCGAATCAGAGATTCAGAGACATCACAACTGTTGATGAGAAGACTGGACAAATTAATATCACTAATCTAAAAGTTGAACATAGTGGAGTTTATACCATTGACATCAACAGTAAAGAGCAGCAACAGAGATTCAACTTGACTGTTGAGGGTGAGTGAAAATTGATTATTAATACTGTAAAAGCATCTTATTGTTGTTTTTTTCTTAACATAGTATAGTTAGTCACTGTCATCTTTTTGTGTGAAAAATTATAATTGTAATTTAACAATAACTGTTATTACATGAACAAAAGTTACCACTGTATTATCATGTTTCACAGTACTGCAGTGTCCTGACTCATAAACTTCTCATAAAGAGTAGGGGTGTAACCCACGTGTCCTGTCTAAATTGTTAGTACAATGGTGCTTTTTTTGGACGTTAGTTTGTATTAAAATTGTATTAAACGCTTTCAATCTGAATGACTTTTGTGACATGCGTACATTAGCCTATGTCCTGTTTGCCGCGTGTATTCCTGTCAACAAGGAGTTCTGTTATTTCTTATGCGTGCTATTTTTATGTAAAGTGTTGCTCTTAATCAAGCAACAGCCTGAAATTTGTAGCATATTACTACTGGATGGTATGAGGAAAAGACGGTAACAGGAAGCTGACCTGTTTGGCTGTGCATCTCTAAGGAGCATTTCAATATACCCCTCCCTCCTCCGTAAAGCAGAAGCGTGTGGATGAAGGTCACTGAGTTCCTTCAGTGTATGTAATAAATGTGTTGCTTCAGTTTTACTCCAGTTTGATTTTGCCGCTGACATTTTGCAGTCTGATGACCCCTGACCGCTTGACGTGATGACATAGAAGCGTTTACATGGCAGACTTTTAATTTTGTTCGGTTTATAGAAAGGTTTATCCCACCTCTCTCAAACTGATTACAATTTCATTCTGTGTGGGCATTTTTAATCCGATTGAGGTGTTTATATGGAGCATTTTCATTCAGATTGGACTTTTAAATTGCATTAGAATTGAATAATAAAATATCAAAACAAGATATTATATTTGAAGAGAGAACAACAGCACAAACACACTTTACCAGTCAAACATTTCACAGAAAAAACATTGTTAGGTGTTTTCACAATTCATCTTGATTTTTAAAACCCTCAGTCGCTCTCCTCCATAAGGACTTATTTTCATGTTTCTTTGTTTTGAGAGACACTAAGCAATTTTAAATAAATTTAAAGAAGAGATGGAGCACAATCTCTGGCCTCCATCATCTCGCGGTCATTTTTCATGCACTATAGTGGTCATGGTTGGTAGTAGGGCTGGATGATTATGGCCTAAAATCGAAACCTCGATTAATTGAACATTTGACTTTGATTATGATTAAGGAACGATTATTATTATTTTTTTTTTTTTGTTTGTTTTGTTTCTTTTTTGGCTCTCACAGTTCACTGACAAGGTTTGTAGCGACTCTAAATATGATTGACTATTAAAGGTGGGATATTTTTTCCTATTGAAAGAGAGATCTGACATGACAGTTCACTATCAGCAGTTATTTTATCTATGTTCGTAACATTTCTTACAGATTTCTGCTCGTTGTAAATCAGATAAAGATAAATTACTTAAAGGATAAGTCCACTTTTAACTATACTTTTCCTGATAAATTTACTCACCCCCATGTCATCCAAGATGTTCATGTCTTTCTTTCGTCAGTCGAAAAGAAATGAAGGTTTTTGATGAAAACATTCCAGGATTATTCTCCTTATAGTGTATTTCAATGGCTACCAACAGATTGAAGGTCTATATTATAGTTTCAGTGCAGCTTCAAGGGCTTTAAACGATACCAGATGAGAAATAAGGGTCTTATCTAGCAAAACGATCGGTCATTTTCGAAAACATACAACCGTTTATGCTTTATAAACAAAATATCGCCTTGAACGTACTTTCCGCTTCCGCATTCTTCATAACGCTTACGCTGAATGTCCTACGCCTTCCCTATTCTACTTACGGAACGAACGCGGCGCCAGTTTCGTTTTTTTCGTAAGTTGAATAGGGAAGGTGTAGGGCATTCAGCGCAAGCGTTATGAAGAATTCGGAAGCGGAAAGTATGTTCAAGGCGATATTTTGTTTATAAAGCATAAACGGTTGTATGTTTTCGAAAATGACCGATCGTTTTGCTAGATAAGTCCAAAGTCCCTTTAAGACAAATCATTTCACTCGGCGGCCATCTTTGAAACGCCTCTCGGGCATCCTGGGCATCATGCAGCTCCTATCTCTTTGAATGGGGAAACATCAGATTCTCCAAAACTGTTCGCCAACCTTACGATTAAATTTCATATTTGAAATCACCAATGAAATCTAACAACAACCGACTCATAAATTTAGTTTCTAAACGCTCGAATCATGACAAAAAAACTGTATTTTTTCAGGCTGGATCAAGCTAATGCCCATGCGCAGACCTAAATGCGCGTCTCTTCGGAGGCGCGCGTCTGACTGTTTCTATAGAAACCGGTGATTCTAACGGCCGCTGAAGTGACGCGATGACTTTACTAGTCGGCGATTGGCTCTTGGCTTTAGAAGGCGGGACTTATTCCGCCATATTGCGCGTTACACTTTTTCCCATTCAAAACAATACGAGTGACACGTCTTGTGTTATTCTATAGTCTTTGATAAGACCCTTATTTACTCATCTGGTATCGTTTAAAGCCCTTGAAGCTGCACTGAAACTGTAATATGGACCTTCAATCTGTTGGTAGCCATTGAAATGTTTTCATCAAAAACCTTCATTTCTTTTCGACTGACGAAAGAAAGACATGAACATCTTGGATGACATGGGGGTGAGTAAATTATCAGGAAAAGTGTATTTAAAAGTGGACTACTCCTTTAAGTACGAGTGATTGCGTATGTGAATTAGTCATACCGTCTCTATTAAAGGGTTAGTTCACCCAAAAATGAAAATAATGTCATTTATTACTCACCCTCATGCCGTTCTACACCTTTATTAATCTTCAGAAGACAAATTAAGATATTTTTGTTGAAATCCAATGGCTCAGTGAGGCCTGCATAGCCAGCAATGACATTTCCTCTCTCAAGATCCATTAATGTACTAAAAACATATTTAAATCAGTTCTACTAGAAAGACTCGAGGAGGTAAGATAACGTGACAACAATATTTATTAACAGTCAGCAAGCAAAATATTGTAAGAAATTTCTTTGGCGTAGGCCCCGTCCGTAGCTCAGATCCTAAAGGGTTGTGGACTCTACATTTCCTGCCTAAAGAGGAAGGCAGGGGCGTAGCCAACCCCCAAAAATGGTGGAGAATGATCCCACAGGACGGTGCCTAGCCCCCAACCCCCAAGAACTGTAAGAGGAAATATATACCCACCAGTGGTGAATCTTGCAGTTCCTGAAACAGAGATAAAAATTAAACATGAAAGACTATAATGCTTATCAGTGGAAGAGAGCCACTTCGCCATGGTGTAAGAAAATGGCGAAAGCAGTAAGAGCGCAACATAAGACAAAATGAGAGGAAGACAAGAAAAAGAAAAGACCAAGAGGGTAAGACAACAATACTACATAGAGACAACAGCCACATTAGGCCACATAGACACGATAACCTTAAACAGGATAAAATGCCACCACCACCAGTATTTGCAAAAAAAAAAATTACCTGATCAATGATGAGGATTGAGTTGGAACATAGCAGTCCTCTCCATCTGCTGTTAGGAGAATTCTAAACCACTGCATTGTAATGGAAGGCAGATATTTTGGTTAAATAAATAGAAGGTATATAGTGTTTAAAGAAAAGACTCAAAGCACAAGTACTGAAATTCAATATGCTTGGGTTTAACACCCACTAATGGCTTGATATAACTTGGGTGACAGGACTCCATCTAGCCATCAGACCTGCCAAGAGAACCCCCAAAAGAAAGTTAACCAGACAGCATGACAGATAAGTACAAGAATACTAAAAATAGACAAATAAAGACTGGGAAGTTGCAGAAGGGAAACGCTTCACTTGATAATGCTCTACCATCTAACCTTTGCTAGCTATAAAAGTTCTGCAAAAGCTAGCAAACCTTTGCAAAAGGATAACGATGCAAGCATTGTTGTTCAGTGCCATGAAAACAGCTGTATGATGTGTAGCGGCAGACTGTTATTTATCTAACATTATGGAGTCATGACAAGCAAACTTTGCAATAAAGGAAAATTGGAGGAAGGATCAGTAACAGCATGGCGTATCCAAGATGGCCAGAGCTTTGCGACTAACTTTGATTTGACAGAGCCACTCTTGCACCTGTATGAGTAGGATTTCAGGCTTGCAAGCATTTCAGTAGAATGAATCGTCTTCATTCAGCTAACCCCTGGAACTCACATGGCACTGATATCAGTCTCTTGTTTGCAATCGCGCACGTGATTTCACACAGAGATTGTGCCTTGGCTCAGATTAATTAGGCTATACATTTTATGTGAAGACTATGCAGTGTTATTTAACATTTAAATTATTCGATTCCTGCGATGATCTGTGTGTGTGTTGCTTTAAGGTTTAAACTATGATTGGGGTTTCCCAGAGCCTTATAACGATAGAGCCGATTATTGTACGGCATTCTTTGTTTTATATTTTCTTAAATTAATGGTATAAGCTACCCGTGTCATGTGGATCATTAACATGCTAGAAGTTACAATGCAAACGAGCACGGCGAGCGCTCATCACACTATTTAGGGCGGATAGGGTGGATAGTATGCACATTGGGATGCAGGGTCTGTCTCTAACAAAACGTGTGATTGCATAATACCAAAGACTATAGAATAACACAAGACGTGTCACTCGTATTGTTTTGAATGGGAGAAAGTGTAACGCGCAATATGGCGGAATTAGTCCCGCCCTCTAAATAAGAGCCAATCGCCGACTGGTAAAGTCATCGCGTCACTTCAGCGGCCGTTAGAATCACCGGTTTCTATAGAAACAGTCAGACGCGCGCCTCCGAAGAGACGCGCATTTAGGTCTGCGCATGCGCATTAGCTTGATCCAACCTAAAAAATACAGGTTTTTTTGTCATGATTCGAGCGTTTAGAAACAAAATTTATGAGTCAGTTGTTGTTAGATTTCATTGGTGATTTTAAATATGAAATTTAATCGTAAGGTTGGCAAACAGTTTTGGAGAATTTGATGTTTCCCCATTCAAAGAGATTGCATGATGCCCAGGATGCCCGAGAGGCGTTTCAAAGATGGCCGCCGAGTGAAATGACTTGTCTTAAAGGGACTTTGATAATACTGCTTGTGTAAACAGAGCAAAAGAGTAGCCTACGATTTTACACTTAACATCAAATCGACATCAAAGTGCAAAAACTATGCAAATACTTATCACTGAGATGAAATGCTGATTTGTACTGATACCGCGAGAATGGTGAAGATTGCAGCCGTGTCTTTGATGATATACTGAACTAAATAGGAAAACAAATAGAATCCGTGAAGCGAGGACCTGCATGCTTCTGAATTTAACGGAATTTCCCTCTCATTGTCGCAACAGCTCGATGAATGTTTAAAGTTGATAGGCTGACATAAATGACACCGTGGCATTTAACATATCCCGTCTAAAATTAACATTTTTTCATTAAAGTAGTAGGCCTACATCGAACTAACATTTTCTGTGATTATTTAGACAATCAGAAAATAGCATGTGCATACATCATGAGAGGAACATTGCGGTTCTCTGGAGCTTAAGATTTAGATAAAACTACATCAGTAATTTAATAGATAACGATAAAGTCAGACTGGATTTTTAAACGAGCTATAGCCCGCACCGGAAATGAAGGTTGGTGTCAGCATCTGCGGACTCAAACATGTGTCAGCAATCTTTTATACTCCAAGTGTAAGATAATGATTGGTTAGATCTAAACTAATAGGTGACGTAACATTGAGTCTTCCTGGCAGAACTTACGCTAGAGCTTTCATTTCATGTGGTTCAATATTAATATTATAAAGCGACGAGAATATTTTTGGTGCGCCAAAAAAACAAAATAACGACTTATTTAGTGATGGCCGATTTCAAAACACTGCTTCAGGAAGCTTCGGAGCGTTCGGAGCGCCAAAGTCACGTGATTTCAGCAGTTTGGCAGTTTGAGACATGTCTAACAAATACAAGGCAATTAGTGCAGTTTAACTTATTTAAGTGAGAAGAAACCAAATCAGCGTTGACTCACACATTTAGGCAGCGCTTTATTCTCTGTATGGTTGCACGACTTTATTTTTCAAAGTCTGTTAACTTGTGTTGTGTTTTTTTTGCCAAGATTTTCATTCAAGAGCTACAGAATGTTCCCATCATCGTTAATTTTTTTTTTTTTTTTTTTTTTTTTTTTGTTCCCCTTCGGTGCTTGTTGTTGGTCTCCATCGTTGTGTTCATCACTACAGAAGCTGTTTCAGGTAGATCTACATGATGTTTATTATGTTTTATTGAAGTTGGTGCAACACATGGTGTTTTTTTTTTCGACCCTAAAGCTGTTTAGTTTTTAATGATATCATACAGTATTGTAAATTTACAAATATTAAATGACTGTAGTGAATGACAGAGACTTGCTTGAATGTTGACTAACACACTCTCTCATATTTTATTCATCAGGTGTAGATGTGAAGAAAGCAGTGGGTGATCGAGTTTCTTTTCGTCCAGACAAATTCATTCCTCCTGTCACCAGCATCATCTGGAAACACATAAACACTGATGGAACTGCTGTCAAGGCGATTGAATGGGATGAAGCAGAATCAGTAATTCTGATCCCGAATCAGAGATTCAGAGACATCACAACTGTTGATGAGAAGACTGGACAAATCACTATCACTAATCTAAAAGTTGAACATAGTGGAGTTTATACCCTTGAGATCAACAGTAAAGAGCAGCAACAGAGATTCACATTGACTGTTATGGGTGAGCGAATATTGATTATATTAATTAATATTAATACTGTTAAAGCATCTTATTGTTTTTTTTTTTTGTTTGTTTTGTTTTTTTTACTTAACATAGTATAGCAAGTAACTGTCAACTTTTTTTTGTCAAATTATAATCATTTTTATATTGTTAATATATTTATTAAAATATCATGGTATTACATCTGATACTGTCCTAGTAAATGTTTTTATAAATTGATTTTAAAGTCATAATATATTTTCTCCTTCATTAGTATCAAACAAAGGATGTGCCGTCGCAGCCGTCATTCCTTGGATCACTATGATTATCATCATGCTTTTACTTTAATTGATTTTCACGGTAAGACAACTATTGTGCATTTAAATGTGTTTCTTTCTTTCATCTGTGCTTATCATTTGCTCAAAACTCAAAACAAACACTCTAACCATTTATAATTAACATGAACTCATGAATCATTCACAATACAAGGTGACTGTGCTGCTTGCTGTGGGAGACGCAAGATTTACAAGAGTAAGCTTATTTAATTTCTTTGTGAAAAATCATTATTATATGTTTTATAATGTAAATTAAACAATTGTACTGTTCTTTCCCCTCAGAAATAACAGCTGTGAGTGTATGATTGATGCTGCCACAGTTCTGCTCATCATGGATTTACTGAATCATCTGGAGATCTGAACCGTCTGTGCCGTCATAACTTTGACTGTTTTTAAACTTTTGCTTTTTAACCTTTCTGGACAAGATGAAAATTTCTTATTGGCACCAAACAGAGTGTTTTGCTGGTGTGTTGATTGATTGTGTATTAATAAATAGCTACTAAAAAGAAAAAAGAAAAACATTTTCATAACAATAAATTTTGCACAAAATGTTCTGCTTCATTTTTCTTTTGTGGAGGAGAGCAGAGAAGGCATTTGTTTCAGTTTTGATTCAAATATCATGGCAAATATCAGGGCAATATCAGAGATTTAAATGCCAACAGTGCAAATGTGACGAGTTTGATGCTGAACATGAACTAATAAAGTCGTAAACACTGAATGCAGTGTAAATCACTTTGAATAAAATGTGAATCTTGTTAAGATTTCTTTTTGAAACAAAAATTCTAATTCAGAAGGAAATTTGTGCCATTAGTGAAGTATCAAAACATGCAAATGAAAAAATATAGTTTAATCAATTTTTAATCAATTTTATAGTTTAATCAATTTTACAGTTTAAATCAATATAATATAAAAGATGTGAGCTACAACTGTAAATCAGTTATTATAAAACAGCACACCCCAAATATTCACTCCAAAAAGAAAAAATTAAAGCAGTTTATGCAGTGCACTTTTGTTATGCAGTGAATATTTTTCATGCACTATGTAGTGGTCGTGGTTGGTAGTCCTGCTGGACACAGACACACACTTGTGTCAGACATTATCAAACATTTGCAATGAACGTACACAAGATGGCAGCAGTACTGTAAATGCTGAACCCAAAAAACACCAAACCGATGCAGAAGGACCTGCTGAATAAACTAGTAACATTTCATAATTTATTTCTCTTGCCATTGCTTGATAAGCTAATGTTGTCTTGTCTGTGCATTATACTAGTGAAAACAACTCTGAACAACATGTCCTATCATCTGTGAAAGACGACTGAGCCAATCAGAGTAGGTATGGGGCGGAGCGACGCATGTAGCCCCGCCCCATTCTACAGTCAGGTGTATTTGAGGAGATGCTGCATGTTTTCATTTTCTGTTTCATATATAACCACTATTCTTACACCGTGTTTGCGTCTCTGAGCAAAATCTAGAAAAAAAAAAAGAATAAAAGTGTATTTTTTCTAACAGAAATGTCACTTCGAAGTTTGACGTTCGTCACCATCGTTGTGTTCATCACCACTGAAGCTGTTTCAGGTAAGATTTTAATGTTTAATTGAAAATGACACAGTGTTCGTTCTTTGGCAGCTGTTAATAATATCATAGTTTTAAAGTCTAAGTTATGAATGTCAAATGATTGCAGTGTATTTTAGGTATAGATTCAAGATAGTTTCTGTTTCTGCTTCAGGCCAGGGTATAAAAACTATTTAACGGGACCATAATCGATAGACTTTACATGGTTCTCCAAGATACTTTCAAGAAAACCACAGTACATGTCCAAAAACAGTGTAGTATTATAGTATTTTTAGTATGGTATTACCATCATTGTACCATGGTACTGTCACAAGACTTTATCCAAGGCTAGTGTAGTTTTTGATCATATTATCTTTCTTTATTATTAGGGGCCAAGCCCCGAAGGGGCTGTAGCCCCTATTGTAATTGTACGTTTTCCCTTTTATTATTATTATTCTTCCTCCCGAATGGGAGTCTATGGCAGCCCTATCAACGGAACATGAGAAAATGATGAAATTTGGCACAATTGTAGAGATGCTCATGAATAGTGAATGGACCAAATTTGGAGTCTCTAGAACCAACTCTATAGCGCCACCACCAGTTCAAAATTTCAACATTCTAACGGTTTTAACATTTGAACTCTTTGTCATAGAAAAATTAAATTTAGTTCATCTGATTCGTCTCTTCATGCTGATGCTATTCAACTTCTTACATTAAGTCTCCACCCATTACAGTAGCGGCCATTTTGAAAAGTACAGTATTTGTTTTTTTCGCTTCTCCTCCTTCAAAATTTGTCCAATTTTGTCCAAACTTTGATCAGGTGATCTTTGGTCTGAGCCGCACAGAAATGACTGAACAGATTTTTTTTATTCATCTTTGTTCAAAAGTTATGATGTCACGAAGTTAACGAGGTTGACCCAAAATTGCTATAGAGGCTGTATCTCGGCCAAACTTTGAGCAATCGAAACTAAAATTGGTACACTTGATCAAGACCATGATCTGAGGTTCCATGCCAAATTTGGGAACAGCGCCACCTACAGGTCATGAGATCTGAAAAATGGCTATTTTGGCCAATAACTTTTGAACACTTTATTAGAAATCAAGATCTTGGTGTCTATGGATTCCCTGTGCCATGCCGAATCCGAGGATATCGAATTCGTCAACATCGGATGAACCACGTGTCCGCCATTTTGAATTTTGTCATAAATTGCAATAACTTTTAAACAATTTGACATATCTTCACACAAATTGGTACGTATGACCTTTAGAAGGTCCTGAAGGTACCTGAGAAGTTTCAACACAGCGCCACCTACTGTTCCACAGATGTAATGATTATTGCAAAACCACTTATAACTTTTGAAAACACTTTCCAAAATGTGTATGCTTTATGTCATTTTATTCCCTGGCTTATGCCGATTCCGACGATGTGTCATTTGTCATTTTCCTTAAATGTACCTGTCTGCCATATTGAATTAAATCAAAAACAGTTTTTTCGCTACTCCTCCCACAAATTTTGGTAAATTTTGTCCAAAATCAGCTCAGATGATCTTTGGACCGAGCCGCACAGAAATGACTGAACGGATTTTTGATATTCACTACCATTCCCAAGATATTCATCTCTGAATGTGACCTTGCTTGTGTTTGTTGTCTTATGCTAGTTAGCTTAGCATGCTAATTGCTTAGCATGCTAACCAGTTGTCATTCTCTTTAATGTGGCTCTTCAGTTATCAAGTTAACCATGAGCTTCATTAGCATTAAGTTAGCTTAGCATGCTAATATGGTTAGCATGCTAAGTAATGCTTTTTTTGTGAATTCTTTGTTAGACTAAAAGGTTTCTTCCACAGTCTGTTGAATGTGCATCCTCAAGTAGCTCAATGTGTAAAGCCAGTTATCTGAAGAGCCCTGTATCCGAAGTTAGTGGGTTCGAATCCCAGGTGGAGCGGTTTTATAAAATAGTGTGTTTTGATTCCTTTACTGCCTCTTGGATTAGAAATAAATGCTTTTTGTTTCATGCTGTGTTCATTTTCATCTAAGCTTATGTACATTCTGAGTTCATTCTTGCCCGTAATTCTGAACCAGCTGTTTCATGTTTGTTCATTTTCTGCTGTTTTTCCTCTTCCTGCTCTGTATTGCACTACAGCATGATGAGCTGCAGAATGATCTAAAGTGCAGCTTTATAAGAATTCTTCATTTTGAGTTCATTTTCACATGAACTAATAAACTTCGGCAGGTGTGGAAACATTCACTTGCACAGTGGTGCAATGAGATGAGAAATGGACCTTGGACCCGGAGGTCGTGGATTCAAATCTCGTGTGGGGTTCCTTTATACAATTGTGTGTAATGAGTCATTTTGATACCTTTTTTATCCAAATAAGGATTGTGCTAATCTTTATTCCTCTTCAATGAGATACAAGTATTTTAGTTCATTCCGTGTTCATTCTCTGAACTTCTATTGATTTTCATTAGGGGCCAAGCCCCAAAGGGGCTGTAGCCCCTATTGTAATTGTACGTTTTCCCTTTTATTATTAGGGGCCAAGCCCCGAAGGGGCTGTAGCCCCTATTGTAATTGTACGTTTTCCCTTTTATTATTATTATTCTTCCTCCCGAATGGGAGTCTATGGCAGCCCTATCAACGGAACATGAGAAAATGATGAAATTTGGCACAATTGTAGAGATGCTCATGAATAGTGAATGGACCAAATTTGGAGTCTCTAGAACCAACTCTATAGCGCCACCACCAGTTCAAAATTTCACTATTCTAAAGGTTATAACTTTTAAACCTTTTGCTCTAGAAAAATGTAATTTAGTACATCTGATTCATCTCATTATGCTGATGCTACTCAACATCTTACATTAAGTCTCCGCCCATAACAGTAGCGGCCATTTTGAAAAGTACAGTATTCCGTTTTTTCGCTACTCCTCCTTCAAATTCTGTCCAATTTTGTACGAATTTTGATCAGATGATCTTTGGACTGAGCCGCATAGAAATAACTGAACAGATTTTTTTAATTCATCTTTGTTCAAAAGTTATAATGTCACGAAGGTAACGAGGTCGACCCGAAATTAGTATAGAGGCTGTATCTCGGCCAAACTTTGAGCAATCGAAACAAAAATTGGTACGCTTCATCAGGACCATGATCTGAGGGTCCATGCCAAACTTGGGAACAGCGCCACCTACAGGTCATGAGATATGAAAAATGGCTATTTTGGCCAATAACTTTTGAACAGTTTGTCAGAAAATCAAGATATTGGTGTCTATGGATTCCTTGGATCATGCCGAATCCGACGATACCGATTCTTTCAATATTGGATGAATCACGTGTCCGCCATTTTGAATTTTGTCATAAATTGCAATATCTTTTAAACAATTTGACATATCTTCACAAAAATTGGTACGTATGACCTTGAGAATGTCCTGAAGGTACCTGAGAAGTTTCAGAACAGCGCCACCTACTGTTCCACAGATATAATGTTTTTTTCCAAAAATGCTTATAACTTTTGAAAACACTTTCCAAAATGTGTATGCTTTATGTCATTTTATTCCCTGGCTTATGCCGATTCCGATGATGTGTCATTTGTCATTTTCCTTAAATGTACCTGTCCGCCATATTGAAATAAATGTAAAACATTTTTTTCGCTACTCCTCCTACAATTTTTGTCCAATTTTGTCCAAAATCAGCTCAGATGATCTTTGGACCGAGCCGCATAGAAATGACTGAATGGAATTTTGATATTCGCTACTGTTCCCGAGATATTCATCTCTGATTGTGACCTTGCTTGTGTTTGTTGTCTTATGCTAGTTAGCTTAGCATGCTAATTGCTTAGCATGCTAACCAGTTGTCATTCTTTTTAATATGGCTCTTCAGCTATCAAGTTAGCCATGAGCTTCATTAGCATTAAGTTAGCTTAGCATGCTAATATGCTTTTTTTTGTAAATTCTTTCTTACACTAAAAGGTTTCTTCCACGGCAGGTTGAATATGTGTCATGAAGTAGCTCAATGTGTAAAGCCAGGTACCTGAAGAGCCCAGTACCCAAAGATAGCGGGTTCGAATCCCGTGTGGAGGGGTTTTATGAAAAAGTGTGTTTTGATTCCTTTATTGCCTCTTGGATTAGAAATAAATGCTTTTTGTTTCATGCTGTGTTCATTTTCATCTAAGCTTCTGTACATTCTGAGATCATTCTCGCCCATAATTCTGAACCAGCTGTTTCATGTTTGTTCATTTTCTGCTGTTTTTCCTCTTCCTGCTCTGTATTGCGCTACAGCATGATGAGCTGCAGAATGATCTAAAGTAAAGTTATTAAATATAACATTCAGTGCAGTTTTATTAAAATTCTTCATTTTAAGTTCATTTTCACATGAACTAATGAACTTCGGCATTTGTGCCAATATTCACCTTCACAGTGGTGCAATGAGATGTGCAATGGACGCTGAACCTGGAGGTCGTGGGTTCAAATCCCGTGTTGGGTGGTCATTATTCAATTGTGTGTAATGAGTCATTTTGATTCCTTTTTTATCCAAATAAGCATTGTACTAATATTTATTCCTCTTGAATTAGATACAAGTATTTTTAGTTCATTCTGTGTTCATTCTCATCTGAACTTCTATTGATTTTCATTTCATTTCCACCTGTCCTTCTGAACCAGCTGTTCTGCATGAACATTCAATTTCTGCTGTTTTTGCTCTACCTGCTCCGTATTGCGCTACTGCCCCTTCTGGGGCTTGGCCCCGAATTGCTGCTTGCAGCTATATTTTCTTTATGTATTTATTTAGCTTCTCATAGTTTT
This sequence comes from Ancherythroculter nigrocauda, assembly GCA_036281575.1. Lineage (NCBI taxonomy): Eukaryota > Metazoa > Chordata > Actinopteri > Cypriniformes > Xenocyprididae > Ancherythroculter > Ancherythroculter nigrocauda. The sequence goes on from VTFQ01000003.1 coordinate 59,898,878, forward strand.
TTTTTTTTTTGAGTCAGCCATTCTTATATATATATATATATATATATATATATATACACACACACACACACACACACACACTGAACAATGTCCAGCAGAGCTGTTGCCTGTGAATTAAATGTTCATTTCTCTACCATAAGCCGTCTTCAAAGGCGTTTGAGAGAATTTGGCAGTACATCCAACCGGCCTCACAACCGCAGACCACGTCTAACAATGGGAATTTACATGCCGGCCCACACCCCCGGCATCCGGGTATAAACAGGACCAGCATACTCACTTCCATTCATATTTTCCTGAGGAGCTGAGACAGGGAACCCGGCCATTCAGCGGTGATTCAGGGCTATGGCAAGGGGACAAAACGTCTCCGTTCACTCCTTCAGGGAACAGGGATTACAATAGTAACCTAGACGTTCACTTCTAACTTTTTATGACTGTCAACATAATATAAAAGCGAGTTGTGTATCATTGTATGGCTGATTGTTTATTACTTTAATTATCAAGGCACCATGATGACAGGAGTTGAAGAAAACTCAGGTAAGATAATAAAATAATGTGGTTTCTCATAAACAAATAAACACATCAATAGTCCTTTACAAAGATAAAGATTTACAAAATTTACTGAAGATACGTTTACAGTGGATTGCTCTCTTTGTCAAGTATAATTCTACTGCATGATCTCTCAAAGTGAATAATATCATCACATTATGATAAAGATGATAAAGACACTGAAAATGTTTGACATAATTTTGACATGAAATCTGAATCTGATGTGTTTTTGACACTTAGTTTTTAGCTGTCCTTGACTCCTGTTTGTTTATATTTGTGATTTCATAGAGAGTGAGCTTCTGAATACAGAAAATGAAAAAGAAGAAGAAAAACAATGATGGTAAGATAATTGCACATCAGTGAGTTTCTGGACTGAAACAGCCTGATTTCTCTCATTCATAATCAAAGTTGAGCATTTATTTGAAGTTTATGCTCTGTCTTGTTTAATTTCAGTATAAGTAATTTGATCAAGATCAGACTCTAGCTCTGTACTTCTCAGAGCATGTTATTCAGTACATTGTTCCTGTTTTTGCTGCTCTAAACACAAATTCTTGCTTATTTTACTTTCTAGAAATGAATATCTCTGCTTCTGTGGAGGAGAAAACTTAACAAAATGACAGACTGATGATTTTTCATCTTATCGACGTACAAATTTTCTTTCACAAGGACGATCTTTGTATGATTGAAACAAGCATCATATATATGAACTCGTGAATCAGTCACAAAACATCTGTATTGATAAAGCTGATAATGAGTTAATGACTGTAAACGACTGAGTGTCGCTGCTCATCATGAACTCTATAAATCTCAGGTTTACTGAATCATCTGGAGCTCGAAACCGTCTGTGCTTTCAGAACTTTGACTGTTTTTCAACTTTAACTGTTGCTTTTTGACCTTTCTGTCTGCTGGGCCACGCAGACAGTGTTGGACCTTCATCCTCAGATTATGAATCTACTCTTAAATATGCAGATACTTTGTTCTCAAGGAGGAACGAGATGAGAATCTCTTACTGGTAGTGGTGGCGAGATGAAGCCAAGTGGTTCCCAAAAGGGTTTATTTCTCGATGCTTCATTTTTGCTCACAATACCACCTGGTGGTCAAAGAGTGTAAAACAAGCAGATACATTACAGATGACCTGATGTGATCATGTGATACACTGTATTTAGCGCCAGTTTAGAAATAGGCTTAGAAATAAAGGTGGAGAAAAAAAAAAAAAAAACAGAGTAGAGTGATAAATGCATGGTGTAATAAAATAGTACATATTGAATGCAATGTAAAGAATTTCCTCTGAAATCATCTGTCAAGTGTAAAATGTGTTCAGACTTGAACAAAAATGTAAATTCAGATGGATATTTATGTCTTTAGGGAAGTATTAACATTGCAAGACATGCATTTTAATACAATTTTCAACATGAGTAGAATTAAACTGAATAAATCTGCTTAAATACAGAAAACAAACCGAAGAAGAAACAGGTGCACAAAGTAATCGGTAACCATGGCAACAAACAATGGCATAATCAGTAACCTAGGAAATGGAAAAGGGAAACAGGAACAGAACAGAGAGAAACAATGAAATACAAAAAACTCCATAAAGCAACATAAACCTGACAATAAATTTTACACTAAATGTTCTGCTTCATTTTTTTTTTCAGGGTGGAGAGTAGAGAAGGCATTTTTTTCTGGTTATTTAGCAACCAATGCAAAGGGATTGTTTTATTTTAACAGTGCTAATGTGATGATGCAGGACATGAACCAATAAAGTACTAAACACTGAATGCAATGTAAATCACTTTGAAAAAGATTCTGTCAAATGTAAAATGTGATAAGACTTCTATTTAAAACAAAAAAATATAATTAGGATGGAGATTTATGTGTCTTTATGGGAGTATGAACATCAAAACATGTCGTTTACAATTGTGTCCTACAGATCAAGACCAACTCAGTGGCACATGTTTGCAGTTTCTGTTTTCGCACTTCCTCTGTATTGTCTATTCTTACACATCGTCTCGTGCGTGTAAAGATATTCTGATCAAAATATACTGTTGAAGTGCAACGTGTACTTAATGTAACAAAAATGTCCCTTCGAAGCTTGTTGTTGGTCGCTATCGTTGTGTTCATCACCACAGAAGCTGTTTCAGGTATTACTATTTTTACTACTATTACTAATTTAATTTCGACCATAGTGGAGTTTATACCATCAATAGAAAAGAGCAGGAACAGAGATTCACATTGACTGTTATCGGTGAGTGAATATAGGTAATATCTGTCAATTTATTTTTTTAAGTTATATTCATTTTTACATTGTTAATATATATTCATTGTAATTTAACAATAACTGTTTTTACACTAACAGAAGTTGCCATGGTTAGTGTTTTAAACATACAGTAGTATCGCAGTGTTTATGTTAATATCATATATGGTAATCATTCAGTACCAGGATATATATTATACTGAATGATTACCATCACTGTATTGTGGCAGTACTATAGTACAGTGATGGTATCAGATTATGAAACAATGGTACTTTAATATACAGTATACCATGGTGTTGAAGTAAGTTCTTCCGAGAATACCATACAAAAACATGGCAGTACAATTGTGCTTTACTTGTTACACGTTCAGTTGCATTAAAACTGTATTAAAATACCATAGTTTTACCATCTGATTTTGTTCATTGTTTCTTTCACAATGCGGGTCTCCAAACCTGTGATAAAATAGACTGGACCAGTGATCGATCTATGAGAGAGATCTGTTAAATGGTGATAAAGCGATTTACTTCAACATTACTTACTAAAGCAGAAAATCACAAACTCAGATTACTTTATGTTTAGATGGTGCTGAGAGGTTCATGTTGCTCAGAAATTGTATTTACATTCAACAAGGGTTCAGACACTCACATCATGATTAAATATATTTGAATGAGATTGCATTAGAATTAGATGAAATATCAAAGCAAGTGTCGTTTATTAGAAGAATGGATGAGATCACAAGCACACTTCACCAGACAGACATTTCACAGAAAGAAGTTTGTTAGGTGTTCTCGCAATTCATCTTAAAATATGAAATCTTGATTTTTTTATGCTCTCAGTTGCTCTTCTCCACCCAAAGACTTATTTTGATGATTGTTTGTTTTAGAGAGACACTAAGCATGTTTAAATTTGGAGAAGAGATAAAACAAGAGCTGAGAACTGCATCATCTGGTTGTGGTTGATCGTCTTGTTTGCTGAACCCTTAAAAACCATGTTTGCTGTTTCTTCCTCTTTCTCTGTATTCTGCTTTCTCTGCATATTGCAGTGTATTTTTAAAGATCTAATTCTGATCATTTAAATGTGCTGAATTTGTTTTATAAACAGTATCTCACAGAATTGAGTACACTCCTCACATTTTTGTAAATATTTTATTATATCTTTTATTGTGACAACACTGAAGAAATGACACATTGCTACAATGTAAAGTAGTGAGTGTACAGCTTGTATAACAGTGTAAATTTTCTGTCCCCTCAAAATAACTCAACACACAGCCATTAATGTCTAAACAGCTGGCCACAAAAGTGAGTACACCCCTAAGTGAAAATGTCCAAATTGGGCCCAAAGTGTCAATATTTTGTGTGGCCACCATTATTTTCCAGCACTGCCTTAACCCTCTTGAGCATGGAGTCCTCTTCCACTCCTGCATGACGACATTGTGGAGCTGGTGGATGTTAGAGACCTTGCGCTCCTCCACCTTCTGTTTGAGGATGCCCCACAGATGCACAATAGGGTTTAGGTCTGGAGAGATTCTGTAGCAAGGCAGTGGTCGTCTTGGAGGTGTGTTTGGGTTGTTATCATGTTGGAATACTGCCCTGTGGCCCAGTCTCCGAAGGGAGGGGATCATGCTCTGCTCATTCATGGTTCCCTCAATGAACTGTAGCTCCCCAGTGCCGGCAGAGCTCATCCAGCCCGACCATGACACTCCCACCACCATGCTTGACTGTAGGCAAGAGGACATGGTTCCAGAGAACATGGTTCCAGTATGTCCTTAGTCTGCTTGTCTTCAGCAAACGGTTTGCGGGCTTTCTAGTGCATCATCTTTAGAAGAGGCTTCCTTCTGGGACGACAGCCATGCAGACCAATTTGATGCAGTGTGTGGCATATGGTCTGAGCACTGACAGGCTGACCCCCCATCCATTCAACCTCTGCAGCAATGCTGGCAGCACTCATATGTCTATTCCCCAAACATAACCTCTGGATATGACGCTGAGCACGTATACTCAGCTTCTTTCGTCGAAGTTGTTCTGAGTGGAACCTGTCCTGTTTAACTGCTGTATGGTCTTGGCCGACGTGTTGCAGATCAGTTTCAGGGTCTTGGCAAACTTCTTATACCCTATGCCATCTTTATGTAGAGCAACAATTCTTTTTTTCAGGTCCTCAGAGGGTTCTTTGCCATGAGGTGCCATGTTGAACTTCCAGTGACCAGTATGAGAGAGTGAGAGTAATAACACCAAATTTAACACACCTGCTCCTCATTCACAACTGAGACCTTGTAACACTATCGCTCCAGCAATTATCACAACATGAAAATTTGATACCGTCAAATGCTTAGGTAAATATATTCTGCTTTTTTTTTTTTATGCTGGGTGCCAGTGTTTAAAATGCATTTGACTAATCAGCATACACTCACATCACTGATAGTTCCTATAGTGCTGGTTTAGACCCGACTCGGAGCTAATTTAGTTCCCCCAAAAGGAGTTCCTAGAACTAAATTCACTCCTAGTTCCTGTGGTGTGAACCTAGTTCCTCCGCCAATAGTTCTAGGAACTATGAAAATGTTCCTCCTGTGCGAAAGCCCTTAATGTATCCTGCCTCAGATCCAGCTGTTTGTGGATTGAGTTGTGATGTGACTGTGGTTGGTTTGCTGTGAGACACTGAAGTGTTGTCATTGTAATGCTGGAGCTGGAGTGTCATGAGCACCAGTTGGAGTGCCCTAGTTAGCCACTAGAGGGCAATCCAACCCGGACTGTTCCTCACCACACCCTTGGACTTCATTTCTCATAACACACTTCCCGGACTCATTATCCTGTCATTGCACTGTTTTGTGTTTGATCATTAGTTCTGTCTATTTATACCTGGTTTGTTTCTGCTTTTGTTATTGTGGTTTCGTTTATGTCACTGGCTTTTGTTTCTGTTTTCTTTGTTTTGTATGGACTGTTCTATCTGGATTTTGACCCCTGCCTGTTTTGGATTACGTTTCTGGATTACCCCATTAAAGCTGCATTTGGATCTTACCTTCTTGTCTCTGTGCAAATGTGACAGAAACCTCAATCATACAAAGGTCCAGCAGTGTGGGTTTCCGGATCTGTCCTCCAGCTACCATGAGGGAGCGAATGGCTCAACTTTGGGCGTTGATGGCTCTACACCAGGAGGGATGGGAGGTAGGGTGCTTCGCCCAGACATTTTGGACCATGGCGGTGGGGCTGGGCTTTTAACAAATGCCTTGATGACCCTTTGCCTCAGTGGGAGATGGAGGGGCTTCAGATTCTGGATTTTTGGGGTTTTGTCAACTATCTCCACCATCGGAGTCGATGGGCAACACCGGGTCAACCAGAATCCGCTCCAACCCGTGAGTCCGCTCCAGAGCCCGCTCCAGCCCGTGAGGAGGTGGGCACTGAGTCACTGCTTCACCCACGTAAAAGGAGGAGGAGGAGGAAGGCTTCCTTCATCCTTCAAGGACCGGAGGCCTCCCCAGAGCCCGTTGTAGGCCTGGAGACCACCCCAGAGGCCGTTCTTGCGCCGCCCAAGCGCCTTGCCCTGCCGCCACCACCCAGGCCGTCTGTCCTGCTGAAGCCCACCTGGTCAGTTCCTCCAGCACCGCCCTGGTATTCAGCCAGGACCCCGACCTTCTTGGAGCCCCCGTGGTCTGTTCCTTCGGCTCCCCCCTGGCCTTCGGTCGGGGACTCTGGACCTGGCCCACCATCCCTTCCCCTGGTCCTCCTCCAGTCCACCTCCCTCCTGAGTTTTTTGTTTTATGTTTTGTCAGATGGAGCGTCTGGTAGCCGCTCCATAGAGGGGGGTACTGTCATGTGCAAACGTGACATGGAGAAAGCTGTCCTCCTTTCTTCATGGCAACAAACAAGAGGATAATCAGTAACCTAGGAAATGGAAAAGAAGCAGTAAAAGAAGGGAAACAATGAAATACAAAAAACTTCCATGAAACAACACAAACCTGACAATAAATTTTACACAAAACATTCTGATTCATTTTTTCTTTGGTGAGAGAAGAAAGGCCTTTTTTCTGTTTAATTTAGCAACCAATGCAAAGGGATTGTTTTACGCTAACAGTGCTAATGTGATGAGTTTGATGATGGACATGAACTAAAAATGTTAATGTAAAATGTGTTAATACTTCTATTTAAAACACAAAGTAATTCAGATGGAGATTGTTGTTTCTTTAGGGGAGTATGAACATCAAAACCGTGTCCTACATTACAGATCAGAGTGAAAGTTCAACTCAATGCCACGTTTAAGGTTTGTTTTTACACTTCCTCTATTTTCTCCATTTTTACACCTCGTCTCGTGCGTGTAAAGACATTCTGAGCAAAATATACCATCGAAGAAAAGTGCATCAACGTGTACTTTGTCTACAAAAATGTCACTTCGATGCTTGTTGTTGGTCGTCATCATTGTGTTCATCAGCACAGAAGCTGTTTCAGGTAGATCTACATGATGTTTATCAAAGATGGCACAGCATCTGTTTTTGTCAACCCTAAAGCAGTTTAGTTTTTAATGATATTATAGTGTATTGTAACCTAATTTACACATTAAATGACTGTAGTGAATGACAGAGACTTGTTTGTTGAATGTTGACTAACATACTCTCTTATATTTTATCCATCAGGTGAAGGTGTGATGAAAGCAGAGGGTGATAGAGTTTCTTTTCGTCCAGAAAAATTAATTCCTCCTGTCACCAGCATCATCTGGAAACACATCGCCACTGATGGAACTGTTGTCAAGGCGATTGAATGGGATGAAGGAGAAATTCTAATCCCGAATCCCAGATTCAGAGGCATCACAACTGTTGATGAGAAGACTGGACAAATCACTATAACTAATCTAAAAGTTGAACATAGTGGAGTTTATACCATTGACATCAACAGTAAAGAGCAGCAACAGAGATTCACATTGACTGTTATGGGTGAGTGAATATTGATTATATTGATTAATATTAATACTGTTAAAGCTGTTAAAGTAATAATTCTTATTAATACATGTTTAACAGTACTGCAGTGTTATTTAACATACCTTGAAAAACCATGTAAATACCATGATATGTTGTAATCATTCAGTATTTATATTGGATCACACATTAAACAAGGTCCTGACTCTCTCATAAAGAATAGGGGTGTGACCCATGTGTCCTGTCTAAATTGATAGCACAATGGTGCTTTTTTGGACATTAAATGCCATGGTATTTCCATCTGATTTTTTTTTTTCTTTTCTTTTCTTTTTTTTTTTCTTTCACAGAGCGGGTCCCCAAACCTGTGATAAAAACAGAGAAGATCAAAGATAACCCTGATGTTGTGAATTTAATATGTGAGTACAATGAAACGATCATCTGGAAGAATTCTGCTGGAGAAACACTGGAGGGTTCAAAACACCATCCGAAAGGAGAGATTTTAGGAATCAAATATGAAGGAAATCGAGTAAACTTCTACACCTGTACACTGAAGAACACAGCGAGTGAGGAGACCAGTGATCCGCTCTATGAGAGAGATCTGGGTAAGAACGTGATTTACTTTACCTGCATCTGAATGTGATTGCATTAGAATTTAATAATAAAATATAAAGACAAGATATTATATTAGAAGAGAGAATAACAGCACAAACACACTTTACCAGCCAAACATTTCACACAAAAAAAACGTTGTTAGGTGTTCTTGCAATTCATCTTGATTTTTAAAACCCTCAGTCGCTCTCCTTCATAAGGACTTATTTTCATATTTCTTTGTTTTGAGAGACACTAAGCAATTTTAAATAAATTTAAAGAAGAGTTGGAGCACAATCTCTGGCCTCCATCATCTGGTGTGGTCATTTTTCATGCATTATAGTGGTCATGGTTGACAATCTTGCTGGACACACACTTGTGACAGACATTGATATCAGACGTTTGTCATGAACATGAACAAGATGGCAGCAGTAACTGCTGAACCCTTAGAGAAAGAACAACATTAATGTTTGCGGTTTCTGTTTTCAAACTTCCTCTATATTCTCTGTTCTTACACTGCATTTCACTCTTTATTTTTAATAATCTAATTCTGGTCTTTAACTGTTTCCCAGCGTTGATGTTGATTTTTTTTTTTTTTTTTTTTTTTAATAAGCTTAATATATATGTTTTGTTTTTTTTAATTAGGTTTAAACATGAGTTTTGTCATTTGGATTATCATCGTTTTAATCTGCATTGCTTTTACCATCCTTGTTTATACCATCTTTAAACGGTAAGATTACTATTGTTTAATCTTTTAAAACATTTGAAACATATTTCTTTCATCTGTGCTTATCATTTGCTTAAAACTCAAAACATTTGTTCCACTCTCCCAAACTTAGGAAAAACTTCCATTTGCAACTCGTTTTATTTCCATAATGTGACATATCTGTGTGAAACCAGAATATAGCCAATTTTGCTAAAAAATTAATTAAATATATAATGCTTAAACATTGAAGAAAAGGAAAGATCATTTTGACGAAAGATTGAGAAGATAGACATTTTTAGTAAAGCGTGCACTCATTAATTGTTCAGTAGGAATGTGTATTAATAAAGTAAAGGCTCGATTATGATTTCATGTTGACTGTAAATGATTGAGTCTCACTGTTGTTGTTTAAGGTTATTGTGCTGATTGCTGTGAGAGACACAAGACGTCCAGAGTAAGTTTACTTCTTAATCAACTTCTGATCAACTTGAACTGTTTAAAATATACATTAAAAATGAGCATTTTTCCCCTCAGAAATGACAGTGATTGACTGATGCTCATCATGAACCTTGTGACTCTTCAAATGTAAAGATCTTCTCGACACATTTCTCTGATCATCGGCTCTAAATCTCAGCTTTACTGAATCATCTGGAGCTCTGAACCGTCTTTGCCTTCATAACTTTGAACATTTCTGAACAAGATGAAAATGTATTTTTGCAGGCGTGTTGAGTGATTGTGTATAAATAAATAGCTACTAAAAATGTGTATTATGTTAAGAAAAAAAAAACATTTACATGTCAATACATTTTGTTTAGTTTGTATTATGTAAATTACATATTTACAATTTAAAAGAATATAAATACTAGTGTGGCGTGAGAATGATGTAAGCTACAACCTACTGTAAATCATTTATTATAAAACAGCACACCCCAAATATTCACTCCAAAAAGAAAAAAAAGGAAAAATTAAAGCAGTTTATGCAGTTTACTTTTGTTATGCAGTGGATATTTTTCATGCACTATGTAGTGGTCGTGGTTTGTCTTGCTGGACACAGACACACACTTGTGCCAGACATTATCAAACAGTTGCAATGAACGTACACAAGATGGCAGCAGTTCTGTAAATTAACAGTGTTAGTAGCAATTCAATTGTTGATATCAAGAATATATATTTGCACTAGTAACAAATTAATGATATCAAAAAATATGATTTTTACAAGTAATAATTGTATTCCTGATATGTAAAATTGGAATTTCAACAAGTAAGAAATCAATTCTTGATATCAACAGTTGAATTTGAATGGCAGCATATGGTGACATTTCACTAGTGAAAATACAATTACTGATATCAAGAATTCATATCCTGAGAACGGCTTTCCATAAATGTCTTGTCTGTGCATTATAGTGAAGACAGACAACTCTGGACACATGTCCTATCATGTGTGCCTGTGAAAGACGACTGAGCCAATCAGATTAAGTATGGGGCGGAGCGACGCGTGTAGCCCCGCCCCATTCAGCAGCCAGGTGTATTTGAGGAGATGCTGCATGTTCATTTTTTCTGTTTTCTATCTTCCTTAATAACCGCTATTCTGTCGCCGTGTTTCCGTCTGAGCAAAATCTAGAGGAAAGTGAATAAAAGTGTACTTTTTCCTTCAAAAATGTCACTTCGACGTTTGACGTTCGTCTCCATCGTTGTGTTCATCACCACTGAAGCGGTTTTAGGTAAGATTTTAACGGTTAATCAGAAATCACGTGGTGTCCGTTTCTTTTTTGACAGTTATAAATAATTTCATAGTAGTTATGAAAAGAAACTAACTATGGTTTACTACGAAAATCAAAGTTTCGTTGTCTAATAATGAATATCAAATGATTGCGGTGTATTTTAGGTGTAGATTAACGATAGTTTCTGTCATGAATTTATCTTTTATTTTCGTCAGGACGGTGTAGAAAAGCTTTAGGTCGAAACTCGCGCGGTTCTTGGTTACTTCAAGCCATTTAGATTTAAAATGAAATGACTGAGATGTATTTTAGTTTATTGTACTCACAACAGTGGCCTAGTTTTGCGTTAGTTTTACGTTGTTATTTTAAGTTATCAGCCACATGTCAAGGTCTACACCTATACTAAAGGAGTGTAGATTGGTCCAGATTTTTTATAACATGGTAAGTTGATATATCACGATAATAATCATATTTATCATATGTATTTCATGTGGGCTACATTACATATTTCGATACCATACTATGTCCAAATACAGTAATTTAAAGCTACTTTAGGTACTTTATTTGTTGACATGTTCTTCAGAAATTAGCCAGCAGAGACTTGTGTGATGAATGATGACTAACATATTTGCTCATATTTATTCTTTAGGTGAAGATGTGTTGAAAGCAGTGGGTGATCAAGTTTCTTTTCGTCCAGACAAATTCATTCCTCCTGTCACAAGCATCATCTGGAAACACATCGCCACTGATGGAACTACTGTCAAGGTGATTGAATGGGATGAAGGAGAAATTCTAATCCCAAATCAGAGATTCAGAGACATCACAAAAGTTGATGAGAAGACTGGACAAATTAATATAACTAATCTAAAATTTGAACATAGTGGAGTTTATACCATTGACATTAACAGTAAAGAGCAGCAACAGAGATTCACCTTGACTGTTATGGGTGAGTGAATATTGATTATTGAAATTTGATAAGCCTAATTTTATAATCAAAATATTATAATGATAATGAATATAGTAATTTTTATCAGTGTTTGTGCTTTTTTTAATTTGTTTTGAAGCTAAATTGATTTTAAATTTATGATATCATCATAATATTCATCACACTGACAAAAGTTACCCAAGTATTATCTTGTGTTTTGTACTTGGTAGCATTCGTTTTTCACTGTTTCTTTCACAGAGCGAGTCCCCAAACCTGTCATAGAAGTGAATATGACAGAAGATAATCCTGATGTTGTGTATTTGAGATGTGAGTACAATGAAACGATCATCTGGAAGAATTCTGTTGGAAAAACACTGAAAGGCTCGAAGCTCAATCCGACAAGAGAGTCCATCACAGTCAAAAACAAAGGAAACCTAAAAAACTTCTACACCTGTACACTGAAGAACGCAGTGAGTGAGGAGACCAGTGATCCAGTCTATGAGAGTGATCTGTTTGAAGGTGAGACAGTGATTTATTTCAGCATTACTTACAATAGAAGAAAGTCACAGAGAGTCAGATTCATTTTGTTTTAGTTGGTGCTGAGATCCTCCTTCCTATTCAGAAGTTGTATTTATGAAATTCATACATTTTTAAGTCTCACTTAAATGTCCAAAAATGTTGCCATTGTACAGACATGGACATGATCACTGATGTAATGTGCTATCTGCAATGAAACATGGGACCAGGTCTGATCACATTGCATTTTGGTAGAATTTTTTTGTTGTTGTTGCAAATTATGAAGTGGAAAAATACCATTTAATAGATTGATAAGCCTCACAGATTGCTTTAAAGTCAGTGAAAAATGGCATTAATAACCCATTTTTTTAAATGTAGGGTGGGACTTGATTGTGAAATGTGGGCATTTTATATGCATTTTAATGCAGTAATGCACCTCAAGTCATTTCCTGCCAGTATTGAGAATCAAACCCACAACCTTCAGGTTACCCGTCTGGCTCTCTAACCATTAGGCCACAACTGCCCTTAAGTATAGTAGAATGAAGTGAAATATAAGAGAGATTGATGAATGGAAGTGAATAAGGAAAGTCGTTCAGAAGTCGAGAACAGTAGTACAGTAAACAGAAAATTACATTACTGTATCACAATCATATAACTGTATTGATATCATACTCTGTCCTATGATCAGAATTAGCACAAAACCTCATATCTTCATCACACACTACATAGACACTCATTATGAGTTTTATGTCAAGTTTAGTTCATGTAAGTGTGTTTGTAATGTGCCAACCTTCATTATAGTACTGTAACATCTTTCATTCAGCAAATAATCTGATGTTCTTTTTCTTCAGATGTGACAAGCAAAGAACTTTTGGGGATACTGATTGCCATCACAATCATCCAAATCATCATCATTAGCTTCCACTTTGTCCAGTATAAAGACAGCCCTGAATTTATCAGTAGGTTTCCTATTGTGTTTTATCTTTTATAATATGTGTTTTTTGCTTAGAAGCTTGAGTTTTTAGATTCCCTTATTTTTCTCCAACCGCTAGACAGAAGTGTGTTTCTTTATGATTTAGGATTATTTTAAAACATAAAGCTCAAGAGATTATTTTTAGTTTATTTTGAAAGGCTCTTAAAGTGATATTAATGCAGGAAAAAGAAACATAGAAGAGCTGCAAGTGTTTTCCTTTAATTTGATCCTTGTTTTGCATTCTTATGAATCTCTTTAGTTCTGTGTGTTTGATACTTGTGTGTAATACTGGCAAAACATTAATTGTTTCAAAGTGATCAAAAATTGATCAGTTTGTTGTTGTTTTTTTACACCAGAGTTTGTTGAAGACCACTGTCCATTAATCGATGGTGAGTTTATGTTTGTTTGATTGATTTTATTCTTATGAAATTATGCCATACCAGCAATTCACTCTTAAAATACTTCATATAGGTAATTTGATGAACATTTAATTTCTTTAAACACTTATTTTTCTTTCTTGAAAAATGTATTTATTAGCATTTCATTGGTTTTTTTAGTTGGCATTTAGGCCATTCTTTTTTATATATATAATAAATATATATTGTTTATTGTTATTAGTAATTTACTCTTTATCATTGTGCATGAAATGGATAAACTCATGAATCTTCTTTCTTTCTCACAAATGATCCTGAAGGACTATATTCTCCAGCACTGGCAAACATTAATGGTAAGATGTAATAATCTGTCAATACAAATATTCCAAAAATATCTACAGTGTATTCTCAATAAAGCTAATGTGATTACGGTTTGTTCTGAAGCTGCTTTTAATACTTATTTCATAAATTTAACTAAGCAGTATCGGGTACACCAGTGAATGAATCCAGATGGTTTAAATTAGGGTTTACTCAAACTAGGCAGTAGGGGTGGGAATCTTTAGTCACCTCATGATCCAATCCATATCCGATTCCGATTCTGGGAGTCACAATCGATGCCAAAGATTCTACTTTTAAAAAAAAAAAATATTAATTTAGTTTGCCGACTTGAAAATCTTAAAATCCTTACATTTACATATCCTTACATAAGTAATTATAAGTACTTTTTAAAAACAATTACAAATTAAAATAATTATATGTTAAGAATTTTAAACTAATATAACTTCAAAACATACTACAATTCCTGTTCATCAATAAGCTGAGAATTTGACCCGTTATAGACCCCATTATACTTGAATTAATTACATTAATTTAAAAGTGTTCACAAAAGTAGTAGCTCTGGCACGGTTAGCGCTCACACTGCATATGTGCCGCGCCCTGGCCCACATCTTCCAAGCGGGCCAGGGACTGCTAAACGAACCATGCCCGGGCAAGGTAAGGAGCAATCACACTAGTTAAAGGTGCCCTCGAATGAAAAATTGAATTGATCTTGGCATAGTTGAATAACAAGAGTTCAGTACATGGAAAAGACATACACTGAGTTTCAAACTCCATTGTTTCCTCCTCCTCATATAAATCTCATTTGTTTAAAAGACCTCAGAAGAACAGGCAAATCTCAACATAACACCGACTGTTACATAACAGTCGGGATTATTAATATGTACGCCCCCAATATTTGCATATGCCAGCCCATGTTCAAGGCATTAGACAAGGAAAGGCAGTATTAACGGCTGGATCTGTGCACAGACAAGGTAAGCAAGCAAGAACAACAGCGAAAAATGGCAGATGGAGCAATAATAACTGACATGATATCATGATATTTTAAGTATTTTTAGATATTTTTGTCTTTCTAAATGTTTCGTTAGCATGTTGCTAATGTAATGTTAAATGTGGTTAAAGTTACCATCGTTTATTACTGTATTCACGGAGACAAGAGCCATCGCTATTTTCATTTTTAAACACTTCCAGTCTGTATAATGCATAAACACAAACTTTCTTTATAAATCTCTCCAACAGTGTGTAATGTTAGCTTTAGCCACGCAGCATAGCATCAAACTCATTCAGAATCAAATGTAAACATCCAAATAAATACTATACTTACATGATCCGATGTATGCAAGCAGCATGCATGACGAACATCTTATAAAGATCCATTTTGAGGGTTATATTAGCTGTGTAAACTGTGTTTATGCTGTTCAAGGCAAGCGCGAGCTCCGGGGGAGGGGGAGCACGAGAATTAAAGGGGCCGCAACCTATATATCGGTGCATAGTTAATGATGCCCCAAAATAGGCAGTTAAAAAAATGAATTAAAAAAAATCTATGGGGTATTTTGTGCTGAAACTTCACAGACACATTCAGGGGACACCTTAGACTTATATTACATCTTTTAAAAAAGAAGTTTTAGGGCACCTTTAAACAAACCTGGCTTTGGGGTCAAGCACGCATGGGCACGGTTCATAGCGTCTAGTGCAGTGATTCTCAACCGGTGAGCCGCGGCCCACTAGTGGGCCTTGGAGTGCCATCTGGTTGGCCACGTAAGCAGTGTTAGACTACCCCCAAATTATTATTTTTTTTTTGATTGACAAATCTTGCTAGGCCTACTCCACAAACCACCAACAGAGCATATAAAATACCAAAAATAATAATAATAGTTTTTTTTAAAGCATCGCGAGTAAAACACTGCGTTTATACTATGGTTTATACTGAACTGTCTCTTTACGACCACAACAAACGGGACACTTTTCAGACGCGCATTCCGACTTCCAGGCGCCAGTCAAACGAGTGCGGAAAAGGTGTTGGGTGACTACGAGGGAGCTTTAGTTGAACAACAGTGAACTGCGGTCAGATGTTGTCAGCCTATGTCGGTAAAATTAACACGACTGCTCAAAACGCGCACTCAAGAATTGCATGCGCAAATGCGCCAGCGCGCGCTGCATAATTACTTTATTATAGCTTAAATAAAGCGCAATAGAAACTACGAGCAATGACCGTCATTGTTCTGTTGTAAATTAAAGCTGAGTTCAGACTGCACGATTTTAGCCCCAATTTTGGCTCGCCGACAGGTTTTCAGAAATCGCCGACAAATGCCCGAAATCACAGGCAAATCGGTGCTCGTTCACGCGAGTGACAATCACGCAGTGTGAATGAGCAAAGACGCGATCTGAGAGAATCGCCGACGAGTCGCCGATGCCCGTGAGATATTTGGCATGCTAAATATCTGGACCGATCGGCGATTCAAAATCCTGCTGTGTGAAAAGTGTTATGACTGAAAACTACATCGGCGATGACCGACAGCCAATGAGAGAGCAAGATACAGAGCAGCGGGGAGTTCGGGGAGGAGTTATAGAGTTGTCGGCGATTCTTCCTATTGTAAAGTCATGCAGTGTGAAACCTTCTGTCGCCGATCCATCGTGCAGTTTGAACACAGCAGCGACTGAATGCTGGCCAAGATAGTCATGCAGTGTGAAAAGAACAGTGACCCGACTACTTTGAAAATCGTGCAGTCTGAACTCGTCTTAAGTCATGAAACTACCACACTTGCGATTAAAGCTGCCTCAAAATTGTGCATGCATGTATTTGTTGACATGGTTTTAAAGCTATTGTTATCCAATTTGTTGGACTTAAAACGTCTTAAAAATGCACATATGTACACCAACGAAATCTAAATGTTCTTGGGGGAGCATGCCCCCGTACCCCTATTAAACAACATATTTTCTGACCTCGGTAATTACACCCTGCGTATGGCCCAGCTTGTATTCTATCTAATGAAATCTCAGGTAAACGTGTATGTAAAAAAAATATAAATAAATTCTTCAAAACATCCCCCTCTGTTTTTTTCACAAATCGCACCCTGTATATATATATATATATATATATATATAAAATAATACAGTCATGTTAATATCACTAATAGTATTTGATAAATTACGTAATAGTATTTGATAAATTACGTAAATTGGGGTGAATGAACTTCTTTAAATGAATACAGAGAATGTTCCCCTCTTGTGTGTCTGACTTATTGTAACAGGTATTTTAGCATGGATGTATTATTAATTATTTTGTTAAAAGAGTGTTCCCCTTGTGTGTCTGAACCAGTCATTAGTCTTACCTGCCCTGTTACAAGAATAAATGGTTAACGTTACTGAGTAAACCTGCCAAGTCTTAAAGGTGCCCTAGAATTTTTTTTTTACAAGATGTAATATAAGTCTAAGGTGTCCCCTGAATGTGTCTGTGAAGTTTCAGCTCAAAATACCCCATAGATTTTTTTTTAATTAATTTTTTTAACTGCCTATTTTGGGGCATCAACTATGTACCGATTCAGGGGCTGCGGCCCCTTTAAATCTCATGCTCACTGCCCACCGAGCTCGCGACTGTAATACAGTGCAAAAAAAAAAGTTCACACAGCTAATATAACCCTCAAATGGATCTTTATAAGATGTTCGTCATGCATGCTGCATGCATACATCGGATCATGTGAGTATAGTATTTATTTGGATGTTTACATTTGATTCTGAATGAGATTGATAGTGCTCCGTGGCTAAAGCTAACATTACAGACTGTTGGAGAGATTTATAAAGAATGAAGTTGTGTTTATGAATTATACAGACTGCAAGTGTTTAAAAATGAAAATAACGACGGCTCTTGTCTCTGTGAATACAGTAAGAAACAATGTAAATAACTTTAACCACATTTAACAGTAGCCTACATTAGCAACATTTAGAAAGACAATTTACAAATATCACTAAAAATATCATGATATCATGGATCATGTCAGTTATTATTGCTCCATCTGCCATTTTTCGCTATTGTTCTTGCTTGCTTACCTAGTCTGATGATTCAGCTGTGCACAGATCCAGACGTTAATACTGGCTGCCCTTGTGTAATGCCATGAACATGAGCTGGCATATGCAAATATTGAGATCATACATATTAATGATCCCGACTGTTGCGTAACAGTTGGTGTTATGTTGAGATTCGCCTGTTCTTCGGAGGTCTTTTAAACAAATGAGATTTACATTAGAAGGAGGAAACAATGGAGTTTGAAACTCACTGTATGTCTTTTCCATGTACTGAACTCTTGTTATTCAACTATGCCAAGGTAAATTCAATTTTTGATTCTAGGGCACCTTTAATATATACAAGGACAGTTTTCATCTATATAGCTGATTTGACCTAGTCTGTTACAGTGGCATAACAGATTAACAGTGGAGTATATCATTGTACTTTTTGAATTTTCTGTTATTTTTGTTCATACTATCATATTTGGAAAGGTGGTCCTCAGAATGCTTTTAAACATTCATTGGTGGGCCATGAGTTGCAAAAGGTTGAGAACCCCTGGTCTAGTGTGAATACACCCATAAGCCCTAGGTATACTTAGGCCATCCGCATTCGTGCACCGTCCGCATAGCGTAATTTTCGTCATGCAGAGGGCTCGGTTCACAAATTTCAAGACCGCGCGGACGGTGCGCGTGCAACAGCGCATGCACAAGCAGAACAGAAGAGTCCACTAGGTGGCAATATGCACAGTACTGAGCACAATGTGAAGAAGAGTGTGTAAAGAGTGTAACTCAGAAGCATGCCTTCTCCATCGTTTTTGATTCCTGTTCTCTTGGTGTATCTATGTTGCAATGGTGGATGCACTATTTTTCTTCTCCGATCCTGCCCAGCGAATGTCCGGTTGATGAAGTATAGAAACAGTTGTACTGCGCATGTGTCGAACTCGGTCATCCACGCGCATCCGTGGTTTAGTATAGATGCACGGACGCGACTGCGCGCGAGATGCGTCCGGGCTCGGAAAGTGAAGTATACTCGGGGCTTTAGAGTATGATTGTGGTTAGTTGAGCACCAAGGCATCAGTTCACTTCTAACTTTTTATGACTGTCAACATAATATAAAATAAGAGTTGTATTACTCTCCCTCATGTCATTCCAAACCTGTAAGACTTTCATTCGTCTTTAGAAGATATTTTTGAGATTTCCTTTCATTGACTGCCTTTGCAACTGAAACTTAAAGTTCATAAAGAGATCATAAAGATAATCCATATGAATAGAGTGAGTTAATCCACATTTTCTGAAGAGACTCGATTCCTTGTTATGATGAAGTGATAATTTAGGCTTTTACTCACATGTAAACACTGATCAGCAAACATAAGCAGAAGCTGAACATGAATAACGCATAAGAACAAACCTCGTTACTGCCATTAAAAGCTTGGATGTGTCAGGATATTTATTAATATAACTCTGATTGTGTTCAGCAGAAAGAAGAAAGTCACCTAGGATGGCTTGAGGGTGAGTAAAGCTTTCATTTGAAAGGGAACTAATCCTTTAACTTAAATTTATAGTTTATAGTTATTAATCTTCGTCAAGTATAATTCTACTGCATGATCTCTCAAAGTGAATAATATCATCACATTATGATGATAAAGACACTGGAAAAATTTTGATAAGCATAGCAATGTTTATAATTCTTTACTCTGCATTCTCTGAATCTGATGTGTTTTTGACACTTATTTTTAGCTGTCCTTGAAGAAGAAGAAGACTATTCATCTTATCAACTTACAGATTTTCTTTTCTTTGTTACCAAACATTTCATTGTGGGAAACCATTATATGCATTATGTTGTTTTTTTTTATCTGTTACGTTTGGCTGTTGCGGGAGAGAAGTATATAAAGGGGTGTCCAAACGAGTCATGAACCACAATCTGCTGACCTAATCTTTACTTTTAAGAATCCAGAAGTTAGTATGGAGGTTTACATTAAGATGTGTTCACCAAAATGGACATCTTGAAAAGGGGGAATAAATTGGTGTATTTTGAGACTGAATTTGATTTTTATGACAACTGCATTTTGGGGTTGGATGTGAAAGTGCCCTTCATCAGATATGATTATCAATGTGAGGAGTGGCAAGCAGTAACTAGAGTGTTTGTTGAAGGGTAGAAGTAAGCTACATACTTACCAAACTGGAAAAACCATTCCTGGAAGAAGTACTTAAAGGATTAGTTCACTTTTAAATAAACTTTTCCTGATAATTTACTCACCCCCTTGTCATTCAAGATGTCCATGTCTTTCTTTCTTCAGTCGAAAGGAAATTAAAGTTTTTGATGAAAACATTCCAGGATTTTTCTCCTTATGGTAGACTTGAATGGGCACCAAACGATTGAAGGTCAAAATTAGTTTCACTGCAGCTTCAAACTGTTCTACATGATCCCAGATGAGAAATAAGGGTCTTATCTAGTGAAATCATTGCTCATTTTCTGAAAAAAAAAAAAGAAAATTATATAAGTTTTAACCTTAAATGCTCATCTTAAACTAGCTCTCTTCTTCTTCTCCGCTATTAGAATTCCAGCAGTGTAGACACTGCTAAGTAAATTACTGCCCTCCACATGGTCAAAGTTTGAACTAATTTTTATATGCAATATGCTAGTTCAATAGTATATAACAATTAGTTCAAACTTTGACCTGTGGAGGGCAGCAATACACTTAGCAGCATCTACACTGCTGGAATTCTAATAAAGAAGAAGAAGAAGAGAGCTAGTTCAAGATGAGCATTTAAGGTTAAAACTTATATAATTTTCTTTTTTTTTTTTTCAGAAAATGAGCGATGGTTTCACTAGATAAGACCCTTATTTCTCATCTGGGATCATGTAGAACAGTTTGAAGCTGCAGTGAAACTAATTTTGACCTTCAATCGTTTGGTGCCCATTCAAGTCTACCATAAGGAGAAAAATCCTGGAATGTTTTCATCAAAAACTTTAATTTCTTTTCAACTGAAGAAAGAAAGACATGGACATCTTGGATGACATGGGGGTGAGTAAATTATCAGGAAAAGTTTATTTAAAAGTGAACTAATCCTTTAATGGCACTACAACCAGTAATTTAAAGGATTCCCTGTTGCTGTACATGTCTGAACAAGAAAGAGCTGTCACTATGAGCGCTTTGAAAGACTTTGACTCGGATGAATGGTTTGATGTTCTTGAGTGCAAAATGTCCCTAACAAGGACAATCTGGTCCCTCTGCTGGCACAAATGGGACACAAAGACATCATACAGGCCCCAATGTATGTGATCGAGTGCTGGCGTCCCATTATGATAAATGTTAGGATGCTAGCACTAGATGGTTTGCACTTTGCAATTCAAACAAAAACTGAGCTGTTCCTCCTCCAGATGACGTGACGGCACCCCAGACAACAGTTGCACGCTGTCTGAAAAAGTACATTTTCTGAAATTGATCTGAACACCCTTCAGCTTTTCCTCCGGTTCTGTACTGGTTCAGATTTCACAGAGAAGCCTGTTACAGTTTTCCTTGCAGACCACAAACACACATGTGGATGCATTTTAAAGCTGTCAATGGGCTATCACACTGAATTCATAATTCACATTTATTTGTATAGCGCTTTTTATGATGCATATCGTTTTAAAGCAGCTTTACAGAGAATGCATGTCAACATTGCAATTTAAAGAATACAGTTAGCAAATAATGTACAAGTTAATTTACAATCACAGCAGTTTAACTGAAGGTAGAAGCAATGAGCTCCTGGAAAAAAGAATTACATATTAACAATAATTAGGACATATAGAAATTTGGGAATGTGCATGTTGATCCAGATGATTGTGTCTTCTGAAGTCATCTCAGGAGTTGGTGCCGTGTCTTCATAGGTGTTGATCATCTGAGGTCTGAACTGAAAGCTGATGTCCTCTAAAGATCCTCACAAGCTCAGTGTGGGTTATGGATATTATTTAAGCCCACGAAGTTGACAAGCACAATTCTGTGACCAAAAATGTGAAGAAATCAAGAAACGTAGTCCCAAGCAGAAACTTGTACACAAAAAAGTAAATTGGCCCAACATTTAGGATAATAGCACTGTTTTCAGGATACAAAATCAGTTCAGTAGTTGGTCATATTTCAGAGCTGTTTGACATGGCTATGTTCAGGGGAACGTGAAGTAGAACTGAATGTATCAGTTTCCTCCAAAACTAAATATGCAGTACAGGATTGGTTTTGTCCAGTCTTTATCTTAATTATACAGCACATGTTGTTATGTAGGCTATATTATTTGGTTTCTACTTGATTTGGTTAAGTTGGTTCATATATGAAATTACACTTATGTGTGCACTTGCTTGTGAACATTATAGCAACTGTGCATTTCTTTTTCTGAGTTTTTATAATAACTATATTTTTGGAGTTTTCAAATAAACTGTGAATTTAGTTGACGTGTTCTGACTTCTGATCTTTGTTTGTGGATGTTTTAAAATGGTTAGCCAAGAGTTGTGCATGGTCTTCGGACCATAGCATTAAAATAAAGACATGTTATCCCTGATTTAAAGGGATTAATAAACAAAGACTTAAACTGTGTGGTCCTTGACATATAATACACCAAATTAAATTAATGGGGAAAAATACATTTTATTACAAATTTCTGTAAGCATTTAACTGGCATTCAACCTCTTGACAGCAATTATAATTTGTGTCTTTACACTGTCCAATAAGACATTTGAAACGTGAATAACAAAATCTAAATACTTGACAAGCATCCTGATTTTAAATATGACCCTACACACTCATTCTTTGATATGTCACAAATGTAGTTTCAGATCATCAGATAAACAACAATAAACAATTTATAATAGGCAAGTAATGTACAAATATGAATTCATAGTTACATGTATTTACACAATTTACAGTGCTGAATTATAGCAGCCTTAAAATTCATGCAATTAAGGCAAAAATGCAGTCAGTGTATGAGTGTACCCAGGTGAAAGAAGTGCACTTACTTAAAGTGCTCTATTTTCACCTACTAATTTTGTACTTAATAAAGTAAAGAACATTTTTTAGTACTTAGGATAATCTTAAGAAAATCTAATACATACATAATATGTATCTAATACTTTCATAACACAGATATTATGTTAAAAGCACATTTTAGTTCATATTTATTGTGTCTCAAAATAGCACAGTTGAACAGGGATTGTTTTAAATGCAGTGCAAATGTTATGAGTTTGAACTAATAAAGTAGTAAACATTGAATGCGGTGTAAATCACTTTGGATAAAATGTGAATGCATCTTGTTAAGACAAAATTCTAATTCAGAAGATTTGTGTCATTAGTAAAGTATGAACATCAAAAGATGCATATAAAAAAAAAATGTTTAATCAGTTTTAAATTGTGTCCTTCAGTACAGTTTAGTTTGTATTATGTAAATTATATATTTGCAATTTAAATAAATATAAATACTGGTGTGGTGTCAGAAAAGATGTGAGCTACAACCTACTGTAAATCAGTTATTATAAAACAGCACACTCCAAATCGAAAATATAAAAAGAAAAAAATTAAAGCAGTTTATTGAAGCAGTTTATGCAGTGCACTTTATTGTTATACACTGGATATTTTTCATGCACTAGACCAAACCGAAGCTTTCTATCATAATTAATTTATCTTGCCATTGCGGGATAAGCTAATGTTGTCTGTGCATTATAGTGAAAACAACTCGGAACAATCTCAGTCCTATCATGTGTGCCTGTGAAAGACGACCGAGCCAATCAGAGTAGGTATGGGGCGGAGCGACGCTTGGAGCCCCGCCCCATTAAGCAGTCAGGCGTATTTGAGGAGATGCTGCATGTTTTTATTTTCTGTTTCATATAACGTGTTTGCGTCTCTGTGCAAAATCTAGAAGAAAAGTGAATAAAAGTGTATTTTTTCTAACAAAAATGTCACTTCGAAGTTTGACGTTGGTCTCCATCGTTGTGTTCATCACCACTGAAGCGGTTTCAGGTAAGTTAAATACTTACCATCATTTTGGAAATGACACGGTGTTCATTCTTTGGCGGTTATAAATAACATCGTAGTTTTGTATTCTATATTACAATTGTCTAACGATTGCAGTGTATTTTAGGTATAGATTCACAATATTTCTTATAAAGACCTTATCAATTACTTTCGTTATTTATCAGCCTCAAGCCAGATTGTAAAAACTGTTTGACGGGACCCTAATAGTAATATCTATACTATGCCTATATATTTATAATGATTTCCGTATTCATGTAACAGGACAATTCTCTGGACTCTCTAGATCAATAATTATCAAAAAAAAAGTTATACTTTACCCTTTGGGTCACTTTAACAGGGTCATTTAGAAAATGGCTGTGGCAAAATATACTCAAAAGCCTATAAATCCTAAATGAAAACTATACCTAAATGAGAACTTCACGAAATTAAGCGAGCACATGCAGCATATGACTCTAAAGAAGCATGCCAACTTTTACGGAGATCTGACCATAGGTGCCTGTTTTGGCTGAAAATGGTCTGTTCCTTCAATGATTTAAGTGGTTACCTGCTTGCTAAATAAAACTTAATCTTTCTACACATATGTGCTTAAAGGGCTTAAATGCTTGAACCCCTGCTTGAATTAATTGTTTAATTGTTTCTTTCACAGAGCGGGTCCCCAAACCTGTGATAAAAATAGAGCCGAGTGATAACCCTGATGTTGTGTATTTGAGATGTGAATACAGTGAAACGATCATCTGGAAGAATTCTGCTGGAGAAACACTGACGGGTTCACCAATCACTCCGAAAGGAGAGTCCATCACAGTCAAAAACGAAGGGAATCCAGAAAACTTCTACACCTGTACACTTGATAACGGCGCAAGTAAAGAAACCAGTGATCCGGTCTATGAGAGAGATCTGTTCAAAGATGAGACGACATAAATCTGAAAGTAACTAGATGAATATGCTTGTTTCTATCGATTGTCATAATTCAGTAATGCAAGATGCAATTTAATAATCTAATTCTGATCATTTATAAATGTGTCTCCCAGGAGATTGTTTCATATGCATAACCTATTGTTTTTTCTTCACTAGAATCAAACACAGGATTTATCATCGCAATTGTCATTTCTGCGATCGCTGTGATTATCATCCTTTTCCTGATTATAATTGTGTTTCACTGTAAGATCATTTAAAACATATTAAAGCATTTCCTTTCTGTGTTTATAATTTGCTCAAAACATTCTATCCATTATGAACTCATGAATCACATAATATCTCTATTAATAAGACTGATAATGAGTTCATGACTGTAAACGACTGAGTGTCGCTGTTGTTCTTGTTCTTTAAGGTGATTGTGCTGCTTCCTGTGGGAGACACAAGATTTACAAGAGTAAGTTTAATTAATTAATTTATTATTGGCAAATAATTACTATGTTTTATAATGTGAAATACTGTTTTCCCCTCAGAAATAACAGCTGTGAGTGTGTGATTGATGCTGGACTCCATGGACTCATGGACTCTATAAATCTCAGCTTTACTGAATCATCTGGAGCTCTAAACCGTCTTCATAACTTTGACTGTTATTAAACTTTGACTGTTGCTTTTTGACCTTTCTGTCTGCTGGGCCGCACAAACGGTGTTGGAAATTCAGGTTATGAATCTATGAATCTAAATATGCAGATACTTTATTCTCAATGAGTGACAAGATGAGAACCTCTTACTGGCACCAAACAGAGAGTTGCAGGTGTACACATATAAATGCATGGTATAGTAAAATAGTACACATTGAATGCAGTGTAAATAACTTCAAATAAAATCGTATGTCAAGTGTAAAATGTGTTAAGACTTTTATTTAAAAACAAAATAAAAATTTAATTTCAGATGGAGATTTCTTTGTTTTTAGGGAAGTATGAACATTGCAAAACATGCATTTTCATACATTTTTAAAAACTGTGAAGTGAAAGTGGAAGATCAGCACAATTATGCATATTTACGGTTTCTGTTTTCACACTTTCTCTATTTTCTCTTCTTATACAATTCCTTCATAACTTTGACTGTTATTGAACTTTGACTGTTGTTTTTTGACCTTTCTGTCTGCTGGGCCGCACAAACAGTGTTGGACCTTCATCCTCAGGTTATGAATATATGAATCTACTGTTAAATATGCAGATTGTTTGTTCTCAAGAAGGGACGAGATGAGAAATTTTGCAGGCGTACACAGTGAATGTAGTGTAAATCACTTCAAAAAAATATAATCTATTAAATGTGAAATGTGTTAATTTTTATTTAAAAAAATAATTCAAATGAAGATTTATTTGTCTTTAGGGAAGTATAAACATTGCAAGCATGCAATGTTGCATTTTAATAAAATGCATTTTAATAAAATTTCAAAATGTGAAGTGAAAGTGGAAGATCAGCACAATTATGCACAATTATTTCTGATCATGCTTTTGGTCAGCGCAGTCGGTGGAGAGCAACTGCGCTCGACTGCAGAATCCGACACGTCCGCCTCGCACTCGCGAGAGGTTTTTGACACACGTCGGCATGACATCAGAGCAAGGCGGCCCACCCTCGGACACATTTCTAACCGGCATGCATCTCGCGGTGATCACCGGTGATCGGTTCTGCGCAGAATTTGCTCATCTCAAACAAGCCTAAAGCAATGAAAACATAACAATAAGACATACATAAACCTCAAAATAAAACATGAAACAAAACCAAGACTATACATGACATATATAATCTAAAGTTAATGCTAAATTCATTCTGAACTCCTGAATTTTTCCCTCAGAATTGTGAGTTATAAAGTCAGAATTGTGAGATAAAAAGTTCAGTTATAAAGTCAAATTCTTTTTTCTCATAATTGCGAGTTTATATCTCACAATTCTGACTTTATATCTCGGAATTGCAACTTTGTATCACGCAGTTCTGAGAAAATAAGTCGCAATTCACTTCCATAGTTATGTGACAGGAATACAGACACACGAACACTCACACAAACACACGCAGCAATTGTTTTGTGCTAAATTTAAAGTAATAAAAGTAATACACTACAATGTTTTTTGTCACTTTAAATGGTTCACTTTATTCAAAACTGATTATTCTTTGTTCTTCAGTAATGTAAATTAAGTTTGTGAGGATCTTATTTCAGCAAATCGCCTCTCATTGTTCATCTATCCCCAGCTACAAATAAGTTGTAGCAACGGAACTCTTTGTGTTTGATGTTAACTCACATAACTCATTTTTGACACCTGTACAAGTGAGTTATATTTGTAGTAGACAAATGTGACAACTATGAATCAGATTTTGAGAGATTTAGCACAAACAACCAATGAGCATTGCTCAAACAAAAGGTGTTACTTTCATCCCCGGTCTCCTCTAAAACATTGAATGCAATGTAAATCACTTTGAATAAAATTTTCTGTCAAATGCAAAATGTGTTAAGACGTCCATTTAAAATATATATATATTTCAGATGGAGATTTATGTGTCTTTAGGAAAGTATGAACATTAAACATGCACTTTAAAGTTGTGTCCTATGGATCAGAGTGAAAGACCAACTCAATGCCGCATGTTTGTGGTTTCTATTTTTGTACTTCCTCTGTATTCTCCATTCTTACACCTCGTCTTTTACATGTAAAGACATTCTGAGCAAAATTTACTGTCGAAGAAAAGTTTATCACCATGTACTTTGTCTAACAAAAATGTCACTTCGAAGCTTGTTGTTGGTCGTCATCGTTGTGTTCATCACCACAGAAGCTGTTTCAGGTAGATCTACATGATGTTTATTAAGTTTAATCAAAGATGGCGCAGGATCTGTTTTTTGTCGACCCTAAAGCTGTTTAGTTTTTAATGATATCATAGTGTATTGTAAATTTACAAATATTAAATGACTGCAGTGAATGACAGAGACTTGCTTGTTGAATGTTGACTAACATACTATTTTATATTTTATTCATCAGGTGAAGATGTGATGAAAGCAGTGGGTGATCAAGTTTCTTTTCGTCCAGACAAATTCATTCCTTCTGTCACCAGCATCATCTGGAAACACATAAACACTGCTGGAACTGTTGTCAAGGCGATTGAATGGGATGAAGGAGAAATTCTAATCCCGAATCCGAGATTCAAAAACATCACAACTGTTGATGAGAAGACTGGACAAATTAATATAACTAATTTAACTGTCGAACACAGTGGAGTTTATACCATTGACATCAACAGTAAAGAGCAGCAACAGAGATTCAACTTGACTGTTATGGGTGAGTGAATATTGATTATTATATTGATTAATATTAATACTGTAAAATCATATTGTTATTATGATTTGTTTACTTAAAGGGGCCCTTGATTATGATTTCCCTTTTTTAACTTTAGTTAGTGTGTAATGTTGCTGTTTGATCATAAACAACATCTGCAAAGTTACAACACTCAAAGTTCAATGCAA
Source organism: Ancherythroculter nigrocauda (assembly GCA_036281575.1). Lineage (NCBI taxonomy): Eukaryota > Metazoa > Chordata > Actinopteri > Cypriniformes > Xenocyprididae > Ancherythroculter > Ancherythroculter nigrocauda. The sequence goes on from VTFQ01000003.1 coordinate 59,927,136, forward strand.
AGGGAGATATTTTCTTTTACAGAAATCGCTTTTTAAGGACTACAACAAATGACGAGTAGGGACTACAACAAGCTTCTTCTCGGTTAGTGACATCACAAACCCCCAAATTTACATAAACCCCGTCCCCGAGAACACGCAACAAAGGGGGCGGGGCCATGCTGGGCTGCTTTAGAGAAGAGGAAGAGTTGTTGTAGTAGAGTGTTGTTGTCATGCCGTCATTTTACTCCGGACTGCTTCACAAACGAGGATCAATTCAACGCTGGATTTGCACAAAAGATTAACATGACGGCACATGCTAGTGGATGAGTTGAATCAACTCCACAGCAACTACATAAATTTATCCACTAACCATTCAGAAACGTCTAAAAGTTGTAACTTCTTCCTGTGTCTCTCCATCAGTGTCGACTCCGGTTTGAACAATGTAAAGCTGAACACCGTTACTGACAATCCTCATTTTGGCTGCGTGAGATTCTCCAGCTTTGTTGTTGTTGAGCTGTTAAAGCTCCGCCCTCTTCTGGAAAGGGGGCGGGAGCAGCAGCTCATTTGCATTTAAAGGGACACGCACAAAAACGGCGTGTTTTTGCTCACACCCAAATAGGGGCAAATTTGACAAGCTATAATAAATGATCTGTGGGGGATTTTGAGCTGAAACTTCACAGACACATTCTGGGGACACCAAAGACATATTACATCTTGTAAAAGGGGCATTATAGGTCCCCTTTAACATAATATAGGGGCAGTTGTGGTAGAGACTCTCTAATGGTTAGATAGTCAGACTGGTAACCTGAAGGCTACGGGTTCGAGTCACAATACTAGCAGGAAATGACTGAAGTGCCCTTGAGCAAGGCACCAAATCCCTAACACTTCCAGGATGCCACAACAAAGATGGGTGCCCATTGCTCTGGATGTGTGTTTGCAGTGTGTGTGTGTGTGTGTGTTCACTACACACTACTCCTAATGTTTGTGCACTAACTTGGGTGGATTAAATGCAAATGGACAAATGGGTTACCATACTTGGCCTTCACGTCACTTCACTTTCACTTTCACTATAGCTAGTAATTCTGTCAACTTTTTTTTACCAGTATTTGTCAAAAATTATAATCATTTTTGTATTGTATATATGTCAATGTACAGTATGTTATATGTTAATTGTAATTTAACAATAACTATCATTACTTTATCAAAAGCTAGAACATACTGCAGTGTTCTTTGACATACTGTACCTTGAATTACCATGTAAATACCATGATTTGTGGTAATCATTCAGTACCATACCAGGTATATATTGTACTGAATGATTGCCATCACTGTATTATGGCAGTCAGTGATGGTATTAGATTATGAAATCATGGTACTTTGATATATACCATGGTACATGTCCAAAAACATGGTGGTGCTTTTTTTTGGGATGTTATGGTTTGTATTAAACTTGTAGTAAATGCCATAGTATTACCATCTGATACCAACATCTTTTTTTTTCTTTCACAGAGCGGGTCCCCAAACCTGTGATAAAAACAGAGCGGAGTAAAGATAACTCTGATGTTGTGAATTTAATATGTGAGTACAATGAAACGATCATCTGGAAGAATTCTGCTGGAGAAACACTGAAGGGTTCAAAACACGATCCGAAAGGAAAGACTTTAGTAGTCAAATATGAAGGAAATCCAGTAAACTTCTACACCTGTACACTAGATAACGGCGCAAGTGAAGAGACCAGTGATCCGGTCTATGAGAGAGATCTGTTTGAGGGTAAGAGCAGTTTACTTCTACAATTGAAGTTAACTCAAATCGTGTCCAGATTAAATTGTGTTCATGGATGGGGGTGGGATTGAGGGGCTTGAGACTCTTGAGGCCTGAAGAGATGGAGCACAATCTGTGACCTGTTAACGTCTCGTATGGTCATTTTCATGCATGTGGTTCGTAGTCTTGTCGCACTCAGACACGGACAGTTTCTTCCTCTTCCGCTATACTCTCTGTTTTTGTTTTTTTAGAAATCTAATTTTGATCATTTAAATGTGTTTTCAAGGGTTGAATTTGTTTTATAAGTTTATTATGTTTTTTTATTAGATTCAAACAGGGTATTTGTCACTTGTATTTCCATCGTTTTGGTCTGCAAGGTTCTTTTCACCTTTTTCCTGTTTATACCAACTTTATACGGTAAGACTATTGTTGTGTTTAATCTTTTAAAACATTTGAAACTTATTTCTTTCATCTGAGCTAATCATTTGCTTAAAACTAAAAACAAACATTCAAACCTCTGTCCCAAACATAAGGTAATTTGCCATTTTGCAACCTGTTTTCCTTTAATAATGTGACATATTTAAAATCAGATATTCAGTGAGAAAACTAATTGTTTTATTCATTGATTTTATCAGATTGTAAAACGAATGGAGCCAATTTTGCTAAAACAATTAATAGGCTACTATAAAATGCTTGAATTAGGCTATTGGTTAACACTGAAGAAAAGGAAAGATCATTTTGATGAAAGATTGTGAAGATAAACGGATGCACTCATTAATTGTTCACTAGGAATGTGTATTAATAAAGTAAAGGCTCAATTATGATTTTATTTTGCTGTTGTTGTTGAAGGTTATTGTGCTGATTGCTGTAGGAGATGAAACACTTCCAGAGTAAGTTTACTTCTTCTCTGGAAAATCATTAATATGTGCAATATCACAAATCAACTTGAACTGTTTTAAATTATATATTAAAAATGAGCATTTTTCCCCTCAGAAATGACAGTGATTGACTGATGCTCATCATGAACCTTGTGACTCTTCAAATGTAAAGCCACACGTGGATCTTCTCGACACATTTGTCTGGTCATCGGCTCTAAATACACTTGTACATTACATCTATGTGTTGCTGTTTTTGTATGTGTTTCTCCTGTTTTAATTGTCCATTTTCCATCATGAGGACATGCTTTCCACTAACAGGTACTCAAGACTGCCACCTTATTCACTCTGTGGATTTTTTACATGTTGCGATTGGCTGGTGATTGGAGAGAAGTATATTGCTTCAACAGTCACTTAAAGGAAAAGAAAATGACTGAAATTAATGTGTGTCTGGAGAGAATGTCTCCTGCCTCAGATCCAGCTGCTGTACACTTTGTGGATTGAGTTGTGATGTGACTGGTCTGCTGTGTGCCAAAGTTTGATTGTAAGTTAAAGTAGTCTGTAAGCAATTATCTTTCTTTATATAAAATTTTAAATGACGAAAATTAAATTCATTAAAAAACAGCGGATTTTCTGATCTCGGTCAAGACCATTAGCCCACAGTATTTTCGATCACTTTTCCTCTCGCCACATTCACTCTTTTTTTTTTTTCGTCCTGATGTTACGCGCCTCTCTGTACCGCCTCTCCTTTACTTGCTTTCAGAAGTCTATAGGTTGATCAATACACATTTGTAAAGGATGCATTTTCATGTTTTTGTTTGTTTTGTTTTGTTTTGTTTTTTGTTTTCAAATAAACGTTTTTGGAGACCTTGGTACATTATAAAAGTAGCCCATAATAACACAACCCGCAGGTCTGTAATTTTTTTTGTAATTGTGCTTGAAAACCTCGACCCTGGCAGTGAGTCAATGCATATAGTTACTTGATTACTTTAGGTAATCCCACTATAAAAAAAAAAAAAAAAAAAAAAAAAAAAACTTGATTACTTTCGGTTTCTATTTGGACTTCCGCAGTCTCAGTCCTTTCTTTCATGGCGTCTCAGGGGTGCTCCTAAATACTTTCTGAGCACAATATAGAAGAAGAAGAAGAACGCATGAAAATGGACTTTGTATGAAGATGTTACTTCTAAGATACTTGACGGCCTTCATCTGTGCTATGTTCATCACCACAAGAGCCGCTTCAGGTACTTGATGCATCCGTTAGCATTCGATCGAAGCTAGCATAAAAAATGTTCTCTTGGTTACTTCAAGTTTTACAAATTTACAAATATCAAATGACTGAGATGTATTGTAGATTATTGTACTCATGACAGTGTCTGATGTGGCCTAGTTTTGATTTACATTGTTATTTTAGGTTATTAGCCACACACTGTTAAATATTTAGTGTGAAATTACAGTAGGCCTATATTCCAGGATAATTGCATTACGTTCACAGTAATTTCATAGTAGGACTTTTATTGTATCTAACGGCACTAAAAAAGTGATTTTACTGTGAGTTTACAGTATTGGAAAACACAAAATGGACTAAACAAACAACTTATTTTTGCTATTTATCAGTTTGTGTTGTTTGTTTAATTTGTAATGTTATTTTGTTGTGTAAGTGTTTTTATTATTTGTTGAGTGTCACCATTGTTATGTTTTGTGTGTCAAGTATTTATGTCTATGCATCATTAGGTGGTATTTACGAAATGATGTCATCTGATAAATAAATTGTTTTAGTATTGTGAAAGATCCATCTACAAACAGCTATGAATTTGAAATAAGTTATTGGTAAATTTTCATTCTTAAATAATACTAAAACAAAATCGTTGTATTCATGCTAAGAATAGTTTCATTAAACTATTTCATATTCTAGCTTGTCATCATTTTAACAAATGTTTTTTTTTTTTTTACATTTCTGACTTGACTAGAACAGAAATTTAAATATGAATACAGAGGGTCCAAGATCCCAAACCAATGTAACACCATTATAGTGACTTCAAAACAATTACAGTGAATAAAAATAAATTTATTATAGTGGCATGATTAAATACAACATTGTAATGTGAAATCACAGTAAAACGAGAGCAGTAAGAGACAATTTGGCAGTTTTTTACAGTGCATGTCAAGGTCCACATCCATACTAAATGCGTGTAGTTTATAGTTCAGATTATTATAACGTGGTTACTTTAATATATCACGATAATAATCATATTTATTATATATTGTGTTCTTTACATGTATTTCATGTATATTACATATTTCAATACCATACTATTACCAAATACAGCAATTTATAGGCTACTTTTAGGTAGGCCTGCTTTTTTTGTTGATCATGTTTGCCATAAACTAGCCAGCACACAGACTTGCTTGTTGAATGTTGACTAAAAAAACTCTCTCATATTTTATTCTTTAGGTGTAGATGTGAAGAAAGCAGTGGGTGATCAAGTTTCTTTTCGCCCAGACAAGTTTATTCCTCCTGTCACCAGCATCATCTGGAAACACAAAAACACTGCTGGATATGTTGACAAGGTGATTGTATGGAAAGAAGGAGCAACAGAAACTTGGATCCCTATTCAGAGATTCAGAGACATCACAACTGTTGATGAGAAGACTGGACAAATCACTATCACTAATCTAAAAGTTGAACAAAGTGGAGTTTATACCATTGACATCAACAGTAAAGAGCAGCAACAGAGATTCACATTGACTGTTATGGGTGAGTGAATATTGGTTATTGAAATATTTTAAAAGCCTAATCTTATAATCACAATATTACAATATAATGATTATAGAATATTTACCAGTATTTTTTTAAGGCTAAACTGAATTGAATGATAACATAATATTCATCACACTGACAAAAGTTACCAGAGTATTATCATGTGTTTTGGACCTGGTAGCATGTGTTTTTCCCTGTTTCTTTCACAGAGCGGGTCCCCAAACCTGTGATAAAACTAGAGCAGAGTGATAACCCTGATGTTGTGTATTTGAGATGTGAATACAGTGAAAAGATTATCTGGAAGAATTCTGCTGGAGAAACACTGACAGGTTCACCAATCATGAAAGGAGAGTCCATCACAGTCAAAAATGAAGGAAATCTAGATAACATCTACACCTGTACACTGAAGAACGCAGTGAGTGAGGAGACCAGTGATCCGGTCTATGAGAGAGATCTGTTTGAAGGTGAGACTGCAGTATACTTCAACATTACTTACTATAGAAGAAAGTCACTGAGAGTCAGATTAATTTTGTTTTAGTTGGTGCTGAAATCCTCCTTCCTATTCAGAAGTTGTATTTATGTAGTGAAATGTATACATTTTTAAGTGACTTAAATGTCCAAAAATGTTACCATTGTACAGACATGGACATGATCACTGATGTCAGACCTGCTATGTTTATATCTACAGTGAACCTTAATAGAGAAACAGGTCTGATCACAATGCATTTTGGTAGAAAAATACTTTTTTACTGACATGACTGTATACTTTATTAGCGCAAGTACTTAATTCACACTCTAAAAAAAAGGGTTAAAAACAACCCAATTTGGGTAAATACAGGATAGAACACATGTTGGGTTAATTTTACCCAACATAATGGGCTGATGCATTTTTACTATAATACTTTTTTTTTTTTTTTTTTTACTTCATACATGAATTAATGTTTACGGATTAACTTAAATCCTCTAAACTTTTCTTAAATAATTCACACAACCACTGGTTTGCATGATAATTCCTTTACTTTCAATCATATTTTATCATATTTATTTTATATTGTTGTTAATACACATTTAAGCTCATTTAACAAATATTAGAAGTACAAATTAAACATTTAGAAGTAATTCAAGTCAGTCAGTCAGTCAAATTAATCAGTCAGTCTCTGTTGTCTGTTTCCACCGTAACGGCGATCTTGTGTCGGAGATGACTCGCGTTCGGCAGGAGAACTGCTAACTTTAGATCGCCGCCCTGTGTTTCACTTGTAGCCGAAAAATTCTGTGACTGACTCCATAACCTGTCCATAAATAATCAGTGTACAATTCTGCTAACATATTTTAACAACCTAAGTATTTATATTCTGTTTTTGATTATGCGAGGCATCAGGCGTTTCCATCACGCAAAAAGACCGACGCGACACTTGTTTAGGTGACTCACATCGCACCCCTGTATGTTGCTTTGCATAAAATTAAAAACTGTAAAAAAAAAAAAATAATAATAATCCTAATTTTACGGAAAATAACTGTAATTTTTTTAATAGTAATTTTCTTTTATTTTAAATTATACTTAAAACTCTGTAAAATTACAAACAATGTATGTAAATTAACAACTCGGCTGTTATTGTATGTATTATGACATTAATGAAAAATTACAGTAATTCACATTACTTTGTTTTATACTGTATTTTTATGTTTTCGTAAATTACAAACAAATGTATGTAAAATTACAAAAATAATCAGTAATTAAACAGTAACAAAACAGTTAAATGATAAAACGGTCAAATGAATGGAAGAAAATAACCCTGAAGAATTAAAGTAAAATATCCTAATTTAAAGGGGACATCGGATGCTGATTTTCCACAAGTTAGTATGATTCAAGTTAGTATGATAAGGTCTTCATGAAAAGTCTATAACATACTTTGATTAAAATTTCTGAATGGTTGTGGGGGGAAAAAACACCCTTTTTACCTTGTCAAAAACAGCTCTGTTCACAGCGAGCTGTTTCGGTGCATGCCCCTTTAAATGATAATAAGCAACTGTTCACCCCACCCCTATCTTCCGTGTAAACACTTTTTGGCAGGTATTGCATTGAATTCACCATTCTTATTTATGCAGTTATGCTCAAAAATTATTCAAATACATTTGAAAATTACTTGTTAGTCATTAACTAACACCTTTATAAACCTTATTGTAGTGTTACCATGTTATCTTTACATAAAATGTACTCAGTTTGTAATAAAACAATCACTTTAATGCACTGTTCATTCTAAACGTGCAGTTCTGAATTACAGTGAGAAGGTTCTAAATAGAAATGACGACATATATGTTTGTTCGACTATATTATTTTGATATGAACAAGCTGCGATGTCAGCGCAATCAAACAGCAGTATTTGAAAGGGACTTGCCTCATCGTCATGGCAACAGTTTGTGGCCTAGTCAGATTATGTCAGAGTTTGTTGTAAAATCATACCACACCGCTCAGACATTCCCCGACCCAACAAACGCAGATTAAACATGTTCAGTTGAGTGAAGACAAACTACAGGGGTATCACACGCATATCACACTAGCTGTGTCTCATTTCGGAGGCTGTGTCCTGATCCAACAAACTCCAACAGACGTGTTGGCGTTTATCTGTGCGGTTTGAACTGCCTTTAACTTTAGCCACATTTGTTGTGGAACTTGCTAACTAAGGAAAGGCGATTTGCAAATATTCATAAAAAATCTATCAACCTGTTTCCGCGGGGCGCTACTGTAAAAAAGAACGTGGGTACAACTTCCGGTGAGGCGGCGGAAGCAGCATACCAATGGTATTTTGTGTGTTAATTAGCGAAGAGGCTAAGTGTTTTTCGGATCATTGTTTACTTTGTAAAGTTGCAAATCTTTATGAGAGATATCGTTACGGTGCTCAGGGACAACATTTCAGTCTAGTACATTTATTAGTTAATAATATCACAATACAATAAACAGTTTTCGTGACCTTAATTGCCCTTTACTTTACTGACCTTCCACAAAAGTGCTGCTGCATGACTAGAGCATCCTGACCCTGCAATACATGAACAACCCGCTGTCTGTACTTCACCTGTCACTGATGCACCAAAGCCTTATGATGTGATATTTTACTCCTAACGTGTCGTGCGTGCCAGAGCCAGTCGCGTTTCCACTGTTATATAGGCTATACGATGGTTATGTTAACCATTGCGATAATACACTCGTTTATGGAAAATACTAGAGACTGCTTGAGGAACGAAGACAATTCTTATATGATTATAATTGTGTATTTATTTGGTTTAATGTTTTCTGTTTCTTCCCTGTGCCTGTTGATTCCTGACAAGTGCATATCTTTCACAGATTCACACACTCCGGTTAACTCGTATAACTCATAACTCCTGTTGTCTTCTCATGAGCTCCCTCTGTTGCTCTGGCTGAAAGGATCAGGATAGATAGACGGAGAGATCGCGCAAACATCCTCGGATAGCAATCATCGCATAATTTAGAGGGAAATAAATATAAATGCTCAGAAAAGTGACGTAAATATAGGGTATGTTATCAATATATTTCTAAATGTGTAAGCCTTTGGATTTAAAAGCCTTAGTGGAGTTGTTTTGTGCATTCTTGTGATCGCAAATAAATGGAAGCAGGCGCAACTGAATAGGTATGCGTTTTCTTTTTATGTCAATATAAATATCAGTTAGATTTAGCATGATTGATGTGCACTCCTGACATAAATGAATAAATTATTGTTACTGTAACATTTTTTTACTGTAAAACATTATTCAAATATTGATGCTGGAATCTTAAATCTTTAAGTAAAAGTCAAACATTCGCAAGTTTGGATTGCTAAATCTTGAATTTTTATTTATTTATTTATTTATTTTTTTTATTATTATTATTATTATTTTTTTTTATAAATGCTTTATTTGAACACTTAGTTTACACTATAGAACAAACAACTCAAATATAACAACAACAATTAAGAATAATACCAACAGAATATACAGGGAAAAAAAAAAAAACCTAGTAAAAGTAACAATACCATAATTCAAAGCTGTAAAAGACCATAACAAAAAAAGAAATAAGAGGGCATCATACAAATGAATAAAAATTATACATTAAATACAGTAAAGAGTTTGTAGGCCGTGCAAACTGTACATGTTTTAAGAGCTTTTTTGTTAAGTGAGAGTGAAATTGTGAGTAAGTAATGTTTTATCTCTTGAAAGAATACTAGAAAAATAGGTTTACAATTTGAAAATTTACATTTATGAATATAAAATCTACATAGAAAGAGAATTAGGTTTATTATAAAGCAGGCATTTGAATCTGCTGTAAAGAAACCAAAAATAACAGATTTAGGACTCATTGAAAAACCCTGTAAGATAGTACTTGAAATAAAAGAACTTACATCTTTCCAGAGCTGAAAAGTATAGTTACATGACCAAAACAAATGAAGAAGTGTTTCAGTATCATTCCGACAAAAGGAGCATTTAGTGTCAAAATCTGATCCAAATTTTTTCTTAAGAAAATGTTTGACAGGGTAAATATTATGGAGCAATTTAAAAGTTATTTCTTTTATTTTGTTAGTAAGGAAAAATCTTTGTTGCATGGACAATTTAAATTATCAAAAAGGTTGTTCCAATATGAGACTGCAGGGGGGGCAGAGACAATGTTCTCAAGGAATAAAGTTCTTATTTTATAATTTCTTCCTTTTTTTCCAGTAAAACATATTTCACCAATAGGTGTGTTAACAGGTTCAGGAAAGGGAGTTGTTTCTATAGACACAGTATAATTTCTGAAAAGCATGCATAAGTCAGATGGAATAGCATCCATAACAGTTGCAAACTCTTTAGGAGTTACAGGTATATTATATTGTAAAAGAAATTCTGTATATCTAAAAAGTAGACCATCCTTGTTAAAGAGCTGACCAACATGAAATATTCCATTACTGAACCACTGATTATAAAACAAAGATTTATTCTTAAATAAAATATATTGTTCCATATGTAACACCGGTGAGGAGAAAAATTATGTTTGTAAATAAGAGTCCATGCCAGAAGAACCTGTTGGTGAAAGTTAGATAGCTTGACAGGGAGTTTTTGGGGATCATAGTTACACATTAAGACAAAATTTGCACCACCAAGCTGTGAGAAGACAGAATGAGGAAAAATATTCCAAATGGAGGCGGGATTTTTGAGGAAACGATTAAGCCAATTTATTTTAATTGTATTATTTAATGAGTTAAAGTCAAGAAAGTTTAAACCACCCTTATTCTGAGAATTTAGTACTGATTTTTTTAAATAATGGGGCTTGTTTTTCCATAAAAATTTAGATAAGATTCCATCGATTACTTTACATGTGGGGTTATTAATGTACAATGATTGAGCGGCATAAGTGAGGCGAGATAGACCTTCTGCTTTAACAAGCAAACTTCTGCCTTTCAAAGAAAGGTCTCTCTGTAGCCAGCAATTGAACCTTTTTTTTTGTTTTTGTAATAATAGGGTTAAAATTTGCAGAGCATCTAAGGTTATCTTTAGTTATCTGTATACCCAAATATGTAACACAATTTTTAACTGCAATACCATTAATTGAAGAAGCCATACTATTTTTAACTGGAAGTAATTCACATTTATTAAGATTAAGATGTAAGCCTGAAGCTTTAGAGAAACGCTGAAGAATATGTAGGGCTGTTGGTATTTGGAGAGAGTCTTCTAAGAACAGAGCAGTATCATCTGCTAAGTGAGTAATAATTATCTCTGTATTTCCAATACTGATGCCTTTTAGACGGCTTGTTTTGATGTATGAGCTTAGAAATTGTGTCGCAATCAGGAAAATATAGGGAAAGACTGGACATCCCTGTCGAACACCTCGATTTAAGAAAAATCTGGGAGAGGTACAATTACTTAATTTAATTGAACTATTACTATTACATTTTGATCATATACAAAAGGGGTCCCCAAAGCCAATTCTATCAAACGCTTTATAATAGTCTAAAAATAAAATAAAGCTTTCTTTTTGAAGTAAATGTGAATAGTCTAACATATCTAATATTAAACGTATGTTGTTTGAAATATGTCTGTTAGGCAAAAATCCAGACTGCGTTTCATCAATAATTGAATTTAACACACATTTTAGTCTTTTAGCCAGAACTAAAAAGTCATTATTTAGTAAGGAGATTGGACGCCAATTGTCTATGAGAAGGGGATCTTTGTTTGGCTTTGGGATTAGGGTAATTATTCCCTGACATAAGGTGGGGGGGGAGAAATGTTTTTTCTGTACTTTCTTTAAAAACTTCTAATAAAAAAGGTGCTATTTTTTTGCTAAACAATTTATAAAACTCTGAGGTGAGTCCATCATTTCCCGGAGATTTTCCATTTTTTAACATACTAATTGCATCAACAATTTCTTTCAAGGTAATAGGGCTGTCACAAAAGGCTTTATCTACCATATTCAACTGCTGTACATTCTGGAGAGACTCAAAAAAATCATTGGCATCTTGGTAGCAAAATTTGGATGTATATAATTCACTGCAAAATTTAGCGCAAAATTTTCCAATAATTTTCTGATCTTCACTTATTGTTCCATCAATTATGAGTTTTGTTATATTATTATTTTTGGCTTGTTCCCTTTCTAATCTAAAGAAATACGCGGAGCTTTGTTCACCTTCCTCGAGCCATTTTCTGCGCGACCGTATGTAGGCTCCTTCAGCTTTATCTTTATATATATTATATAATTGCTGTTGCTGTTCAGCAAGTTCAGCTTTTTCCGAATCAGTAATATCTTCTATATTTTTGGCTAAAAGATTGGCAATTTTAAAAATTACTTCATTCTCATAGGATTTCCTCTTTTTAGCTAAGTCACCACTGAATTTACGAAAAAACTTACAGACTTCATATTTGGTTAGCTCCCAATTGCTGCAATAATTATTTTCTTCTTTTGCTTTATTCCAAAAGGTAGTAATGATATTATCAATTTCTTACTTCATCATAAGAGAGGATTGAATTATTAAGCTTCCAATAAGAGGGAGATCTATATGAGTTAACATTATTTGAAAGAGGGATTCGAATAGTAATACATTTATGATCAGATAAAGGCGAAGGTATAATGTCAGATGAAATATTATGCAGGTCCTTTGAAGTAAGCCATAGGTCAATACGAGATTGGCACGAGAGAGAGTTATTACTCCATGTAAATACTTTTAAAGATGGGTGGGTTTCTCTCCAGCTATCAGCCAAAGAAAATCTTTGCATGAACATCTTTAAGTAGTTGGAGTTAGGCGTATTAGATTTGGGGGGCCATCTATCAATATTATTGTCCATAACCACATTGAAATCGCCTCCGAAAACCAAATAAGAGTTGGGGTAATTATTTAACAGTGAAAGCATACGTTCTTCCATTCGATAAAAGAAATTTTCATTTTCCTTTTGTTGATTAAATCCGTAGAGATTGGTAACAATAAACGTAGTATCTGAAATTTCAAGTAAAAGACAAACATATCGTCCATTTGGATCACAGTCTGAAAAAAGAATTTTCCCATTAAAGCGATGACGTAAGATGCAAACCCCAGCTGAGTTTGATGTTCCATGGGACATCCACAGGTCCATGCCCTATTGTGATCTCCAAAAATTTAAATCTTCTTTGACTGAATGACATTCTTGTAAAAAATAGAAGTCAAAGTTAAACTGTTTAAGGTATAAAAAGATAGCCTTGCGTTTGGTAAGGTTTCTTAGCCCTCTAACATTAAAAGAAATAATAGACAGAACCATGACATAAAAAAAAAACAGGAAAAATGAAATAAATAAAACCTTCAAGAAATATTATACGAATAACGTAGCAAGAAAACGCACTTATCTACTAGGAAGTATGCGCATAACGGAGCTCAGCAAATTCTATAACAAAAGATACCAAAGTAATTATGTAGTGCAGTATAAAATAAATATTCATAAATTATTAACACCAGAACATAATATAATAGGAGAACAGGTAATCCACACATTGCTAAACAGCAATCGCACCAAAGCTCCTCGTTTTGTTCAACAAATTCTAAACTAAACCCATTAGAACAGGGTTGAAATCCAAAGAGGTAGATTAACAGAATAAAGGCATTGCTGTTCAGCGCAGGGCCGTCGCCAGAACACATAGAATGGGGGGGCATTCGGTTTCCATAGGGGGGCACACATTTTTATAATCTGAGAAACAGACGTTCGCCAAAATGATAATGTCCCGTATTTATTATTAATTAAATAGACTTCTATAATGAAATAAAGTTCTATATTACCACAAAAACACAAGATAATCGATCCTAATTAGATTAAACACCAAAAACGAAACCCCTTTGCATTATGGCAATACTTTGCAAACACGAGGCACAAAAGCGTTTCAATTCCTGGAACAACACAATAATAAAAACGATACCAAAATAGCAATAAATAGGCTAGCCTACATCTGTAGCATATTTAAGTGTAACAAAGACTTTTGAGTGTACTCAACATTAAAATAGTTGAAGGCGGCAGGTCTCCGAGTGATAGTCATTAATAAATACGGCCTAAATATGTTTCAAGTTCCGTTTTATGTAATAATGCGTTATATATGATTTTTTTTTTAATTTTTTTTTTTATCATAGGCGGAGGGTGAACCAACTCCAGGGTAAGGAGATGCGATTCTCATTTAAAAACATATTTAAATAGATTTCCTCGAAATAGCTTTAACTTACTTGTCACAGCACAACCTACATATCCCAACATAAACACTGCTGATAAATTATTATTTGTTCATAAAGTGTTTACGTTCACAAACCACTGTTAATTTTAACAGATTATGCACGCAGGATTTGGCAGAGAGTGCGCAAAAGGCGCTCCCTATAATTACTAAAAAATCGTGTTCATTTTATTGCGATCTCAAGAAGTTCTGTAACAATAAATTAAACTGACTGCATAATTACATAACAATTTACATAATTGTTTGTTAACCAAAATCTGTTGATTTCTGGAACGCAATGACAAGTCAGAGGTGTTTAAGTTAGCACTGAACACAATCTCGTTTTGAGCGGTGAGTGGATTTTGAGATGTAAACGCTGGCAAATATTCCCTCATTATAATTCGTTCCAGAAATCAACAGATTTTTTCGTGATTAGCTACAGTGTTCAACGCTGCAAGAACACATTGTAAAGCATTGTCGTTCGTCAGAGCGCAAACACAGATACGCACTGGATCGTTTGCCAAATATGTTTCGCCAATATGCTAATATTAACTGATCCTAGACCAGAATTATGTGCAGTTTTTCCATCTAAAAGCAATCAGAAGCAGCAGCAGGTAGGCAGTGGTTTGAGTGAGAAAGTAGTCTGAAGTCCAGCAGCCTTACACACACTTACACGCCTAATTTCTATTTCATATTTCTGAAGATAATGTGTTATTTAAAGTTACCGTTGTAGAGATAGTTTTCCTATGAGCTAAATGCTGCTGAAGACATTTCGATATGGAATATGTAAATGGCCAGATCCACACATAAGGTTTTTGCTCTCAATCGGAAGTTTGCTGGATGTATATACGATTAGGGGGGCACGTTGTGTCATCTGGGGGGGCACTGCCCCCTAATGCCCCCCCTTGGCGACGGGCCTGGTTCAGCATACAAGCACACGAGTTTGTTTATATAAAACTCCTCAAGTACAAAAGTGTGCAGTTCTATTCTAGAGTGGAGCAGGTAAACGAAGAGAAGAAATTAAAGTTGGTGGGAATATTTCCATGCCATTCACAAAGGCCCTACCTCCTACAAAATAGGCCCGCTTGTTATCTCGCCGTGCTTGTTCTACGAGAGGCCACAGTTTCTTTCTGTTTTCTCTATCCGTCGGAGACAGATCCTCTGAGATTTTTAAGTTGTTGTTTCTGAGAAACTGAGAGTCCTTCGCTGCTCGCCAAATTGCGTCACGATAGAAACGCGATGTAAACTGAACGATGATCCCTCTAGGTTTGTCGTTGCTCATCTGTTTACGACCGAGTCGATGTACAGTGTCAACAATGTATGGAAGTTTATCCCTTGCTTCTGGTAAAAGCTGTTGGCATACCTGGATGACACTCTCCCGAACATCCTCCCTCTCCTTTTCGGGGATCCCGTAAACTCTCAGATTCCATCGACGCGTGTATCCTTCGAGGCGAGAGAGACGTTTTTCTTGCTCGGACGATTTCGTCTCAACATTTTTCACTTGTGATTTCATTGTGTCGAGTTGGGTTTTTACATCATTAACTTCGGCACTTACAAACTCAACAGCTGTCTTCACGTCGGTTATCTGTTTGGTGTTTTCAGTGATGGTTTCTTTCATGCTCGCGATCGCTCGTGCATTCTCACCCACCATTCTTTCCAGTGCATCAGATCGATTGTTAATCAGACGCGAGAGTTCTTTGAACTGTGAGAGAATACTGGCAGTATCAAGGCTATCCATCTTCCGTTGTTTAATTAAAGGAGACTCGCTTGGAGTTTGGGGAAGAGGAGGAAATATTACCTCAGCAGGCATGATATCTGCAGAATCCATTTCTGACTCAAGGTAATCATGCAAATTTTCACTCAAAAGTTTGTTCGGGCCTTGTTGCGTCACTGAAGTAGCTTTATTAGTCGGGTTAGCCTTAACCTGATACACGTTCTTGTTTTTCCTCTTTTCAGATTTTCCCATTCTCAGTCATTCTAAATGTTACTACAATCACATATGCACCAAAATATAACTGAATGGTCTTTGTTATTGCACTACAATTAAAATATTAGTTTGAATTTGCGGAGCTCTCTAATGCACGTCTTATCAGAGTGCCATCTTGGGGCCTCCCCTGCTAAATCTTGAATGACTGTCAACTGTTGAATGAATGAGTGTCACGTCCAGCTTGTTTACTTCGAACCGGAAGACACTCCCACTTTTGACGCAAGGCCTCATGGGGCGTAGGAAACTTGTGGATAGGGTTACTCACGTCTTCTGGAGGTACTGATTCATCCTTCAGGAACTTTTTAACAAAACCAACTTTTTTAGCGCAGACATAAACACATAGAGGTAGATCCAGGGGCATTTTCCCTTTAAAAACAAAATCCGTCTTCAGCGGCTCAGATGTCGGGAGTAAATGATGACTGTTACATTCATTCTTATATCCAACAACAAAACGCCTCAGTCGTTTAGGAGACATTCTTCAATAATCAACAATCAACATATGAATCTCAATAATGGTGACAATCAATTAAGCTTTTTTGTGACTTTAGTAGCTTGTTTTGTGACGTTGTGAGTTGATCTGAATTGTGTGTGTATCACCATTGTTGAGATTCATACACTCGTGTTATCATTCTTGATGTCTGTGTGAGTCTGCATGACCTTGACAAAACATTTTCTGCATTATGATTTAATACAATTGTTTATAGTATCACAGCACTGTAATAGTATTGGCATGTGAAACTACAACTAATATTAAAGGATTAGTTCACTTTTAAATAAACTTTTCCTGATAATTTACTCACCCCCATGTCATCCAAGATGTTCATGTCTTTCTTTCTTCAGTCGAAAAGAAATTAAAGTTTTTGATGAAAACATTCCAGGATTGAGTAATGAGTAATGGTTTTCACTAGATAAGACCCTTATTTCTCATCTGGGATTGTGTAGAACAATTTGAAGCTGCAGTGAAACTCATTTTGACCTTCAACCGTTTGGAGGCCATTGAAGTCCACTATAAGGATAATACTGGAATGTTTTCATCAAAAACTTTAATTTCTTTTCGACTGAAGAAAGAAAGACATGGACATCTTGGATGACATGGGGGTGAGTAAATTATCAGGAAATTTTAATTTAAAAGTGAACTAATCCTTTAAATAATTTAGTGAGAGACCAGACTCTGGTATCAGTGAATCAGACCACTTTATGATGACTATATACCATCACTTAAAAAGTGACCGTCATCTGATCAGAGTTTCTCTTGCTTTTTTTGCTATAACAAACGAGTATCAGAGAAACACAGTTAAAGCAGCCAGAAAAAATAATGTTAAAGAGTCAAGGGTCAAGAGCCTAACTAAAGCAAGCACTTTTTTGTTTGTTTTTAAGATTATGTTTTGCAGTTTTATTGTAATAATTCAGGGAATACCTGTAAAATAAGAGTGTTTTTCTGTCAAAAAATTTTAATGAATCATTTTCTGTATTTCAATTATAATATTTTACTTTCATTTTAAGGTTTTTGTTTGGCAGCCATAGCTGACAGTCATTAACCTTTCTTTTTTTTTTTTTTTCTTTTTTTTTTTTTTTTTTTTTACAGTGAACAATATACAGAACAATAACAAATTCATAGATAAAATAAAACACGAACCTGTATTTTACCAAAGACATACACCAATTTGACGGAGCTGCTCTGCTCTCTCCTGAAGAGGGCGCAAAAAGCCCACAATAAATAACTAAACTCCTGGGTTATTACGTCTGACCCAGGATCTGGGTAAAACAAAAAAACTACCCAAACACTGTAAAAATACCAGGAAAAATAAAAAATACCCCCCCCCCCCCCAAAAAAAAAAAAAGAAAAAGAAAAGACCCAAAAGGACTTCCTTGTGGATAACTGTATTGATATAATACTCTGTCCTATGATCAGAATTAGCACAAAACCTCATATCTTCATCACACACTAAATATACACTATTTCAAATATTATGATTATGTCAGTTATGTAAGATTAGGTCATGTTAATGTATTTTGTAATGTGTGTAAAGCTAATGTTTTTTTCTTTAGATGGGTCAAAACACGGAGATTTGAAGAAGATTGGGTTTACTGTCATCATTATCCTAATCATCATTGGCTGTTCCCTCTTTTTCCTGTATAAACGCAACAATCACTTTCAAAGTATGTTAACTATTGTGTTTTATCTTTTAGAATATGTGTTTTTTGCTCAGAAGCTTAAATTCACATATTTTTCTCCAACTGTTAGACAGTGTATTTGTTTATTCTATAATTATTTTTAGTTTATTTTGAAAGATAAATTAAGCATAGCTTTTGCACTAATTCTGGTGTTCATTCAGGAAAGTGGAACATAGAAGAGCTGCAAGTGTTTGTCTTTAATTTTATCCCTGTTTTACTAAATGCGTTCTTATCTCTTTAGTACTGTGTGTTTGTTACTCATGTGCCATACTAGCAAACAATTCAATTGTTTCAAAGTGTACAGTCAACAGTACTTTTATTTATAGTCTGATAATTGATCAGTTTGTATTTACATTTTGTTTTTTTTACACCAGATGTTTTTCATCACCGCTATGAATATGCCAAAGGTGAGTTTGTTTGTTCGAGTAATTTTATTCTTTTTAAAAAAAATTATGCATACAAATAATTGATCTTTAAACAATTACAAAAGTGTATTTAGCTTTTCATGTTTTTTTTTGTTTTTTGTTTTTTTTTGAGAATGCATTTAGGCCATTATTTAATGAGTGTTTATTATTAGTAATGTACTCTGTACCATTGTGCATGAAATGGACAAACTAATGGATCTTCTTTCTTTCTCACAAATGATACTGAAGGAATATATTCTTCACTGTCAAAGCATGACGGTAAGATGTAATAAATTGTCATCTCTTATTACAAGTATTCAAAAATATCTATGGTATATTCTCAGTAAAGCTAATGTGACAAATAATCACATCAATAGTTCTTTATAAAGATAAAGATTTACCAAATTTACTGAAGTTATGTTTACAGTGGATTGCTCTCTTTGTCAAGTATAATTCCACTGCATTATTTCTCAAAGTGAATAATATCATCATCACATTATAATAAAGATGACAAAGACATACTGCTTATAATTCTTTACTCTGTATTCTCTGAATCTGATGTGTTTTTGACACTCTTAGTTTTTAGCTGTCCTTGACTGCTGTCTGTTTATATTTGTGATTTCATAGAGAGTGAAAAGGAAAAAGTGAATGAAGAAAAGAAAAAGGAAAGAAAAGCAGGAAGAAGAAGAAAAGGAAATGAGGAAGAAGAAAAGGAAAAGGAGAAAGAAGAAGAAGAAAAGGAAAAGGAGAAAGAAGAAGAAAAAAATGAAAATGAGGAAGGAGAAAAGGAAAAGGTGAAAGAAGAAAAGGAAAAGAAAAAGGAGAAAGAAGAATTAGAAGGAGGAAAGGAAAAGGAGGAAGAAGAAAAGGAAAAGAAAAAGGAGAAAGAAGAAGAAGAAGAAGAAAAGGAAAAGGAGGAAGAAGAAAAGGAAAAGGAGAAAGAAGAAGAAGAAAATGAAAATGAGGAAGGAGAAAAGGAAAAGGAGGAAGAAGAAGAAGAAGAAGAAAAGGAAAAGGAGGAAGAAGAAAAGGAAAAGAAAAAGGAGACAGAAGAAGAAGAAAAGGAAAAGGAGAAAGAAGAAGAAAAGGAAAAGAAAAAGGAGAAAGAAGAAGAAAAGGAAAAGGAGGAAGAAGAAAAGGAAAAGAAAAAGGAGAAAGAAGAATTAGAAGGAGGAAAGGAAAAGGAGGAAGAAGAAAAGGAGAAAGAAGAAGAAGAAGAAAAGAAAAGGGAGGAAGAAGAAAACAATGATGGTAAGATAATTGCACATCAGTGAGTTTCTGGACTGCAAGAGTCTGATTTCTCTCATTCATAATCAAAGTTGAGTGTTCATTTGAAGTTTATACTCTGTCAATGTAATTTGATCAAGATCTGAATCTAGCTCTGTACTTCTCAAGATTAGCATGTTATTCAGTACATTGTTCCTGATTTAGTTTCTCTACACACAAATTCTTATTTTACTTTCTAGAAATGAATATCTCTGCTTCTGTGGAAGAGGAGAAACCTTAACAAAACAACAGAATGATGCTTGCTGTGGGAGACCAAACACTTCCTTGTGGAAAACCATTATGTCTGGTCATCTGCTCTAAATCCCAGATTTACTGAATCATCTGGAGCTCTTGGAGGTGCAGTGTGTAAATTTTAGCAGCATCTAGCGGTGAGGTTGCAAATTGCAACCAACGGCTCAGGCCACAGATATAACTCCCTTTCGAAGCACATAGAGAAGCTATGGTGGCTGACACAGGACAAAGATGTCGTCGTCTGAAACAGAAGAGAGTAGCCAGTCAAGCACACTCTGTAGAGTAGTTTGTCCGTTTAGGGTTATTAGAAACATGGTGGCGCAAAATGGCGACTTTGATGTAAGGGGGACCCATGGTGTGTGTAGATAAAATGGTTCATTATGTAAGGTTACCACTAAAAACATAGTTATGTATACTATATTGCATTTCTGTTAATAGATGCTCCTAAATATTACACACTGGACCTTTAACTGTCTGTGCCTTCATATTTTTGACTGTTATTGAATTTTATCGGTTGCTTTTTAAAGGGGTGGTTCAGTGTTTTTTTTCTAGGCTTGATTGTGTTTTTGGGGCACAGTTTAACATGTCTTAATGCTTCGTTTTTTTGAAAACGCTGTATTTTTCATATATTTTACGTTTATTCTACACCTCTGTTTCCACTGTCATTTGAACGGCTTGTTTGACTTCCTGGTTCTATGAAGCCACTCCCTCCAAAATACGCAGTGTGCTCAGATTGGTTAGCAGGTTGGTAGCTGGCCCAGTGTATCGTGATTCGCTGAAGTGTCCGGAAACGCCACGCCCCTTACCATTTGTTTCTTCAGTGGAAATGTAAATAATGGCGTCTATATTGCTGTATCAAAGTGAGCTGAATCAGACCCAGATGAAGAGTGTCAAGCTGCAATCGCGGCTTTTAAAGGACGTTTATGAATGGTATTTCTTTTTTTTTTCGCCGCATCCAGTGTAGAAAATATCACTGATTATAAAGGGTTCTGTTATCTTTTGATGCGTCGCGCCGTGCCGCTCGCGTCCGGTGTACACAACTCTTCCGCTTCCATTATGCTGCACCACATGGCCTTGCCCACTTTGTTGTGTGATCCCGAAGGCATGTTTTGCAGGGTTTATGATGTCACCAACCCCATGAAGAAGCTTGTTGTAGTCAAAACCGGTCGTTTTTGTAGGCATTAAACTGCCATGACTTTAAAAGACAATGGGCCCTATTTTAACGATCTAAACGCAAAGTGTAAAGCACACGGCGCAGGTGCACTCAGGGCGTGTCCAAATCCACTTTTGCTATTTTAACGACGGAAAAACGGTCCGTGCGCCGGGGCGCATTTTTGAAATGGGTTGTCCCTATTCTCTTAATGAGTAATGGGCATAACGTTCAATAAACCAATCAGAGTGTCATCTCCCATTCCCTTTAAGAGCGAGATGCGGTCTCGCCATGGCGGATTGCTATTTACATGGCGGAATTTGTTGGCGGAAAATCTGAACGCTTTTCAAGTGAAGAAACGTTTTTGTATGTGTTTCTCCTGTTTTTATTGTCCATTTTTCCCATCATGAGGACATGATTTCCACTAACAGGTACTCAAGACTGCCACCTTATTCACTTTGTGGATATTTTACCTGTTGCGATTGGCTGGTGAGGAGTCGTATAAAGCTTCAACAGTCACTGAAAAGAGGAGAAAATGACTGAAATTACTGTGCCGTCTGGAGAGAATGTCTCCTGCCTCAGATCCAGCTGTTTGTGGATTGAGTTTATGTTGTTGGTTTGATCAAGTGGTGTTCACCAGTTGTCGTATAGGTCATACAAGATTGACTAATGCGTTTTGCAAGACCAACTTTTCCATTAAATATTTTATTGGACTATCTCACTTTTAATGCAATAGAAAACATTTTTTATGATGTAAGCTCATTTAAGGACATATTTAGTATGAATTTACCATAAAAGGTATTACAATCTTTATCATGTGTTAATGTAAAAAATCTTGTGTATTATTACTTGCTGTATTTTTTCTGTTTGCTGGGTTTTTATTTTTATATATATGTAAGTCTTATTTTTTTTGTAATTCGGTTTTTGCCATGAGGTGCTGAAATGGCATAAATAAAACTACTGATACTGGACTGTTGTTGGTTTGCTGCTTGCCAAAGTTTGATTGTTTAATAGACTGTAAGAATTAGCAATTGTCTTTATTTATATAAGCAGGTGGGTAGCAATTTAGTGAAATGTTTCTCCTAGTTTTGACAAGATGAAGATATTTCATGTTGAATTTTTCTTTTTTTTGTGTGTGTGTGGGGGGGGGGGCTAGTTTACCTTCATTGTCATAAATAGTCTATATTTTCAATTTAAAATGACGAAAATGAAAAAAAGCATGAATTAAAAAGCAGTGAATTTTCTGATCTCAGTCAAGACAATTATTAATAAGGGGCGTGGTTCACTCTTCAGTCTCAGACAGCAGTTTTCATGTCCTCCAAGCCGAAGTTCAGTCTCTGCTGGAAAAAGGCCCCATGGAGAGAGTTCCTACAGAATGCGGCTTTTACAGCCACTACTTCCTCGTCCCCAAGAAAGATGGCCTATTTTTGATCTGAGACGTCTGAATTGTGCCCTCATGAGCTGGCCATTCAGAATGTTAACTATGAAACAAATCTTAGTGCAGATTCACCCCGGGGATTGATTTATATCGGTGGATATAAATACATATCCAGCCCCCCATCACAGACTGTTCTTGAGCTTCTCGTTCGAGGGGGGTGGCATACCAATATACAGTCCTTCCATTCGGACTCTCTGTAGCTCCGCATACTTTTACGAAGTGTGTAGACGGGGCTCTTTCCTCTCTGTGGCAATCTGCGTACTCAACTACCTTGACTATTGGCTGCTTTTTCATTCCTGGGGGCGGTCTTCGATTCATGCCTGATAGCTGCAGCTTCCTCAGCAGTTTCACTAAGCCTGCTCCATATGCGACCACTCCAGCTTTGGTTAAAAGGCTGTGTCCCACCCCATACATGGCACATGGGCCAACACTCTCTCAGGGTGACCCACGGCTGTGTCTGGACCCTGGCCCCCAAGAAGTCTTCCAGCTTTAATCAGAACAGGATAATGCTGGGCGCTGTTTCCAGAAGGAATGTGGTCATGATGGACACCTCCTAGTCAGGTTGGGGTGTCCTGTGCAACGGCAGAATAGCCTTTGGCTCACGGGCGACTCCTTTGATGGATTGGCACATCAACCTTATGATGGTGGTAATCCTGGCCTTCAGGGAGTTCGGGGCAGAACTTATGTCCTGGTCTGCTTGGACAACAGCATAATAGTTGCCTTAATAAAACACCAAGGGGGTGTCAGCTCTCACCCTCTGCACAGACTAGCAAGCAAGCTTCTCCTATAGGCACAGAAAAACCTCTGCTCACTGAGGACGGTTCATGTGCTGTGTTCCTTGAATGAAAGAGCGGACATGTTGTCACGCAGCGGACCACCGTCGGGGAATGGAGACTTCACCCCAGATGGTGACACTAGAATGGTCTGTCCAATGCTGTTTCAGCGTGACTTTTATAGGCAGTGTTTTCTTCTATTTTCCACATATAATCCTGTGTACACTCAGTGGCGTGTTGCCGAAATCTAAACTGGTGATGGGTCGCTGTACAACACTGCGGTACTACTATGATCAAAACACTTTAAAATTGTGGTAACTTCTTTTTAGTGTAATAATTGTTAAATTACACTGAACATATATTAACAATAAAAAATATAGCTGCAAGCAGCGATGACGGGCCCAAACCCCAGCATAAACCTCAGAGCACTGCTCCGTGTTTCTCATAGCCGAAAGATATCCTGACAGGCTCCTTATAACCTGCACATAAACACATAAAATGCTTTCAGATGACTGACATCTCATCCTTGTATTTTGCATTGCATTAAATAAAATGACTTACAATTCTGTGAAGACTTTATACACAAAATAAAATGTATAAAAACCTTTATTTTACCAAAGTAATGGATTCGGTGGTGTTGAGATATGCTCTCTCCTGACGAGGAGGCAAAAAGCTGGTGTTGTTGAAGTAAAGACACTTGTTGTTGCATCAGAGGGCAGGTGGAAGACGGATGTATTGATTCAACTGATTGGTCTATCCCAATGGCTGGATAACACAAAAGCTACCCAACCATGGAAAAAATAATCTAATAAAATGACCCAACAGGCTTCAACCCAGGGTTTGGGTAGAAAAAATAACCCAGCATTGAAAAGAAGTGGGTAAATGGGGAACAAAAGGAAACAGGAACAGAACACAGGGAAACAATGAAATACAAAAAAACTCCATATAAACCTGACAATAATTTTACACAAAACATTCTGCTTCATTTTTCTTTGAAGTGGAGAGTAGAAGTTTTTTCTGTTTAACTTAGCAACCAAGGCAAAGCGATTGTTTTGTGCTAACAGTGCTAATGTGACGAGTCTGATGCAGGACATTAGTAATAATAATAATGCAGTAATTCAGATGGAGATGTATGTTTCTTTAGGGAGTATGAACATCAAAACTGTGTCCTACATTACATATTAGAGTGAAAGACCAACTCAATGCCACATGTTTGTGGTTTCTGTTTTTGCACTTCCTCTGTAATCTCTCTTCTTACACCTCGTTTTGTACATGTAAAGACATTCTGAGCAAAATATACTGTTAAGGAAAAGTGCATCAGCGTGTACTTTATGTAACAAAAATGTCACTTCGAAGCTTGTTGTTGGTCTCCATCGTTGTGTTCATCACCACAGAAGCTGTTTCAGGTATGTCTACTTGATGTTATAACGTTTTATCAAAAATGGCGCAGCATCTGTTTCTTTTTTTTTCCGACCCTAAAGAAGTTTAGTTTTTAATGATTTAGGCCCAGTTTCACAAACAGGGCTTAGACTATGCTAGGATTAGGCCTTAGTTCAATTAGGGCATTTAAGTAACTTTTATAGACGTCCCCTAGAAAAAAACATTACTGGGGCCAGTTGCATAAACTTAGTCACTATTTTAAGACAGTGTCTTAAGAACTAGTTTGACCAACTTGCAGTTAACCAAGGGGTAATCAATGTTATTTTTCCAATTCAAATTACACCAATCTACCTTTTTATGTAACAAACTTTAAAAAATTAGGACCACTCTTCAAGAAAAACATTAGTGTCTTAACTTAACTTAAAGTCTAAGTGGTTTATGCATCCGGCCCCTGGTGTGTGTCATGAGACAAAACAAAGACACTGACATATTTTAAAATATGTCAGTTAAAAAAGCTCAAACATGCATTTTAGTCTAGGACTAGCTTAAAGGTACAATATGTAAAATTTTTGCAGTAAAATATCCAAAAACCACTAGGCTAGTGTTATATATTTTGTCCAGCTGATTACAAACAATATCTCTAATGTTTTCAACTACTTGTAAATCATGAGAAAATTCCCATTCTAAACAGTGACACGGGGCAGTGCAGTCGCCTGTCAATGACGTCAGTTACCTTTGTTACCGCCTTTACTGACGTAGAAACCACATGACAACAGTGCCGTGGACAAATGCGGAAGTAGTGTCTAGCGTCCAGCAAACCACTAGTTTGCTTCAAGTAGTTCCTTATTTACTTCTTGCACGTTTTATGGTGGATTGTGTTACTTATTTATGGAACATAATTACTGTTTACCATCTGCCGCTGGTTCTGTCGACAAGGGCTGCGTTCCAGTTCGGTTTTAGACACGCACTCGCGAACTTCCCTAAACACTTCCCCTCGGGGGAATCCCTGCCGCCATTTTGAAGTGCGTTCCACTTCGTGAAGTGGACGAGGGAAGTTTATATGGACAGACCCTCGCTCCCTCGATTTTGACCGAGGGAGCGAGTCTACTTCATATGTACACTTCAGGCAGCTCCATAACCCACAATGCAACACGATTGTGACGTCACCGCATATCGCGTTTAATTTACCCCACCACAAACAACTCTATGATATATTAATTATTTTTTAAACATTTAAAAACACACATATATACATATAGAATGCTGTATTAAACAATTTTGTAAGGGGAAAAAATAAATAATAAATCAGCTCCATTGCGGATTCCAAGTGATCAAGGGCTTAGGACGTTCCAGTTCAGCCCAAACAAAGGTTCCGCCAGAAGTGGGCACTCGTGCAACGTAAGCAATGACGTACATCCGAGTCAATGAGACCGAGGGAAGTTAGCGAGGGAAGGGCATTTAAAAACCGAACTGGAACGCAGCCAAGGACAGCTCCCGTAAACTCATGACCGGAAAAGCGGAAGCGGCGCCGGCGACTGTGTCATAATAAAAGTCCCGCTGCTCGTGAGGCGTGTGTTGATCAATCGCTCCAGCTCCTCGTTCAGCTCCCGCAACACTCGGTCCTGCTCTGCTTCATACTACAGTAACGTTAATAATCGCATCCACGAACATGAGTTCTTCCAGACTCCAATCCCTATTCTTTTGCACCGTCCGTTGAGATGGAGACCACATGTCCCAAGTTTCCGCTCTAAAACTTGGCGTCATCAAACTACGCCTTTGTTTTGAATAGGCTTCTAGCGACCTCTAGCGGAAAAAATATCACAAATTGTACCTTTAAGCCTTGTCTGTGAAACTGGGGAATAGTGTATTTTAACCTATAATTTACAAATATTAAATGACTGCAGTGAATGACAGAGACTTGCTTGTTGAATGTTGTCTAACATACTCTCTTATATTTTGTTCATTAGATGAATGTGTGAAGAAAGCAGTGGGTGATCGAGTTTCTTTTCGTCCAGACAAATTCATTCCTCCTGTCACCAGCATCATCTGGAAACACATAAACACTGCTGGAACTGTTGTCAAGGCGATTGAATGGGATGAAGGAGTAATTCTAATCCCGAATCAGAGATTCAAAAACATCACAACTGTTGATGAGAAGACTGGACAAATTAATATAACTAATCTAAAAGTCGAACATAGTGGAGTTTATACCATTGACATCAACAGTAACATTCAGGAACAGAGATTCACCTTGACTGTTATGGGTGAGTGAATATTGATTGATATACTGATTAATATTAATACTGTAAAAGCATCTTATTGTTATGTTTTACTTAACATAAAATTGCTAGTATAACTGTCAACTTTTTATTTTGAATGAAATTATAATAATTTTTATATTGTTAATATATGTTCATTGTAATTTAACCATTATTATAACAGAAGTAACTATGGTTTTATAGTGTTTTGAACACAGTAGTACCGCAGTGTTGGAGTATGTTAATATCATATGGTAATCATTCAGTACCAGGATATATGTTATACTGAATGATTACCGTCACTGTATTGTGGCAGTACTATAGTACAGCGATGGTATCAGATTATGAAATCAGGGTACTTTGATATAAACCATGGTGCTGAAGTAAGTACTTCCAAGAATACCATACAAAACATGGCAGAAGGATGGTGCATTATTTGTAAGTTATCATTTGTATTAAAACTGTATTAAAATACCATAGATTTACCATCTGATTTTGTTTCATTGTTTCTTTCACAGAGCGGGTCCCCAAACCTGTGATAAAAATAAAGTCGAGTGATAACCCTGATGTTGTGTATTTGAGATGCGAGTACAACGAAAAAATCATTTGGAAGAATTCTGCTGGAGAAACACTGAAGAGTTCACTAATCACTCTGAAAGTACAGTCCATCACAGTTATAAAATATGGAAATCCAGAAAACTTCTACACCTGTACACTGAAGAACGCATTGAGTGAAGAAACCAGTGATCGGGTCTATAAGAGAGATCTGTTCAAATGTGAGACAGTGATTTACTTCAACATTATTTACTAAAGCAGAAAATCACTAAAGCTCTATTTGTACAGGATTAGTATTACCTGGTGACATTTAGTCATTTGAATAGGTTGTCTGTGATCTTAATCCCGTGCGAATCGTCCATGTCTGTCTGTAATTTGTAAAGTAAAAATTCCCCATAGTGTATTTAAACATATTAAATGACTGTGAATGACAGAGACTTGTTTGTTGAATGTTGACTAACATAATCTCTGATATTTTATTCATTTGATGTAGACGTGATGAAAGCAGTGGGGGATCAAGTTTCTTTTCGTCCAGACAAATTCATTCCTCCTGTCACCAGCATCATCTGGAAACACATAAACACTGTTGGAACTGTTGTCAAGGCGATTGAATGGGATGAAGGAGAAACTCTAATCCCGAATCCCAAATTCAGAGGCATCCCAACTGTTGATGAGAAGACTGGACAAATCACTATAACTAATCTAAAAGTTGAACATAGTGGAGTTTATACCATTGACATCAACAGTAAAGAGCAGCAACAGAGATTCACATTGACTGTTATGGGTGAGTGAATATTGATTATATTGATTAATATTAACACTGTTAAAGCATCTTATTGTTGTTTTTTTCTTAACATAGTATAGCTAGTACAACAGTCAACTTGTTTTTATTTTTTGTTTGAAATTATAATCATTTTTATATTGTTAATATATGTTCATTGTAATTTGACAATTATTATAACAGAAGTTACCACAGTTTTATTGTGTTTTGAACACAGTACCGCAGTGCTGGAGTATGTAAATAGTATGTAAAGTATGTAAGTAAAGTGTATTGTGGCAGTACTATAGTACAGTATCAGAATATGAAACCACGGTACTTTAATATATACCATGGTAATACCAAGAATACCAACACATAGCAGTACGATGGTGCATTATTTGTAAGTTATCATTTGTATTAAAACTGTATTAAAATACCATAGTTTTACCATCTGATTTTGTTCATTGTTTCCTTCACAGAGCGGGTCCCCAAACCTGTGATAAAAATAGAGAAGATCAAAGATAACCCTGATGTTGTGTATTTGAGATGTGAATACAATGAACCAATCATCTGGAAGAATTCTGCTGGAGAAACACTGAAGGGTTCACCAGTCACTCCGAAAGGAGAGTCCATCACAGTCATAAACAAAGGAAATCCAGAAAAATTCTACACCTGTACACTCGATAACGGCGCAAGTAAAGAAACCAGTGATCCGGTCTATGAGAGAGATCTGTTTAATGGTGAGACAGCGATTTCCTTCAACATTATTTCAAAAGCAGAAAAGCATATGAATAGTAAAAATAAAATGAAAATGAATCATGCATTAATGTGTACTTTGTCTAACAAAAATGTCCATTCGGTGCTTGCTGTTGGTCTCCATCGTTGTGTTCATCACCACAGAAGCTGTTTCAGGTATGAGATCACAAGCACACTTTACCAGACAGACATTTCACAGAAAGAAGTTTGTTAGGTGTTCTCGCAATTCATCTTGAAATATGAGATCTTGATTTTTTTTAATGCTCTCAGTTGCTCCTCTCCACCCAAAGACTTATTTTGATGATTGTTTGTTTTGAGCATGTTTAAATTTGGAGAAGAGATAAAGCAAGAGCTGTGAACTGCATCATCTGCTGTGGTCATTTTTCACATAGTGGTTGTGGTTGATCATCTTGCTTGTCGAAACCTTAGTAAAAAACACCATGTTTGCAGTTTCTTCCTCTTCCTCTATATTCTGCAGTCTCTGCATATTCAGTGTAAAGACCTAATTCTGATCATTTAAATGTGCTGACATTTTTTTATAAGCTTAATATACAAATCTCCTGTCTGAATCTAACAAATATATATATATATATATATATATATATATATATATATATATATATATATATTTTTTTTTTTTGTTAGATTCAGACAGGAGATTTGTTATTTGGATTATCATTGTTTTGATCTGCATGGCTTTTATCATCCTTTTCCTGTTTATACCATTTTTATACGGAAATATTACTGTGTTTAATCTTTAAAACATTTGAAACATATTTCCGTGCTTATTATTTCCTTAAAACTCAAAACAAACATTCAAATCTCTGTCCCAATAAGAAAAATTGCCATTTGCAACCTGTTTTACTTTCATAATCTGACATGTTTCTGTGTGAAAGCAGATATTCTGTGAGAAAACAAATTGTTTTATCCATTGATTTAAATACATTTAGCTAAAACAATGATTTAAATGAGTTTAAAAGTCTTAAATTAGGCTAGTGGGGAACATTGAAGAAAAGGAAAGAGCATTTGATGAAAGATTGAAGAGGATGCACTCATTAATTGTGTATTGATGCTCAATTTCATGTTGACTGTAAATGATTGAGTCTCTCTGTTGTTGTTTAAGGTTATTGTGTTGAAGACGTCCAGAGTAAGTTTACTTCTTAATTCCTTGTGGAAAATCATTAATATGTGCAATATCACAAAATATACATTAAAAATGAGCATTTTTCCCCTCAGAAATGACAGTGATTGACTGATGCTCATCATGAACCTTGTGACTCTTCAAATGTAAAGATCTTCTCGACACATTTGTCTGATCATCGGCTCTAAATCTCAGCTTTACTGAATCATCTGGAGCTCTGAACCTTTCTGAATATATGAATCAAACATATGCAAATACTTTGTTTTCATAGTGACAAGATGAGAATCTCTATATAGTCTATATTTTTAATTTCACTTGCTCTTTCAGTTTCAGTTGCCATGAATTCATTCAAATGGTCAATGCGATATTTTGTCATATGAAAGTTTTATGAATATCTCTATCCTGACCCTTTTAAAGAATTAATTCTGTAATAACTGATACATGAACCTTCTGTAAAAATGAAAGAGAAAACATTTGCATTTATCAATTTTTTCTTGTAATAATTTGAGTTTCTATTGTATTTCTATAGCTAATATTACTTGTAGTCTTTGCATTAAGGATGTTATTTATTTACATTTTATTTGAAAACCAAGTCACTAGAATCTACTGTTATTTTATTATTGTGGCAAAATTGTATTTTCACAAAGGTTTCCTTAAAAAAATACCTTTCTAGAGTCCTTATGCAAAGTAGAATGTAAGATCAACAGATCCTCAGATACTTTGATCTCCTGAGATATGGACAGCACAAACGCATACAGCCATTTGTCTCCACACCCCACAGCGTGAAGTTGCGGGAAGGCTTCTTTCCATCCTGTCCTTCCTTCACATTTGCTCCTTCTCCCCCACTTCCTTCCCTTTACACATTCTTCCCATCACTCAGTTCACTTAAAAAGATTATATACAAATTATAATGTTCTGTCAATGCAAATGAATTAACAGTCCTGTTTGGTATCGTTTGAAATGTCTCAGCGCAACTGGTACAATGGTCTCGTCTACATGAAAATAAACCAAAGGTATTAAAGGTTTTAAGAGTTTAGGGATACTTTGGTTGCAACCATGGGTGTGCCTCTTTCCCAGGGTCTTTCATCTAAATTACCTCCTGTTCCACAGCAAGGTGCGAACCCCTGAGGTCTGTGGCCCTAGTTAATGCAAATTCTGATTGTAAGTTCATGCCTCACATTTGGGGATGTTTTGTCTTGGTCTGAGTATTTAAAGAAATGTTGCAAAAGTCTCGGGGTGACTCTGTATTCAGATGGAGCCCACATTGCTGAGTGTCTAGGACACTCAGCAATGTGTATTTTTATAATGTCAGGTATGCATCTTACTCTATTTCTGAGCATTTGATGTTTTGTATTAATCATCTTTGAATTGATTATGTAATTGGCATGATACATTTACCTGACTAATAAATTGTCACATTTGACTTTATTCTGATTTACTCTGAAATTATTGACTTTAGTAGATTCCGATGTATCCATTGTTACCGCAAATCTGCGTCAGGTTAGTAACGGACTAAAGTCCAGTTGAGTGGAGCATAGGGCACACTAACTGTGATTTTAGAGCTCCGACTAACGCTTGGCATTAGTTCAAGTGTACTTAGACTGTAAAGGCTAAAAAGGGAATTCCGTTTAGGGCAACAAATGTTGATTGACCAACCTAAATAGGGTGAGCCTTACCTCTGTTTATTGTAACGTTACTCTAGCTAAGTGTACATGGGAAACCATGGCATAACCAAACCAAAGCTACTATAAGAGAGGTAATATTGGTCGGCTTATCTGTAGTAGTGGTTATGACCTCTGACTAGAGTTAGTGTTACTCTAATTCAAGTGTATACAGTTCTATGGGGGACTAAACCAAATACTTTTAGAGAAAGCAAGCATGAGAGCGGCACTCTATTAGTATAGTCAATTACCTCTGTCTAGTGACCAAGACTGGCGAGTTTGTGATCGTGGGCCCGCATATTAATGAATGGCCAGTGCGAGGACCCTGTGCGACACTGAGAACCGAATGAACGAGTACCGTAAGAGTAAAGAGTTAAATAGAACATTCAAATGTAAAGCCAAATTATTATACAAATGACCAATAATCAATTGACATTCTAAACTAAATTCGAGGTCATAATAACATGGAGTCAGATAAAAGATTATTTGGAATTAAACTACTTTGCCACGCTGAAAAGACAGAACGCGCAAGAGACCTTCCCCGTCCTGTGGGAAACCGCCATTGGGCCGATTGGGCGGGCCTTACATGCAGGTAAATTACTATTCCGATTCTTATTCCACACTACTAATATATGAAATAATAACAAAAGTAATGTAATCAAAAAGTATGCAGTTGACTGATTAAAAATATCTTAGATGGTGTGTGACTCCATGTTCCACATCACAAATGTGGAAGCAAAATGGCCTGGTTCTGTGCATGACTCTAGGATTTTCAGAGAGTCACATTTATGCACATTATTTGAACGTGGTAAGGAACAATTTAATATCAAGCTCACTGTATTACATAAATTCATTCAGAGTCTAACAAAACTGCATTTTTCCAGGTGCTTACGACGGGTTCCTGCTTGGTGACAGGGGCTATGTCTGCAGGCAGTATTTTATGACGCCATTCCCTGACCCAAACCCCGGACCACAAACCCGTTTCAATGCAGCTCTAGCCAGGACAAGGGCACGCATTGAAATGACCTTTGGGCAACTAAAGGAAAGATTTCAGTGTCTGAAGTGTCTGAGGGTTGCACCTGACAGGGCCTGTGACATTATTGTTGCATGTGCAGTACTCCACAATATTGCCACCATCAGAAAGGAGAGGACCCCTGTGGTGGAGGTGCAGCCTGATGATGATCTCCAGCCAATGCACTTGGACCACCCTAGTGGCAGAGCTGCACGGGACAGAATTGTGGAACACCATTTTTGATTTGATTTTTTTCTTTACACACAAAAGCCTTCATTAAATAAATAAAAGACAAGACAAAATGCTTATTTCCTTGAGTTTTATTTCAATGATTATGTCAATAGAAGCCACTGATGGTCATCTTTTGCCTGCAATAAGATATATTGTTATCCATGGTCAGCAATAGCAAAGACTATAGAATAACACAAGACGTGTCACTCGTATTGTTTTGAATGGGAGAAAGTGTAACGCGCAATATGGCGGAATAAGTCCCGCCTTCTAAATAAGAGCCAATCGCCGACTGGTAAAGTCATCGCGTCACTTCAGCGGCCGTTAGAATCACCGGTTTCTATAGAAACAGTCAGACGCGCGCCTCCGAAGAGACGCGCATTTAGATCCAGAATTTAGTCTTGATCCAACCTGAAAAATACATTTTTTTTGTCATGATTCGAGCGTTTAGAAACTAAATTTATGAGCCGATTGTTGTTAGATTTCATTAGTGATTTCAAATATGAAATTTAATCGTAAGGTTGGCGAACAGGAGAATTTGATGTTTCCCCATTCAAAGAGATTGCATGATGCCCAGGATGCCCGAGAGGCGTTTCAAAGATGGCCGCCGAGTGAAATGACTTGTCTTAAAGGGACTTTGGCAATAGTTCTCTGTGTGAAATAGTGTATTAGCACTTACTCTGAAGTTCCTTTTGAAGCAACTCAATTTTTAGTTCCAGTTTTCTCTTCTTTAAAGTGTAAAGTTCCATTTCTCCCCTTAATTTTTGACGTTTCAAGTCAAAATACTGTATTTTCTGTTTTAGATGCCGTTTATATAGATTACGGATATCAACCTGTGCCATTTTTGGATAAAAATAATTATCAAAACCAAACCAGAAACAAAAATTAACACAAGCCTCATGCAACAGAAATAAAAAGGAAAAGTACTACACTGCCCACCTTTTTATCACTTTGTGCAATAGGCCTGTCTGGCCTTTCCTCCTGCAAGTCAGATTGTAGTCAGAAATAATATGTACACAACTATAAATTGAGTTCTTTATGCACTTACAAGTACTTCCTCCAAAGGACAGTCATCTGAGAGGGTTTCTTCACTGTCCTGTGCAAAAGAAACAAATGGGTATTCCAAAGTGTTGCACTTTCTTTACTTTTGATGGAAAGTTAGAAAAAGTCCACTTACTTATTTCAGCCACCACTTTGTTGGGAACAGGTAAAAGTGTTGGTGTATTATGTAAAACTGCACAAAAGAGGAGAACACAATGGCATTACAATGAACTACACTAGGAAAAAATTTGATCAGTAACATAGCAACAATTTTTTGAATTAGGTTATGCAGTTTTCAACTCCTGAGGTCCTGAGGTGGCTCTGACATTAAGCAATTATGAAATTATTAAAAATACAAATTATATACTGTTATAAGTGATAGAACCATAACATGGAGCAGTTACGCATTTAATTTGTCTGCTTTACTTTTTGCCAGCCCTCTTTCCTGGCTTTTGCACACTTTGAGGTGTTCCCTGGCGTTTTAATTAAGGTTTCAACTGACTAGGTTTATCACAAGAGCAGACGACGGCAAAGGAAATAATGCCACAATGTGCATGTTTTCTACTACTATTTTCAAGAAGCTATATATTTAGAATAAATGACCGCACCAAGGAGAGGGACATAGTTTCACTAATAATTTGTTTATTTTACACAAATCAATAAATAATTTAATTCTTTTGGTGTTATTGGAATACTTCTTTCATGTAGTGGACAATTTTAAGATTTTGGTCCATTTTTGCTTCCATTTCTTTCACTCTAAAGGAAAGAAAACTTAACCCTACCCTACACATTTAGATGGTGTTTGTTTTAAGCCTACTACCATCCATCTGTTTGCATCTGTAGATTTCTTCTAAATTAACCAAAACAAGCTAATCTGCATATTTAAACACATCAAGAGTTTCTTCCCCTGAAATGTTATAAATACATTATATATTATAACTAATGTCTGCAGAGGGCGCCAAAAGCCTGCTGATATTTGTTGTTACACAGCACAGCACAGCACGATCAAATACACGATCAAAGCCAACCACCATAAATAAAAATATATATTATTAGTTAAATAATATTTGGCCACTTTTTTTCTTTTGATAGAAATTCTACAGCCACTTTTATCGATATATTCTCCTGTGTAAGCATAGATTTAGGAATAACATTATGTAATGCTGTATTATGATTTTTAAATAGTTTTAATAAATCGTGCATCCTTAGAAAACTGTCTAATAATGCGGTTCATGGATGCTCCTCTTCTGGTATTGACAGCCCTACAGATATCTTTACCATGGTTCAAAACGCAATGCATAGCACATTAAAATAATTGAAATAATAATATGACATAAATTACATTAGTATCAGATCAGGCAGATGCGTTGCTATTAACGCTGCGTTAAACGTATAAATAAACTCACCCTTAAATAGTTTTAAAATAGTTTCTCAAATTTCACATGTCTGTGAACATACATAGGCACCTGAAAGGAATGCACGGGATGGATCCATCTAGGGCTTTTTTTTTTTTTTTTCGCTTCTCATCGCCAGATAGCAGTTGTATTTTCCCAGGCATAGCTGTCAGAAGTTTTTCAGCCAGAAGCAAACACGAGGTGTGCGGGAATGAATGGCGTGTCACGGAGGGAGGGCAACTGAACTCGACAAAGCCAACCTGATATATAGTATTTATTATTATTATTATTATTTTATTCAGTAAATATATTTTTGACAGGGAAGCTGTGCGCAAACAGGAATATTTATTCATTTATTAAAAAAAAAAACAACAACAAAATGTGTGCACATGCCTGAATCCAGCTATACTAATCATAAGCGGCAGGTGTGTTCGAGGAACCTAATTAGCCGGATCATGATGAGCTCGATGATATTATCTTGGATGTCTCGTTTGATCTCAGATGTTTTAAGCAACGTACGAAGAATATGCCCCAGGCTGCACCAGTTTGTTTTTATTGCCGTTTTCGGAGCTTGTGGCGACTACAGAGACCGTGTTTTTTTACAGTGTGTTCAGGGGACAGGCAGCTAGCGGATAGTGAGGAGATGTTTGCTGTACGTGACAAAAAATGTTTTGGCCTAAAAACGTGTGACATCACTTAGAGCACGTGAACTTGAAAAATGGTGTGTATTTACGTCTTTCCGCGTTTTAAACAACATTCCTTCTGATGTTCATTCATGTTTATTTGATGCTATAAATTAACTAGTAAGAAGAGATGATCGGTTCACGAGCTGCTTGAGCTGAGGCGCTACAGCAATCTCACGACACATTAAAGAGCCACAAAACGGTTTTTGTTGTTTGAATTTCTTTAATAATTACACAATTTGAAAGCTGGGACTTTGTTTAATATCATAAGTAACCTGTTCTGTCTTGTCTGTCGACGTGTTGTCAGTGTCCTCGATGTATTTTTCACTGTGTGGCGTGACAGCGCCATGGTTTGTCGGACAAAGCAATAGTAACTAAGGGAGGCGGGTCTTTGCGAAGGGTCAATTCTCGGCCAGAGTTAAATCGCCCAAAAAGAGGAGGTACTCCACAGAACGTGATTGACACTGATTGGACTATAGCCTATATCCAGAGGCAGAACAAAGCAGTCTAGCAGTGACAGCTAGCGTAACTGTGGTTGAAAAAATCCGTTCTTTTCTCACTTTGGTGGTGCGTCGCCCTATTGCCCTAATGAAGAAACCGCCTGTGTCAAACCACCAAACTGCTGAAATCACGTGACTTTGGCGCTCCGAACCGCTGATTCGACACACTGATTCATTTGTGCTCCGAAGCTTCATGAAGCAGTGTTTTGAAATCGGCCATCACTAAATAAGTCGTTTTTTTTTTTTTTTTTTTGGCGCACCAAAAATATTGTCATTACTTTATAATATTAATATTGAACCACAGTACTCACATGAACTGATTTAAATATGTTTTAAGTACATTAATGGATCTTGAGAGAGGAAATGTCATTGCTCCCTATGGAGGCCTCACGGAGCCATCGGATTTCAACAAACAATATCTTAATTTGTGTTCTGAAGATGAACGAAGGTCTTACAGGTGTGGAACGGCATGAGGGTGAGTAATTAATGACATTATTTTCATTTTTGGGTGAACTTACCCTTTAAGGATGTTATTAAATTTTTTTTGAAAACCAAAACAAGTCACTAGAATCTACTGTTATCTTGTTATTGTGACAAAATTTTATTCACAAAGATTTCCCTTAAAAAAATACCTACTTTTCTAGAGTTCTCATGCGAAGTAGAAGATTTAATCAAATCACTAAGAATAATTCATAATAAAATAGGAGATATGATGAGATCTTTCATGTACCGTAAATGTTATTTTCTTGTTTTTGTCTGATATTGTTACATTGTACTAGATATATGTATATGTTTTAAACAGATCGGGTACAAAAGTACTGTGTGCACTACTGTCATTATTATTGCCATAAAAAAGCCAAAAATAATGGTTGTAATGTTCTTAACGGCCGCTAGATGGCGACATTAAACCGCTGCACGTCTGAACGCCGCACCCTTTACTTTCGGTTTCGTTTGAGCGGCTTCCTCTACAGTCAGTCCTTTCTTCGTGGTGTCTCGGGCGTGCGCCTAAATACTTTCAGAGTAAAATACAGCAGATGAGCGCATGAAAGTGTACTTTGTTTGAAGATGGTGCTTCTAAGATACTTGTGGACCGTCATCTGTGCTATGTTCATCACCACAGGAGCCGCTGCAGGTACTTGATTCGTCCGTTAGCATTAGATCGACGTTAGCATGAAAGCAAGAGAGAAAGGAATCGCTATTGGCTTCTTCAAGCCGTTTAGTT
The DNA here is from genome assembly GCA_036281575.1 of Ancherythroculter nigrocauda. NCBI lineage: Eukaryota > Metazoa > Chordata > Actinopteri > Cypriniformes > Xenocyprididae > Ancherythroculter > Ancherythroculter nigrocauda. The sequence goes on from VTFQ01000003.1 coordinate 59,965,225, forward strand.
TTAAAAGATATTATAATATTGTAGGGTAATTTACAAATACCAAATGATTACGGTGTACTTTAGATAATTATACTCACTACAGTATTTGCCGTGGAGTTATTATCAGCCCCACAGGGCGAGGCCTACACATCCATACAAAAGGGCGTGTAGTTAATAATTCAGACGATTATAACATGACTACTTTAATACATCACGATAGTAATCATGTCTATATATTGTGTTCTTTACATGTATTTCATGTATAGTACATATTTCGATACCATACTATGTCCAAATACGGTCATTTTTAGGTTACTTTTAGGGACTTTTTTGGTTGACGTGATGTTCACCGGAAATGAGTCTCGCTTGTTCCAATCTTTGACTTTGGTAAAGTTGGTTTTATATTCGCACATTCGGACTTCTGATAAATTCAGACTTTCCAATAAATGTGCAATAAATTAATGTTTGCGAATTTTAAGCAGCGACATGATATTGACAACCAACGACTGTCAACTTACAACATTTTTCACAGTCGATCAAAATAGGCAAGTATTGTTTTAATGGCATATTTACTTGTGAATGTCCACTGAATGTCCAATGTAGTGTGATTAACAAGGCTATTGAATACGGATGTCCGAATGTGCGAATATAAAACCAACTTTACCCAACTCAGTCTTTGAACCAAAATGGGTGGAATTGCTTTGCAGTGCAACTTTTAATGCAACTTTTTGCAGGTGCTGCTCTCATTGGTGGTTATCTATAAATATAACTTTTCTCCAAACAAATGTATGATTTAAATTAGAATAACAGGCATATAACGTTTAAACATAAAAAATGGGTTAATAAAGGCATTACGGTGTATTTGTTAGTCATTTAATGAAAATGGTCACCTGTATACAATATAAATAATATTGTATAAAGAATATTGTATAGTTTTCGATGCGATACCATCTGGTTTAAAATGTCAGTTTAAATTAAATGTAAGTAAGGAGACTGTCTTAGACCTGATGTTGAACTGAAGGGACAGAAGAGCTCAATATCTTCTAAAACATTTTGGCATTATAAATTTAAGCGACATTGAGTGGAAATATGTATGGTTTGGACTGAGAAAGATAATGTTGTCCACCTATTTTATTAATATTATTATTATTATTATTATTATTATTATTATTATTATTACTGCATTTATAGCAGAATGTTTTGTATTTTGACTTAGACGTCTTTCTCTGTAAATGCTTAGGCATGAAAGATTATTTTTCTTATTTTACTTTTTTATTTTAATTAAATAGATAAAGATTACCACCAAATATAGACTTTATTGTTAATCTTTATTTGATTATGGGAAATACCATATACATAAGTTATATATATATATATATATATATATATATATATATATACACACTATATTCTTTTTATTCTACTTGTTGTAGTCTTTATTTGTTCAACAATGTTTTATTCCATATTTTGCAAATGACTATTGTCATGTTCATTGTTTGTAATGTGACTGGCATTTCAATAAAGAAAAAAGAAAAAGAAAAAATCACTTGCTTGTTCAATGTTGACTAACATACTCTCTTAAATTTTATTCATCAGGTGTAGATGTGAAGAAAGCAGTGGGTGATCAAGTTTCTTTTCGTCCAGACAAATTCATTCCTCCTGTCACCAGCATCATCTGGAAACACATAAACACTGACGGAACTGTTGTCAAGGCGATTGAATGGGATGAAGGAGAAATTCTAACCCCGAATCCGAGATTCCAAAACATCACAAAAGTTGATGAGAAGACTGGACAAATCACTATAGCTAATCTAAAAGTTGAACATAGTGGAGTTTATACCATTGACATCAACAGTAAAGAGCAGCAACAGAGATTCGACTTGACTGTTATGGGTGAGTGAATATTGATTATTGAAATATTTTAAAAGCCTGATTTATTAATAACATCATATTTAATAATACCATATTATTATAAAGTTTTTTTTTAAATAGATTAAATAGTGCTTCTCTATTCCATAGTTTTATCAGTGTAAAACTATCAGTTTTTTTGTATTTGTTTAAAGGTAAAATTGAAATTAAAGACTTATTAAGCTGACAAAAATAACAGTATGAATGGCAGTACCATGGTATTCTGTGATGTTTCTTGAAATACTATAGAAATACCATGACATATGACTAGTAACATGGTGAATTGAATGGTTATTAGAAATATATTTGTAAATATCTTGGAGTACAATGAATTTCAGTTCTGTCCCCTATAAATCATGGTACAGTGATGGTATCTGATTCTTATATTTTTGTAATTTGTGATAATACAATGGTACTGATATTCATGCACTATGGTATTTACTGTACTTTAAGGTGCTACTACCATGGTACACATCTAGATAAACAATTTAGTACAATGGTAAATTTTTCTAAGTGATAGTTTGTAATTTTTTTTAAAAAAAACAACAGTTTTTACAAGCCTTGTGTAGTTGTTTTGATTGTATTTTGTTTCGTCTGTGGACTGAACGTTCATACACTTTTTCTTTGTTTCCTTCACAGAGGGGGTCCCCAAACCTAAGATTACAATAGAGCCGACTGAAAACCGTGATGTTGAGTATTTGAGATGCGAGTACAACGAAAAAATCATCTGGAAGAATTCTACTGGACATATACTGCCAGGTTCACCAATATCTCCGAAAGGAGAGTCCATCACAGTAAAAAAAAATGGAGATCCAAACAACTTCTACACCTGTACACTGAACAACACAGTGAGTGAGAAGACCAGTGATCCGGTCTATGAGAGAGATCTGTTTAAAGGTGAGACTGCTATTTACTTCAACATTACTCAGGCATGAAAATCCCTCACCTTTCAGCGAAATTCGCCATTTTGAAACCAAAATAGGTGACCTACATGAATCGTGTAGATTCGATGAGATTTTTTTTGGGGGGGGTATTCATATTCAGTGAACTGCGAACAGGTGCGCGTGCCAGAAGGGAGTGCGAGATTCGGTGAACTGCGACCTGCGATTCAGTGAACTGCGAACAGGTGCGCATGCCAGAAGGGAGCGCGAGTGCATGGAAGTATTAACGCGAAGGGCCTTGCATCACCAGTGCAGACCACCATCAGAAGCTGAAAGCATGCCTGGCCTCAGCGATTTACCTGACTGAATTTGGTGAGTGATGGCAGGGCTCGACAATAAGGACTGCCCGATGGCACGGGGCCAGTGTGAACGACGCTCGGGACAGTAGACGCACCGGTCACTTGCCCGATCAGGCCAGTGCTGTAGGGTGTGCGTTATATATCGTCTATAATATCGTAATTGATTTAACGATCTGAAATTATCGAGTATGTCCCTCACTTTACAAAAACATAGTCTACATAGTCTACTAGACATAGTCTAGTAGGTTAGAGTAACGTTAGTGTGTGCGCATATTAAAGTGTACACTTTCACTGTGTGATTTAGTCTATTAAAATGCCCCCAAAATTCAAGATAAGGGGCAAAAATGCCCCTGTATATATTTCATATATAATTTAATAAAGTTAATCAATATTACACAAAGAGCGCCGTTTTTCTCCAAATATTAGCATGATTACAAATGTGATATTGATTTTATTCAGCGTACAGTTTAATGAACAACAACTTAATATCAAGTGACTTACATTTTAGACACCAAATTGCCTGTTTCACTGTATTTCGCCAACGAAAATAGTTCCAAAGTCCACAGAATTGTTTTGCGTCTCTGAGCAACACTTCCTGAATGAATCAGCTGTTTGAATGAATCGGTTGAATCTCAATGATTCGCTCATTAACAGTGATTCGCTGCCACCTACTGGCGGGTTTAATTTCACATTTAAATTGTCTTCATTTTTTTAAAATTTCAAATGACAGTATTTAACGTTTTATATTTTGAACATTAAAAACATTTTTAATGCATCTGTAACTGCTCTTGATTAACTTTAATAAAGTTATCTATTCTATAGTTATACATTAGATTACAATTTCTGTACCTGAAAATCTTCTGTTTAAACCTACATGAAAAACTTGAAAAGCACCATTTATTTAATTTATATGTTTGTTCTGTTGTATTTATTTGTGCTATTACTCGTAATTTGATTATTTGTTACTATTTTACTACTTACTGTTTATTTGTCTAACAATATTTAAAATATTTAATCTAGTAGCTTTTGGTGTCATAACCTTATTAACTATGCTTAATAACTATGCTTATTTTATAGGCCCATTTTTTTGTCTTTTACTTTTATAAATTTTTTGCTGTGGGGCCCGGAAAATTTTGGCGGGGCAAGTAAAAATTTGAACCACTGGCCAAACTGGGCCAGCAGAAAAAATCCTTAGCATTGAGCCTTGGTTGGTTTCAATAATTTTAATATTTTCTGGTAGATCTAAGTTAAGTTACCCAGAAGCTCTGTTGACATAGACTTAGCTAACGTTAGCTACAGCTTGATGAATTGAGTCATTGAACACAGCAGGAGAGAACGCAACGTTAGCCAGCTAGCTAAGGCTCCGGTGGAAAATTATTAGCTAACGCTACCGTTTTTGAGGAGGTAGATTTTGAGGTGAGGGGACTGACAAGGCAGAAGGTAAAGTGGTCCACCGTTCTATCAATAAGCAGACCTGCCAACCTGTACGCAATTTGCGCAGCGGATACGCATTTTAACTTCAAAGTACGCTGGTACGATTTGTCACTCTAAACTAAGCAAAAACCTGGTGACGCCTCTGTGCACGCGCAGTCCACAAATCAAGCAACGGCAAAAGAAGAAGAGTTCGACCAATCATAGCGCTAGGTTCTTCCCCCAAATATACTGTAAATGTTAGACCCAGTGACAGGCTGGCATGAAATGGCTTGCATAATACTTAGTAAGGAGGCCATAATAATTTTTGACTCATGGCTGAAGTTAAGTTTCTCCAGCTCTCCCCAAGTTGGCAAAAAAAGCATCTCAAAATGCATCAGATTGATTCTTTAAAATATGGAATATTTAAATTTTTCTTACAGGGGAGCATGCCCCCGGACCCCCCTAGAGGGGTAATATCCTTCTCACCTTTTTCACCCCTGACCCGTTTTCATGCCTGATTACTACTATTGAGGAAAGTCCCTTGAGATTCAGAATAATTTTTATGTTTAGGTGGAGCTGAGATGTTCCTTATGTTTAGAAGTTGTATTTACATTCACAAGTATTTGGACACCTACATCACACTTAAAATATCTGAATGGCATTGCATTAGAATTAGATAAAATAGCAAAGCAAGAAATTGTCTTTAGCCCTATTCGGACGGGACTAGTTTCACAGGGGGACGTTAGAGAAATTTCTATTTCACAGACGTACTTTGAGATTTTAATCCCTTCCGAATCTGCCATGTCTGTCTTTTTCTCACACGACCTCTGTAAAAATTCCAGAGCAAATTACCTACTGTTTTTCGTCAAACTCGGCGGTCCTCAGAGAATTCTAATCCCGTCCGAATGCGAATGTCTGTGATTTCCGAAAATGTTTTTTCCAAAACGCTTTTTCTTGTGTGTTTTGGTCAACGTGAACTACCGTACAATCTCTCGCTATCGTGCCGGTATTGAAGTTTCTGCTTTTTGCGCACCGATAATGGATGTAGATGTGTTTGGTACACTGCGAAGAAATAAAAAAAAATAAATCAACAAGAAGAGCCAAATCACGTAAACTGTTAAGACTGGCTACTGTAATATCAGTTTCAGGTAAGAGTAGGCTACTTTCATTTCTGCACTTAATTACATAACGTGTAAATTATATAAGTTAAAACTTTTTATTCCAGTGGGTTTATTATAAGAACCCAGTTCTATTAAATCATGATGATAAATGCATGTTTAGTTCATATGACCATACGCAATCCACGCATTCTGAACACGTGATCTTCTGAAATGCCCACATGTAAAACACAGACACTCCTACCTCGGTAATAAACACGGAGATGTTAGTCCCGTCCGAATCCGTACATAAAATCACAGACGTAGGTTGATAAGAATTGTTACTCAAACGTCGTTTGGAAAACTAGTCCCGTCCGAATAGGGCTTTTGATTTACTTGGAATTAATTTTGAGGTAAACCTGAGTTTATATCTTTACTTTAAATTTTAAGACCCTCAGCTGCTGTCATACACAAATGGATGATAATGGCAAATATCCACACGAAGCCAGAGCTTTCCCTATCTTTTTTTTTTTCTCATTCTAAAAACTATTCTGTAAAAACAGTGTCATCTCAAGAAACATCTGCGTACACACAAAACCACTGAAACCGACTCAAAACGATGTAGTATACATTCAAGACCGGTATGTGGTGCTTAGGGCTGGGCGATATGGCTGAAAACTGTATCACGATATCAGTGTTTCATATCGGTCGATATCGATAATTATTGATATTTTTATGACCCATTTAAAATAAGGACCAGGAGAAAAATATATTACATTTAAACATTTTTATTTTAAACTTAACCTTCCTCTGATCATAATCCCCTCAGTTATTAAGACAGAAATGTCAACAACCATGGAAAACTCAAATAATTGAAATGTAAACATGTCTAAAGTAGGGTGACCATCCGTCCTGCATTTTGCGGGACAGTCCCAAAATTAGGAGCTTTGTCCCGCAAGACTTAAGTAGTGTCCTGCATTTCATTTATGTCTGTATTTTTTTTCCATCCCTGAAATTACAATACCACAGTAAGAAATATAATAAAAACTGTGAGCATTTAAAAATCTATTTGTGCAGCCGTCATATTCTAGCTGTGAAAATAACCAACCAGCGCAATCATAGAGAGAGGTTTTCCCGCTGATGACAACTGAGTAGACAGCGCAAAGAGCAGGCCTCATCAAAGTCAGTAAACACAACTACACCAGCAAGGATTTCATCTTCCATACTGGATAAGAACCTCAAGAGCTGCTCAAAGCTGCCCAAATCGATGATTTAAAGCATGTAATCATCCATCCTGATGTTAAATATTTCCAACGAACGGCGGCGATCAAGCGCCACACACGGAAATGGTCGAGCATCTACAGAAAAACGAGATATTCTCCATTTGTTTTAACCAATACAAAATTGCGAAATTCAGACACGACTTTCTTACGTTAATATTTCATTTAATGCGGGTTCTATGGCGTTATTATACTGAAAAATGTCGAGAGCGCATCAAATGCACGAGCAATCTCTCCACTAACAGGCGGATTCCCTTGCACAAAACTGGACGCGCGCGCGCTCTCGCTCAGATATCACATCTGCGCGCTCAAACTTTTGTCCTCCTGCATGTGCAGCCGTGAATCTAGAATTGTCTTCTCTCCAGGATTTGCCATAAGCGCAACATTATAGTGTGGGCACCCACCGGCAGAAACATTAATCGGCGCATATGCCAAGTTTGCCAACAAATGTAAATCAACATAGCGTAATAGCTGTACATTTATCTGTCTCATGTGTCCCGCAAAATCACATCTACTGTCCTGCAACAGATCAATAGTCAGGTGGTCACCCTAGTCTAAAGTCACAATGAACACTTTTCCTCTTTTATTTACAATTTCATTGCTCGCTGCGGCACTCATTTTCTGCTTATCAGTCGCCGGTTACTGAAGAGGAATCCAGGCTATCCAGCACGAGACAACGATATGGCGCAACCAAAATTGATACTGTTACATGATTGGCTGTTAGCGTGTCACGTTGCTAGGTTACCAGAGAAAGAGTGCCTTTGTTAATGCAACCAAACTTGCTTCGCAACCTCTGTTTTCTTCTGACGAAGAATAAAAATATCGAACGTTCTATCGAACACATTTTTTATTGATATCGATCACGTGTCTATCGCGATACATATCGTTATCGTTTTATCGCCCAGCCCTAGTGGTGCTGTAATTCTGCCACAGAGATGCACTAAAAACAAAAAAAGACTTAGCATGCGGATTGGCTGTACACACGAAAAACATTTTCAGATTTATCCACTCTGGGACATGTTTTCATAAAATAGCGGTTTCAGGCTCCCACAACACCGGATCCGTCTGGATGAAATGCCTAATTCGTAAACAACTATAAGCGTCTCCGTGTGGATGGGCTCTTACTTCTTTTCATGTTTGTTTGTTTTTGCCAGACACCTCATGGAAAGACAGTGAGCACATTAAATTTCATAAAACATTCAAAGAAGCAAATTTGAGGGTTTTATTTGCCACTGCAGTGAAATTCATATATTTTTAAAGTGTGACACAAATGTCTAAACACTTGTACCACTGTACAGACATAGACATGATTGCTGTTGTCATATATAGACAAGCTTTGTATATATCTGCAATGAACCTTAATAGAGAAGCATGTGATCAGGGTTGGTGTCTGATCACATTGTGTTTTGGTAATTATGAAGAGGAAAAAATACATTTCAATACATTGATTAGCCTCACAGATTGCCATTTGCAAGCAATTTTATGTCAGTCATTTCTGAGTAAAACATTAACTATTGTTTTTCGGCAAACTTAATGGCGCTCTGAGAAATCTAATCCTGTCTGAATGCCAATGTCTGAACGCTGATCCCAACAATCTCCTCGTGCTTTTGACTAATTTGACCTACTTAATCCAAATAACAAGTTTTGAAGGCTATTTTTTATTCTGTATGAGCTATGTGTCACATGGCTAGTGTTATTAAACTCACCGCGGAGCTCCGCGCTGAAACCGAGCATATGCGCGCTCCGCCTGTATATCATAACAATCGTATTTTTCATGTGATCGTATTCAAACTCCAGTTCTGACCGCATTGCGAGCAAAATACAAACAACACTCATGTGCTGCTGTGCTGAAGGAAACAGCCTACGGCTTGCGTGTTTGAACGTAGCTAGAGCAGGCAGAGGTGAATGAGCCAGACTTTTGTGACATTTGAATTCTCCGCTGTAATGCGATCTCACATGAACATATTTTCTATTTGTGCTGGTAGATAATAGCAAAACAATCCACATGCACACAAACCTCTGCTCTGGTCGCGTCTCAGGAAAACACATTGTGTTGTAGCACTGAGGAAACGAACACCAACGATATGTCTCTGAATGACAAGAGACCATAGACTGTAAAAAAATATGGACGTAGTGTCCGTGACGTCACCCATAGATTTCTGAACAGCAGTTTTGACGCGTAAATGAGGCCGCTGCCATCTTAGCTGCGCGTCACCGCACGTCACTCCCGGATAACTGAAAATGGGCAAAGAGGCGGGGAGGTGGTTTGAGCTGATGTGATTGGTTGCTGAAACCACGCCCGCCTAGCTCGACGTGACCATGTTAGCAAGCAAATGAGCTATCTATCTAGATACTATCTAAATTATTAATGAAGATAAGTTTTATCATCAAAAAGTTCTAAAAGTTTACTGTCAATCTACGGTGTTTTTTTTTTTTTTTTAAGATTTAGATGCTCCAACACCAGTAATTTGTGTTGGGTGTGCAAATAACAACATGGAAAATCAAAATGGGACTTCATACCTTTATAATAGAGATCGCGAAATGAATCCAATCTGTGGCACTTGGGTAAAATATAAATGTCCATTGCAAAACAAAAAACAGTACTTTTTGTCCATGAAATATTGATATATTATCCACTGTTTACTTAACATTTCTTCTGAATGATCTGCTCTCTGTCACCGTTCTTCAAGAAATAATGCAATCTGAGCAGCGTTTATGTTGTAAAACTGTATACGATCGTATCTAACAAACAAATGAGCCGTGTCCAAAGTATATTTTTTCAAAATAGTGCAGCAGTTTTAGTTATAATATCCAAGCAGTGCTGTCAGAGTTGTATATCCTCCTGGTATTGTCATTGTAGTAAATCTCACAAACAAAACTTTTAGCCAATGCCACGATCCAACAACGTGTGTTCGGTTTCTTCCGCATGCATGCACATCTACACAGTCTCGAATATTATGCAGCAAGCCATATTTTATAATTGTATAAAATAATCGAGCACAAATACGGCTGAGATGCCAAATTCAGCGGCTGGAATTAGCTGAGGTAACATGACGGCTCACAGACAGCAGCGGCATCTACCTGTCACTCAAGTGACCATGCCCTTAATTATGCAGAACTTTAAGGCTTAATATAATTTAAAAGAATGAGTTAGAAAAAAATTCACCCCCCTCAGAGTTGTCATGAAGGGCAAAATTAGCAGTATAGACCAAAACCACAATTTAAACCAACTTGCAAACATGTTTTTTTCTGCTGTAAACTTGGCCAATTTAACATGGGACTCAATGAGATTCTGCTCTCTTTTGGAGCCTGTCCCTAGCGGCCAGTCGATGAAGTCACTTCCGTATTGGCTTCACGAGAGACTGGGGGAGGTTGCCGCTTGCAAGAGACCGAGGCGAGAGAAGTGATGCTTCCTCATGCATAATAACGCAATTATAATCTTATGCATACTACAGCGCAGTGATTGGATTAAATGAGCTTTATGTCATGAATATATATGTCGAGATTCGCTCGAAGCAGTCTACGTCAGCATGTTCGACCATGCCCATACTTGGGCCGAAAGTACACAATTACATCAGATTTTGTGACGTTGCTCCGACTCGGCTTTTCAAACAGGAAGACAGAAATCGCTCTGAAAAATGCAAAAATTTTTCACTTATGAATAACATTAATGAGTACCTATAGTGTTTTCAATGATGTGCAGCCTATACATATCTGTTTACATCTCAAAAAAACTGTTTTGGGGTTTCATGACCCTTTAAGAATAATAAAATCAGCCTATAGTTTATAGTTTAATGTATTAAAGATATTAATATATTAATAGATATTAATTTTACTAATGTGAGTGAGTCTTATGTTTATTTTTATGTTTATATGAAGGCTAAATACAAATAAAAGCTGAACATAAATTTATTTGTACTGTTTTTATTTCTAAAATATTATATAGTTTTATAGGAAGAGATTTCATAGATTTGGCAAATTCATCTTTCAGACGTTTGTAGGTACAGACATCCGTTGTGGCCATTCTTGGCAGTTTTTCTGAGGCTATTATATAGTTCATATCGATATCGGAATTATATCGTATCGACCGAAATTAAGAATTATATCATGATATAAATTTTGGCCATATCGTCCAGCCCTAGGCTTTACTTGTACGTATTTTTACAATCCTTGTGGATTACTGTATTGGTAGTAGTGTTGTCACGGTACCGAAATTCCAGTAGTCTGTACTAGGGGTGGGACGGTTCAGATTTCTCACGGTTCGGTTTGTATCACGATTTAAGTGTCATGGTTTTGCAACAGTGCTATGTTCAGTAAAAAAAACAGGACAGTTGTCAAATAATGATAAAGAAAATAAAAACAAATAATCTCACTAAAAGAAACAGCACAAATAAATACATGAGAGTTAAGATACAAATAAAATAAACAATGCTTTACAGGTTTTTCAGGTATCTAACAAATAAAGTAATCAAATATAAAATAATACTGCATATAAACTTCTTTGAATAGTTAAATAAATATGAAACATTATTGAAGATACTATTCAGTCAAGAGCAGGACTTAGACTGCTTTCCCTTTAAGACATAATTCAAAGATCCAGTACACTGATAATGATACACATGCATTGTCCGTCTCGTTTTTCTCCTTATGCTGCGTTCACACCGAACGCGTCTGGGGCGTCAAATTCGCGTCAGACACGTCTAGTTGGACGCTTGAACATTTTGAAGTCAGACGCTTCAGGCGCGCGTCAAATTCGCTCTATTCGCACGTCTAAACAAAGTGAGTTCAGACGTGAATTCGCATCATGGGAGGGGCTTCCATCTCTTTCTGCATAGATCCTCTGAATAAAACACATCATCTTGTCAGTTGGAAACCAGTAGCGGCAATTTAGCTCGGTTATGCTGGCCGGCTTTTGCTAGCTAGCAGGTGGGCTAGTATCAACAGCTAAAATCATGCAAAGCGTTTTACAACTAACCAGATTGTCCAATTTCTTCGCTTATCCTCTTCCAGTCAAGGTCCTTTTTATTCCTGTCTCGATAAAAATATGATGACACATCATAGAGCTCAGGGTGGCCACACACAGCGACATCTTTGTTCTGGTCTCCACCGATGATCACGTCATAAACACGTTACTACCAAAGCAGAGTCCCTGATTGGTTAACGCGCCGCAAATTTTCGCCAAAGTTCAGATTTTTCAACTCGGGCGTCTGGGGTGTCAGACGCTCAATTTGCACGTCAGACGTGTCAGGCGTGTGAACGCTCAATTCGCACCACGCAATTCGCGCGTCAATGGCCGGTTCGCGCCACGCTAGATGCTTGATTCGTGCCGCAGGACGTCTAGATGCGCGTTTACATTGACTTAACATGTAAATCAGACGCCCCAGACGCGTTCGGTGTGAACGCAGACATAACCTACTATGTATGTTAGGATTCTTGCTAAGATGGGCATGTTGACATAATTTTTGTGTGAATTTGTCCGTTTAGGTGCAAGACTCGAAAGAGAATTTGTGCGAGAGTATTTACGCACTGTCCATGTATGCGCTTCGGATGAGCGCACACACAAATCTCCTCCCGGCGTGTGAGAGTTCTCTTTTGTGTCTTATGGATGAATGTTTAAATTGTCATGGTTTAAATTAGTTTATTTTAAACACAGATAGCAACGTGCATCTCACCTGCGCTTGCACGCTATCAACACCGGGTGATGATGGCGTAAATGACTGGTTATAGAGCATTCGGCACGTTACTGATTTGGTTACAGCCACTGTTTTGTCCATGTTCTTTTGATCATCGCTGTTGTAACGTATTGGGAAACTAGAATGCATATCCATCGATTGAAACATACATCAGCCAAATCCGTTTGTCTGTTCTGCATGATGTTTTTTTTTTAACAAACCATATTATAGATGCGTGGTCAGATTTGGGATGATCAAGGTGCAAACGCATGCCAAACCGTGGGAGGAGAACCGAATGGTTTGAGTTTTTTACAGTGAACCGTCCCACCCCTAGTCGGTACCAATACCATTGCAATTTTATGGTTCTCGGTACCAATTTCGGTACCACATAAAATCTGTTGGAACTATTTACTATTTTATTTAACTACCATATTTTAAAAACAATATGATGGTATCATAAATATGATGGTAATCATACATATAAATATTTGGAGTGTGTGTGTGTATGTTTGTGTGAGTGTATAAATGCCTCAATTAAATAAATGTTGAAATATAAAAAATAAATAACCAAATGCTCAAACATCTATTTTGTAACTATTTTAGCTATTCTGTCAGCGAAACGACACACTATAGCCTATAAAACTATGAAATAAATATCAGTAAATAATTGTAACCTAAGTAATAAGAAAGTTAAATATTATTTACACATACACAAGATGCGTCATATAGCCTACCGCTCTGCGCTTTGAGAGAGATGTGGGACACGAGCAGTAAAGAGGCCATCTCTTTAATAATATCTTCATGCTCCTGATGATACAAGCAACTTGTTATAAAAGGTATAAAAGAGCTAGTTTTATCTTCAGAGAAAGCGAAACTAAAAATCACCGGCGTGTGTGAAACGCACCATTCAAATAAACTTGACGCGCCTTATAAAGTCTAATAACAAGCACAAACTGTGTTAAATAGAAATTGATGTGCAAGCAAAACGATTTCTGTCCTACAGTTTTTTCTATTTTACCACAGTAAAGAATGTGAATATCATAGGCCTAATTAAAAGCGAACCAAAAGGAAGAAACGTTGATAATCCCCTGCGTGAGTGAAGATTTGAGATTCCATGTTCAGTGGAATAACTAATGGAATATTGTTAAATTCTCTGATAATCGGGTGACCAGATTGCAATTCGCAAAACAGAATACAAAGCCGACAAAGCTTAAATTTATGGACTCGGGTACAACTCTCATTCGGCATGAACCAAAATGTTTCCATGGCTGCGATGTCACATTTAATTGCTAACCTATTATTTCTTCATAAAAAAAACAAAAACTTTGTACTTCACTCTTGTCATATTCATGTAAATACTAGGGATGCACCGATATCGATACTTGTATCGGTATCAGGCCTGATACCAAGCTCATGTACTCGTACTCGTAAAAATACGCCCAATACCAAAGACCGATGCCTCACGTGACGTAACTGACAGAATTGTCCGTGCACAAAGACACCGGCGGCAGCAGCAGAAACAATGTCAGCCTCAGAGGTGTGGAAATACTTCAAAATGAATGATGACAACACACGCATTGCGAGTTGTATGCTTTCAATCACAATTCGTTATCGATTAGTGAAGGCGTAATTGCACTGAATGACACAGACCAGAAGCGCTCTTTTTTGCGCATGATCAGTTCTCGTCATGCCTGAATGGTCAAATGCACACATAGTTGTCAAAATGTCCAAAAGATTTCTTGATTTTAATCAATTATCATATTTCGATCTTTCATTCTATTGTCTTCAGGTGAAGTGTTAACAAAGCTTCACCAAACATTATTTGTAGCACACCTCCTATCTATTAAATCACAGGTGTTGAGACATAATTATGTTATAAAAAGTTATTATAATGTTAGTATTATAAAAAACTGCCTTATGATTATTATTATATGTTTGTATTCAAATCCATTTTTAATTTTTTTCCTTGAGAAAATGGAAGTATTGTATATAAAATGTATCCAAATGAATCAGTATCGAGTCAAACCAGAATTTAATCGAATCTCAAACTTTTGATTTGAAAGAAAATTGAATTGTGAAATTTGTGCTAATGCCCAGCCCTACTCTGTCCTACGATCAGAATTAACACAAAACCTCATGTCTGTGTCATATCTCCATCACACCTCTTGATCACACATTGCATAGACTATTACAAACATTATGGATTTTATGTAAGTTACATAAGTTAGGTAGGTCATGTAAGTGTATTTTGTAATGTGCCATCTGTAGCCTTCATTACATTACTGAAACATCTTTCATTCAGCAATTGAACCTAATGTTCAGTGTTTTTTTTTTCTTCAGGTGTATCAGGTGGCGGACCTTGGTGGATAGTGTTTATTGTCATCCCATTCGCCATGGTTGCCGGTGCCGCTGGCCTGTATAAATTCAACGACAAGTTTCACAGTATGTTTCCTTTTGTGTTTTATCTTTTATAATATGTTTTTTTAAAGTCTATAGATTCCCTTATTTTTCTCCAGCCACTAGACAGAAGTGTATTTATTTATGTTATGATTATTTAAAAAATTAAAGCCTAAGAGAAAAATTTAAGTTTATTTCAAAAAACAAATTAAGCATAGCTTTTGTACTTTATAGTACGGAAGAGGATTAGGGCCAAGCAATAATAAAAAATAAAACCATCTCGAGGTTAATCAGAATCAGAAAGAGCTTTATTGCCAGGTATGTTGTTTACACATACTAGGAATTTGTTTTAGTGACAGAAGCTCCACAGTGCAACAGAGTGACAGCGACAAGAAAAGACACATAATAAAAAGAATAAAATAATAATATACAAATTTACAAGATAGACAAAGTGCAAAAAAGCAAAAAAAATATATAATATAGACAATTTGTATGTACAGTTATGTGTGCAAATTTGAAATATAAATAAGCGTTTTAAGTAAATAATGTTTAATAGTGTTGTGTGTTCCGTGTTTGTCAAGTGTTTAAAGTTTTAGAGATTAAAGTTGTTAAATTTCGAGAAAAAAAAGTCTAGATAAAATGTTGAGAATAATTTCATTAAATTATGAGAATAAAGTCATTAAAGAGTCATGAAACCCCCGTTTTACCCTGGTCGTTCACACCTCTGAGTTTCAAAAAGTCTGTGAAAATGGGCGTGTAAAGCTCTGGAAAAGGGGGGGGGGTGTAGAGGGGGGGAAGAGAGGAGAGAACAACCAATGAAGAACAGACATACAACACACTCATTATACAGAATAATGAATATTAATAAATGAGCACGGAGAGAATGACAACAAACTCCCAAGCACAAGGGAGAAATGCTAAAGAATATTTAATAGGGCTAATAGGCTACTTTGATTACATTTACGAGCACTGCAGTCTCAAAATCAGTCTTTTGTCTATTAGAATAATCGTGTCGTCGCGTTCAGATAGGCTACACCACTGTATCAGTGTCCAGTTTGCACATAGGGCTGGGGGATATATCGCATGTGATTGTCACGCGCATTTTGTCAGTAAAGCCGGTTCCCTGATTACCGCTAAATCGCCATCACCTGCTTTCAAATGGAGCGGCAATTAATAGACAGAGCCGTAGATCACTGACAAGCCACGCAATATCGCGTTCATATCGCAGATGAATCGCCTTCGATAATGAACGTGATATTGCGTGGCTTGTCAGTGATCTACGGCTCTGTCTATTAAATGCCGCTCCATTTGAAAGCAGGTGATGGCGATTTAGCGGTAATCAGGGAACCGGCTTTACTGACAAAATGCACGTGACAATCGCATGCAATATATCGCCCAGCCCTATGTGCACATATAATTCATTTGAAGAAGACTTGATGAAATATGTGAGCATAACTACACCGTGCTGGTTAATGTTTGGTGCAGGAGAATGTGTGAAATACAAACTTTAAACACGGACACTTTATTCTGTATGAGCTATGTGCCACGTGGCTAGTGTTATTAAACTCCGAGCATATGCGCGCTCTGCGTGTTTATCATAACAGTTGTATTTTTCATGTGTTCGTATTCAAACTCCAGTTCTGACCGCATCGCGAGCAAAATACAAACAACACGTGCTGCTGTGCTGAGGGAAATAGCCTACGGCTCGCGTGTTTGAACGCAGCTAGAGCAGGCAGAGGTGAATGAGCCGCACTTTTGTGACATTTGAATTCTCTGCTGTAATGCGATCTCATGCAAACATATTTTCCATTTGTGCTGGTAGATTACAGCAAAACAATCCACATGCACACAAACCTCTGCTCTGGTCGCGTCTCAGGAAAACACATTGTGTTGTGGCAATGAGGAAACGAACACCAACAATATGTCTCTGAACGACAACAGACCGAGGCGAGAGAAGTGATACTTCCTCATGCATAATACTGCAATTATAATCGTATGCATACTACAGTGCAGTGATTGGATTAAATGAGCTTTATGTCATGAATATATATGTCGAGAATCTACGTCAGCATGCTCGAAAGTACACGATGACGTCAGATTTCGTGACGTTGCTCCGACTCAGCTTTTCAAACCGGAATACAGAAATCGCTCTGAAAAATGCAAAAAGAACTTTTTTTCACTTATGAATAACATTGAGTACCTTTAGTGTTTTCAATGATGTGCAGCCTATACATATCTGTTTACAGCTCAAAAAAAGTGTTTTGGGGTTTCATGACCCTTTAAATTACGAGAAAAAAGTCGTTTCTCGTAATTTAACGACTTTTTTCTTATAATTTAATGACTTTATTCTCAACATTTTATCTCGACTTTTTTCTCGAAATTTAACAAGTTTATTCTCAACATTTTATCTCGACTTTTTACTCCAAATTTAACGAGTTTTTTCTTGTAATTTAACGAGTTTATTCTCAACATTTTATCTCGAAATTTAATGGGTTTTTTTCTCAAAATTTAACAACTTAAATCTCGAGATAGTTTTATTTTTTTTATTATTGCTTGGCCCTAATCCTCTTCCGTATTATAGTGATATTAATTATGGAAAATGAAATATAGAAGAGCTGCAAGTGTTTGTCTTTAATTTTATTCCTGTTTTGCATTCTTAGGAATCTCTTTGGTATTGTCTACTGGATACTTGTGTAATACTAACAAAAAAAAAATGTAATTGTTACAAAGTGTACAGTCAACAAAATGTTTATTTTTCATCAAAAAGTTTATTTTTATTATGATAATTGATCAGTTTGTAATTACAAATTGTGTTTTACACCAGGGTTTGTTGATGGCCTCCGTGGAAAAGGTGAGTTTATGTTTGTTTGAGTGATCTTATTCTAAACAAAAGATATACTTGATATAGGTATTTTTATGAACATTTTCATTTCTTTTAAAAAATATCATACTTTAAACTATATTTTATATATATATATATATATATATATATATATATATATATATATATATATAATATACATATATATATATCCTAGGGCTGGGATGATGACCTGATTCGATACTATCACGATTAGGGGTGGGAATCACAGGTTAATGCACGATACAATACTGTCACAATATTTTGCCCACTATATTTAATTTATTAACGTGTATTCTTTGAACATGTACACAATGCAACTGCAAACTTTTCTGATTCTGAAAACAACTTATTTTATGTAAACATTGTAATGCTTAGACATTAATGCAAAAGCATGCATTTAGATTAAGGTAGATTAAGGTGGGAATCAGATAATCATGCTTTTCTTCAAAAACAACAACTGATCAACATGCTCAGACTCCTCTGAGCACTGATGATGTCCCAATTCCATGTTTTTTTTAGTAATTCCATGGTTTTGAAGTATAAAACTTGAACTTCACATTTAAAGGACAATCGCTGATTAATAAATGAATTTACCTTAAGAGCAGCCACCTTTGACACCATTTTGGTACATGTCTCATGCATGTCCTCTGGTGATAGGAAGAGCAGAGATTTAAACCTGTACATTTTCTCTGGTCTCTTTGTACTTTTGAGCTTTTGAGACTCGGGATTTCGTATCTTGGTTCCAGTATTTTCAGCATTCTGTGAAAACATTCATTTTCCATCACACTGTAAGGACAAAGGCCCTTATAAATAAACATGGCAATGAAATTTGTAATGCTATTAGAAAAAGGAAGCTTTGCCTTACAAATGTCACCGTAGCAATAGTGTTGTTCTTCGTTGTCTTCTCACACAATTCTGGATGATAGCACATGAGGTGGGAACGCAGGTTCATTGAGTTGCCGTTATATTTTGTTTTTCCGTTATATTATATTTTATTTTTGCAGACTACGTAGTCTTTAGTGAGCTTTTTCGTATCCTCACTATGAAATCCAAAATGGGCCTAATCTTTTGATTTAAAACACGGGGGTGCATTTCTGATTTGTTGTTGGTCCACCATTACGCCATTTCTTCTTCGCTGTGAATTACAATTTTCGTTCATCTCACCACTATCCGCAATCTGGGAAGCGCCACCACAAGAAGGCTGGGGGTACTGCTGCTCCAGTAAGCCAAAGTGGTAAACAGCCACAATGAACATGAATTTAAATCTTTTGTATGTCTAAAAAAATATCAATACTTGGTGCCAGAGTATTGAGAACGTCTCGCGGCCGGAAATATCGTGATAAATTGGCATATAAATTTTTTTGTCGCACCCCTAATCACGATACTTGGGTGCCAATACGATATGTATTGCGATTTTTAAGAATTGCGATTCTACAAGTATTGTGATTTAATATTGCAATGTATAATTTTAGTGTTTATATTTGAACTATAAACTTTTATCTTAGTACTTCTATGATCATTTAAACTACTGTATCACAGAAATTGAAATAATGACTCTGTGACTGCCACAAATAAAATCAGTGTATGAGAAACACTGCAATTGACTTTGTGATGCATTTTGCTTTCTTTGAAGCGCTGGGTAGTCTCACATCACTTTCTCTTGTCTGCTTGAAAGGGATATTACGTCATGTGACACGCATAGATAACAACAAATTTCACCCCCTGTTGAAACAAAAGTGGGTAATTTCTGAACTAAAATAAAGAAATTGTATTTGAATTAAAATCAATTCTGGAATAAAAAAATCAATTTGTGTGATAATTAGTTAAATCTATTTCTTTTTTCTCCCAGCCCTAGAGCATATATGGTATAATATGGTACAATGAGAGACAGAGGACTTAAAATAAAGTGAAAGAAAGTCCTTTCTTTTTTTATTTAGCCTTTTATTTTTTATCTGAGTAGGCATTTAGGCCAATATCTTTTATAATTAATGTGATTTATTATTAGTAGTAATTTACTCTGTAACGTTGTACATGAACATCTGGATCTTCTTTCCCTAAAAGAATCAACCACGGAAAAGGACCAAAACAATACAAATGACTCAAATAATTCTAGTAAGAGAAATAAATCTTTCACAGATCTCACAAATATTCTACAAATATCTAAAATGTATTCTCTTTGAAACTAATCCTAACAAGCTGTGCTTGACTATCTTTGTTTATTGTTGTGATTTCAAAGACAAACTTCTGCCTTCACCTAAGCAAAATGACAGTCCCAATTCAGATGCAGACAATAATACAACGCCAGGTAAGATGAATTATCATGAACATTTCTGGTCTGAAACAGCCTTATTTCTCTCATAATCAAAGTTCATATTTCATAAGCATTCTTTGCCATGTCATGTTTCATTTCAGTATCAGTAATTTGATCAAGATCATAATCAAAGTCTTTACTTCTTAGGTCAGCATGTTATTCAGTATATTGTTCCTGCTTTTGCTGCTCTATTTAAATACAAATTCTTCTTGCTTATTTTAATTTCTAGCATTGGAGTCTGCTGCTGTGGACAATGAGGCATAATAACAAAATGGCAGAATGTGGATGTTTCATCGTATCGGCTTGCAAATTTTCTTTCACATGGACGAGCTTTGTTTTAAAAAAAAAATGAGCAGTAAACTTTGTATGATTGAAATTAGTTTGTTAAAAATGTCAAGTTTTAAACTTTTCATGTATTCATAAATCAATCCTCAGTGTAATTGCTACAATGTATTCACACTGCAGGTTTTTTTCCCCAAGTCTGAGCTTTTGATTGGATTGCCCGCACTGTTATTTGCAAATCAATTGTGTTTGTGTGTTGTTTGTGTCATTTTCACCATTTCTGTGTTATCTGCATGTGTTGCTTTAGTGAGGATATAGTCTTGCTGTAGCATTTTGACAAATCCTTGAAATAGAAGTGACTTCCAGAAGCAAGCGGATGCGACTTTGTTGATATGTGCATTTTTGCCCCTTTACACTGCTTTTGGTTGTGGTGGTATCCCTTACCTACTTCGTTTTTGGACTTACAAGGACACTAGTTTCCACTGGCCAATAAGGAAAGGTGTGGATTTAAACTTGAGAGCAGCAGTCAAAGGGATGCGGTAGGAGATGATTTTCTCCATAACACCATACCATATATTAGATAGCTAATCAAACTTAAATTGGTTGTGTGGAAGAGAAAAAAAAAACTGATGTAGTCAAACTTGGCCAAAGATCAACATTGGTGATATAAATTTTTTACAATATAAATTATATTGATTCTCACAGCTTGCATGAAAGTGTTTGTAACTAACATATAAATATGTCTGTATTTATGTAGTTTTTTTTTTGGATGTTACATAATTAAATGCCGAGCCTATTTACACTTTACACCTCATCTACATTGGGCACATCCATTGAAGCAAGGCATTGCAATGGCTTGAGGCTGTCATCACAGATTTGGGCGCATGATTCAGATCAGGGTCGTCCTTTATAACCCTATACACTCACTGCGAAGTTCACTTTCATTCTTCGCTTAGAAGTAAAAAAGTTTGTAATATGTGAGTTACGGTTAAACTGTTTGCGAACATCCTGACGCCGTCCACACTACTGAGAGCAACGTTGAGATGAATATATTGTGCACTTTCCACAACGTTGAGATAAATATTCTGTGCACTTTGCTCTGAATGACAAACACAAAACAAAAATGAGAAAACCGCAGTTAAGAAAGCATCTGATTATAGCGATGCGGAGGTGTTTGCACCAGCTCTGCAATTCAGCACTTTAAACAATAAACAGCTTTACAGTATTAAACATGAAAACCAGTGTCTGCTGTTTAATTTTTGCTATACAGCGACTCTCCACCGTGTTCATGTTTTTACTGGCGGACGTCTGATCTCGATGGACTGAACAGAAGAAATGAACTGGAGAAGATTTCCATGTCAAAGAAGGTGGAGCCTCAGAGCCACACCTACCTATTACATCATTGCCTTAGACCAATGGTAGTTCAAAGGCATTTACTAGCCAGAATGAACTATACCCAGAAAGTCCGTTTTGGCTGTGTTGAACTTTGGAAACGAACTTCGCTTTGGCTTAATTTTGTTTTAAATGACGTCATACCAGTTGGTTCTTCAATTTCACTTGAAGTATATCAGGGCTTTTAGGGCAGTGCAACTGATGCGACCGCACTGGGCCCCACGCTTTAGGAGGCCCCGCGGCGATTGCTACCGGGAAGGCGATTGTGAACGGACCGAATGGCTTAACTCAAACTGGTCCCCACCCGATGCTTGTGATGGCTCTGGTCCAAATCCATTTGCATCCAGAGTTTGCTTTTGATGTGATGTGTGTCCAGTGTAGAAAAGGGTGTATGTGTAAAATAAAGGGTAGATTCTATTTACACTGAGTGTAAATAGGTGTATATACTGTTCGTACCAAGTATAAATAGCAACAAATAGCTTGCTGTGTTCACACCAGACGCGACTTGCGCGAATAAATCGCGCTATTCGCGCGTAGTTGGACGCTTGAACATTTTGAGTTTACTCGCTTCATTCGCGCGTGACATTCGCTTCATTCGCGCGTGAAAATCCCTTCACAACAGACGCGAATTCGCGTCATGAGAGGGGCTCTCCCGCTCCATCATGTGTCCCACACTCTCCCACTGCTTTCTGCACACTTCCTCTGAATAAACACAACTTGTCAGTGGGGAAATAATTGTAAATTACAGCGAATAAGCTCAATTGGTCGTCTTTAGTTGGCTTGTAGTCTTAATATGTATATATATATATGTATATATATAGCTCAAATTGAGTAAAGACCGTTTTTTACAACTTATCAGATTGTCCGACCTCCTCACTCACTTTCTTTCAAACACGATCCTTTTTATTTCTGTTTCTATAAATGTATGAAGATGTACAGCGACGATGATTTTGTCCTCCATTGTTGTTTCGAATTTCTGCCTCAGCTCGCTACGTCACGTCACTACTAGAGCAAGCTCCTGATTGGTTAACGCGGCGCGGAAATTCGCCAAAGTTCAGATTTTTCAACTTGCGCGATTCGCGCGAATCGCGTCATTCGCGCGAATCGCTCAATTCGCGCCGCGTCATTCGCGCGAATCGCGTCATTCGCGCCGCTTCATTCGCGCGAATCGCGCCGCAGGATGTCAATTCGCGTCTTTGCATTGACTTAACATGTAAATCACTCGCGCTTACCGCTTCATTCGCGTCCGGTGTGAACGCAGTTATGGTAGTCACATAAAGTGAAGCAGTTGTAATATGCTTTTTGTACTGTTGGTAAATTGAGTGGTGGTGGGTGGAGTTAGTAAAATAGGTTTTGTGTTTGCACTCAGTGTAAATAGAAAGTGCCATAATTAAATATAAATGTGCTAAAAAATTGGCAGGAGAAACAGGGATGTGCACAGGAATTTTGAGGGGCAGTTGCTCTGACCTAAAAAAAAGGGCACTCCTTTTTCTGCTCGATGAAAGACATTGACAAAGACAAAAACTAAGGACATTTAATCTACAATTTTATTTTATTTTAGTTAGTTTTGCCAAACACACATTACAGTTTTGGTTAGTTATCGTTTTTTTGTAATGCCTCGTTTTTATTTTTATTTCAGTTAACGACGATGTTTTTTCCCACCTAGTTTTCGTTTTTTCGTTCGTTTTCGTTAACGATTATAACCTTACTCACCTTTCCGACAACGTTAAGTCGTCTCACCCGACAACCGTGACAATCTCCTTCTAGTGCCGCTCATGCAGGCTCAGCTCAGGTGCCGGTCGCGTGCAGCGCTGCAGCCATGTAAACAGAGTTTGCCCTTCCCCTACTGACTTTCACTTTCGGACGGGTGCCCGAATATGGAAGTGAATGAGGCTTTGCGATTTTTTATTTATTTATTTTTTTATTTATTTTATTTTTTATCTAGGCCTACGTGAAATTCTGCATCCATTGTACAATTTTTTTATTTATTTTTTTCCACCTCGGAAGGGCAACGTGAGACCAGAAGGGCATATGGGCAGTTGCCCGGGCAACCTGAGCAACCCCCCTGTGCACGTCCCTGAGGAGAAACAACTCTGATACTGAGAAACAATCAAATCAAAATTTGTGCTTAAAAATGATGGCATACAATGCAAAACCTTGCTGATTGCTGTATTGTTTTGAACACATTCTTTCTGATTCTTACTATTGAGCTCTGAATGCGATTCAAATGTATTTTAACACATTCATTTTTTTTTTTTTTTTTTTTTTTTTTGTTTGTTTTTCAATAAAGCCATATGTATACTTTTTAATTATAATATTAGGATTCAAATGAAAACAGGAAAATGTCATTTTAGGTCAAGTTATGGTAGCTTTTGCAATTCTAGTAGATGAAATTGTAGTTTGTGCCTAGTTCATTTGGGAATTTTAAGAAGATTCAAAAGCACGACTCTAGAATGATGATGACCTCTGCTTTTTTGAGCCAAGTGGGGAACTCCCACATTGCTTGGACTTTTAGCTTGGGGTGTGGTTTTAATTCACTCATAGCTCACTCATGATATCATAGTTATCTTTTTTGGTTTAATGGATTGTACATGGTCACTGCTTAAGTAAACTTTAAGTAAACAACTTTTTTTTATCTGTTATTTTATTAACAATATTGTAATATATTCTGCTTTTTCACCTTTGTTCAAAATACAACGTTTCTGCTTTCATATCATGCGTCTTGTATTTTTAATGTTAGTTTGTTGGGGGAATCTAAAAGGCAGGATCTAAAAGTGCTCCAGTAACTGATCATATTGACAGTGAGGAGCTCAGTTTGATGGACAGTAAAGGGTGTAGAGGTTGTAGACTTCCTCTTTGTGGTTTGTAAGATGCATACATTTATTTTGTTTTGATACACTGTATTTAAATGTATAAAAATTGCATCCCTGAATAGCATGAAATCTATTTTGCTGTGTTTCTTTCTTCAAAAAAGGAACTGCGGACAAACACTAACCCAACAACTGTTGATTAAGGGATAAAAAAAAGAATTAAGGAAGTTCTCAGATCACCATGCAACAGTGATTTCCTGGAAACTGATTCTGATCTGTGTCCATTGAATTCTGCAGTTTTTAGTTTTGAACAACTTCTATTAATATATAGTTAATTTATTTTACTCTATTCTTTCAATGTATTTTAGGAAGAAGTAAATTAACTTTTGCCATTATTTTAAAATTATTTTTTGCTTGTGTGAATTACCATTCAGCCTGGTCATCTCAATATATTATATAATATTCAAACATTGCAAGTGGATTTTGAGTGGGAAAATGCCTGATAATGGGTCAGTTGCATAACAATGTACATTACGTTTGAATAAAACTGCCATTGAATGGTGACAAAATCAATTAATTGTTTCATGTTTCATTGTCGTTTGTGTCTGTTTACAACATTATTTTTTTATTTGTCTTATAATTCATTAAAAAATAAAAAAAATAATGTTAGTTACTCAATACTCACCCTAACTATATGAATTTTTTTGGGGATAACTTTATTTTTAAAACTATAATCAAAGTTGCTTTTTATGGGAAGCCACACAAAACTAATAACTAATTTAGTTTAATTAAATGTATTAAGGCTTTTTCATGAAATCAATTCTTGGTCAAACACAATTAAAAATGCTTATTTATGCCAGTTTTTTTTTTACAGCCTTTTATCGTTTCCCCAATAGAACAGAATTTCTTCAGAAAGTTATTTAATGCCTAGGTTTCCTTTTTTTTTCTGTTTCCTGCTCTTTTGAGCCAAGAAATAAGCTGAACGACATAAGATTAGGAGCATTGCATAACAAAAATAACATTTCCGCAGTTTTGGTAGATCGGACTTTGGACAGATAGGATTTTAACTTAAGAGCTACAGTAACTCGACTGGTTGCTTACATTTTATCATATTGAGTAGAGTACACTAATTGAAGGGACATGTGCCTTTTTGACTGTTTGAGGTTGAAGTGAAACCTGAATAAATCTCTGCATTAAGTTTGTATTTTGTCTTTAAACAAAAGAGATTATTTCTAGTGTAGAGAAATGTATGCAATAAGACAACGTAATATTTTAAAGATTTGAATGAAGGGTTAGGCTTGTGTCCGTAAGCGCCCCCTGGAGGACCAAACTCATCGTGTTGCACAGGAAACCGTTTTTCCCGCCAAAGGAGAAAGGGGCTCGCTGCAACCCGGCCCACCTCAAAGAGTGACGTCAGAAGCCAGGACCGTGCCGCCCTTCAGCCGATATTATTGGTAATATCTATCCAAACACTGATCCCTAAACCTACCCGTTATTGTAAACTTAACAAATGAAATTAGCTGGATATCTGGTGAATTGGTTTGAGGGAAAAATCGCGCTTATCCTCATTAATTTTGAACATCGAGAAGACTTAACCGTCACACAATTCTTTATCATTTAAGCCTAGCTACTTATTATATTTGTCGTGTTTGACAGACCGCACTGAAAGCCATCTTATGCCTAAAACACACATCTAAAACCTACCCGAAACACTCAAAACCTACCATTACGCTTAAATACCATTTAAATCGGAAACACATACAACAAATAGGAGTTTCCAGGGCGACACGGAGACGAGGAGTCATCAGATATACATATTTAATGTCACGGGATGAACGAACGACTCAGATCGTGAGGTGAGGTAAACTGACAGACCCAGTAACGCAATGAATTAATCGTTTCTGTTTCTCATAATTTGGCCTTGCGGTTTTTTTCTTATTCTAAATGTGATAAACGTTGATGTGTTGGGGAATTTGGCTATTATCATATAACATTTAATGATATTCTGCTGAAATGAACGAAATGATTCGTTCGTTTTGAAGAACGAGATTCAAAGATCCGAGTCAGTAAAATGATCCGAACTTCCCATCACGGGCGTGGCTTCTGACGTGGGCGGGGTTGGACGTCCACCACAGGCTGCAGGAGAAAGGACACTTCAGTCACCCACTCTGCATCGATAGGTAAGACTCTTCTACCTCACGCAATGTTGACTTTTGTGGTCCGTTTCAGTGTGTTACTCTTATGAAGTCATGTTCCATTAGCTTTTGCTGAGGAAACTTTGCGAACTTGACATTTAGCTCACGTCACATTTATTTCAATGAAGGTGTTCCTAGAAGTCCCCGTGCGCCATTTAACCTTTAATTTTTGATATAATAAGTGCTTATTTTAGAAATTTCTTAGCAGATTGAGGTCTGACTCTGTGTATTTGATGCTGTCGAATAAATCGTGAAAGTTTCAAGTAATGTTAACCACAGATCTTATTACTTACATACACATAAATCCAAACCAGCTATTCAGAAATCCCACATGAACTCGTGTCTTTCTTACTCACAAAAAGTAATGAAAATAATAAAAAGCAAACAGTAATATTTAAGAGAAATACAAAGCATTATGTGTTAAAAGTCAACTGAAAAGCACTTGATATGAATGAATAAATGTTAACCAATATTGCAAATTGTAAATAAACGTGTAATTGTGATCACCATTCCTCCTTGTTGTCATCTAATAGTATTAAAAGTGCTAAGTATAGAAAATGTATATTTAAAATATTGCTGTCATCTGTCTTGGTGTTCATTCAAGGTTTTGTTGAAACATATTCTTATGATTTCAGGAGTGTGGATCATATCATACTATGCTGCTAAATGCAACTGTGTACTTTTGTTAATTGGATCCTTGTTTTAAATGTCTAGTTTCATATATATAAAAAGTTAGTGACACAAAAACAAAATCAGCTCATTTAATCTGACACATTTATTAACTTAAACTGACATTCATTTTGATATTTTCAAAATGATACGTCTCTTTGCACATGTTCCCGACAGAAAGTCTTCTTCTTTTAGTAGTATGTTTCTTGTTCCACCCAGCCTGAAACAAAACAGCACACATATTAGTTCATTCTTTATCCCTGAAAGGAATAAAATTCAACAAACTACTGTAACTACTTGTAAACTGAAGTAATATATGCCATTTAAAAATAAACTTCCTGCTTGGGTGTATAATAAAAGTGCATTTACCTCCTGGGCTCTGCCTAAGGAGGTATTTTCTAATTTCATCATAGATGAAAATGAGCAGGGAATATGGGAAGGCACAGAACCACCACATTGGTCTAAATGACAAAACAAAAACAGGGTTAATTAACAAAAAAACAATGCTTAGGCAATGTATGGCCTTTTCAAGGTCATGTAAACATTAAAATGTTTCATTAAAGGTCCCGTTTTTCGTGGTTTTTTGAAGCTTTGATTGTGTTTACAGTGTGAAATATAACATGTGTTCATGTTTCGCGTGTAAAAAAAAACAGTATTTTTCACATAATTTACTTATCTGTATACCGCTGTTTCCACTGTCATAAAAACGGGCTGATGACTTCCTTGTTCTATGAAGTCCCTCCTTCAGAAATACGTAACGAGTTCTGATTGTGCCAGCGGTTCCTGTGTTGTGATTCGACAGCAGCTTAGCGAACCTTGCCCGGAAAGGTCACGCCTCTTACCATAACGTGGAGATGCACGCGCTCAGTGTTATTGTAAACATGTCTTTAATTTTACCCTATCAATTTGAGCCGGAATCAGACCCGGTGATTGGACTGCGGGATGAAAATAACAGCGTTTCGACGACATGGCGACAAACACACTCTACAAACGCAACTCTTGTGTATTCCTGTGGGCGGATGTTAGTCAAAAAACTGTTTTAGTGACATCATTAAAGAAGGAAGTAGAGGGATGTAGTCCAAACTGGCCGTTCGATGTAGGCGACTTCTGTTAAATAAAATATCTCGCTTGGCATTGAACTTTGAGCTTTAAAATTTTACAGATTTTATTTATACTCTAACAACAACATTACACACTAACTAAAGTTTGAAACATGGGATCACGAAGAACGGGACCTTTAAATCTTTCAGATTTCACATACTTCATTGGATACATCCTGACAGCAACATCCATGCCTGGGCAGTAGGACAGGAACGCTGCCAGAGCAGTTTCCTCAAACAGACCAAAGATGAGGACTTTGTTCCTATGAAAGAAAAAAAATATCAAATTATGGTAAATATAATTTGG
This sequence comes from Ancherythroculter nigrocauda, assembly GCA_036281575.1. NCBI lineage: Eukaryota > Metazoa > Chordata > Actinopteri > Cypriniformes > Xenocyprididae > Ancherythroculter > Ancherythroculter nigrocauda. Next base: position 59,994,140 of record VTFQ01000003.1, read on the forward strand.
CCAAACTGGGCTTTTAGATGTGCAATGAGCAACCATAAGCTAGAACTGAACAAACAATTCAATCTGATAGATATCAGGCCAATATTTTATGGCTTGTTTGACGCCGGGCCAATGTGTACATACTTCATTCCCTGTTGTAGGATGGAAAGCCTTCTGGTCTTGCAGATGAGCAAATCAGTCCACTGCACAATCACAATACTGGTAAAGAAGGCTGTGTGGCATGTGTACTCCACAATCTTTCTGCGCTCATAGGTCTACATCAGACAGGTAAAAACACAGGAGCGTTATTTAAAAGATTGATATTTCTATAGAAATATTGGTTTCACGTGTGTCAGGTTTGGTAGAGCTGTGACACCTACCCATTGTTGGCCATAGCTGTCTTCCAGGTCATTGAGAAATCTGTCTTCCCAGCCAATTCGAATTCCTACCAGATCCCAGGGCAAGAATCCATTCTCAGCAAGAATTACGAAGTAGGTAAAGAACCCACCAACTGCTTGCATCATACCTAAAAATTACATATGTAGACGCGTAAGAAACAACCAGCAATAAACACCAATAATGCTCAGTACAGAACAGACATGCTCTTACCAATTTGACCATAGCTCATACTGATTAACCTCTCATTCACTAGCCTATCTGTTTCAGCGTTTCTGGGTTGTCTCTTCATGATGTCGCTTTCGGCAGTTTCGTAGGCCAATGAGATAGCAGGAACCTGTGGTGATAAATAGATAAAAATGAATACATGCACATTTTACTGTTCTCTATTTAACTAAACGGACATCTTATCCCTACCATGTCAGTGCCCAGGTCAATGCAAAGAATGGTGACTGTGCCCAAAGGTAGAGGAATACCGACAAGGACAAAAAAGAGGAAGGGTGACATCTCAGGGATCTTACTAGTCAATGTGTAGGCAATAGACTTCTTCAAGTTGTCGAAGATTAGACGGCCTGAAGTGGAAGACAGATAGAGAAATTAGTGTCAAAGTTACCTTAATAATTTTTCAGTCAATTAAGTTCTCAAAAACATGTCATACCTTCTTCTACTCCAGTGACAATTGAGGCAAAGTTGTCATCCAGAAGGATCATGTCAGCAGCCTGTTTGGATACGTCAGATCCAGCAATACCCATAGCTACACCAATGTCAGCCTTCTTCAGAGCAGGAGAATCATTGACACCATCACCGGTTACGGCTACAATGGCACCCTGATGAGAGGAAAAATGCATTAAAATGGTTCCTGCTGGGTGAAATCATCTAGTGTCAACTAGGATTGGAGAGATAAATCTCTGACAGTACCTGTCGCTGACAACCTTCCACAATGATCAGCTTTTGTTGTGGAGAAGTTCTGGCGAACACAATTTCTGTATGATGTTGGAGGATCTCATCCAGCTGTTCTGAAGTCATATTCTTCAGTTCTCCACCATGGACCACACAGGCCTTAGCATCTCTAAAAGGTACACTTTGCATTAGCAGACATCTAAAGCAAATTCAACCCTTTTGTTTGCTAAATTTTGGAATAAATTTGTTGTAAAGGGCTGAAGTAACAAGTTTACCTTGGATTTACCTCACCGATAGGGATTTTCAGCCGAGCTGCAATGTCTTCCACAGTCTCATTGCCTTCAGAGATGATGCCGACACCTTTTGCAATAGCTTTAGCTGTAATTGGATGGTCACCAGTAACCATGATAACCTGTATTGGAAGATTCAGAGTTGTCATCAAATGTAATATATTCACAGTGTATTCAAACAGTGTATCTCAAATGAGGACATCACCTTTATTCCAGCACTCCGACATTTGACCACAGCATCTGGTACAGCAGCACGAGGAGGATCGATCATGGACATGAGGCCAACAAAACACAGATTCTCAGTTGGGAAGTTTACGTTTTCAATATCGAATTCAAAACCTTCAGGAAACTGGTCATCAGGGAGGGAAAAGTGGCAGAAACCTGTGAAAGAGAACAAAGAATTATTGAAACGTACTGTAACTTACCATTCTGTGTGTTCATATTCTTCTCCATTCATAACTTTAGTGATTTTTTACTTGTGAATTTCATAAGGTGGCTTTACCTAGCACTCTTTCTCCAAGACCTCCGAGTTCTAAATAAGCATTTTGGAAGGAATCTTTCATTTCATCGTCCAAAAGCTGCTCTTTTCCTTCAATCAAAATGGAGGAGCATCGATCCAAGATCCTCTCAGGTGCTCCCTTCATCACCAGCAGGTGCTTAGACTCAGAGGAATTGGGATTCTTGTGGATTGAGAGCTAGAAAAGTCAAAAGCACTGTTAGGATGACCAGTCAAATCTGAATCAGAATCTCCAATGAATACATCAACAAAAATACCTGATATTTGTTTGTGGAGTTGAAAGGGATTTCAGCAATCTTTGTGTACTTCTCTCTCATTTCAGCAACTGAACCACAGCACAGCTCAATAGATTTCAGCAGAGCAGACTCTGAAGCATCACCAGCTGTTTCTCGCTACAAAACATATTTTATTGTTATGAAAAAGCTGCCACTCTAAATAAAAAATGCATATTCATTGCTGAAACACTTAAAGTTGCAAGCCTATAAATGCAAATCCAAAATATAGATATTAACCTAGCACACCTTAAGGACTGGGAGATGGTTCTGATTTGCTTGGAAGACGGCACGATTGCACAAGCCAGCAACACGTGCAAGAGCAGACCAAGTAGCAGAGCTCTTGTCAAATGAGGTTCCAGTCTGGTTCTCTGTGGTGTCTGCTATATGAATATGGTTATCAAACCACATGTGAGCGACGGTCATTCGGTTCTGGGTCAAAGTTCCAGTCTTGTCAGAGCAGATGGTGGTGGTCGAGCCAAGAGTCTCCACGGCTTCCAGATTCTTCACCAGGCAGTTCTTCTTTGCCATACGCTTGGCAGTCAGAGTTAGACACACCTACGTGAGTAAACACACATCAAGAAATCATTGGAATTTTGAAATGTGTGTGAAATGATAGTGAACATAATATCTCTCCAACTTACAGTTACAGTGGCAGGGAGACCTTCAGGCACATTAGCGACAATGATTCCAATCAGGAAAATGACCCCTTCCAACCAATTGTAGCCAAGGATCAGGGAGAGGATTAAGAAGGTCACACCCAGGAAGACAGCTACACCAGTGATGATGTGGATGAAGTGCTCAATCTCTTTAGCAATTGGTGTCTGTCCACCTTCCAGGCTGGAGGCAAGTGATGCTATACGACCCATGACGGTACGGTCACCGGTGTTGATGACTATCCCTCTGGCAGTACCTATTGCATAATGTCATGGTTAAGCATCATTTTGTCATGCATTTTGTCCACAGCTGTTGTAAAGGTATTTTAATTCCATACCTTCAACACAATTGGTAGAAAAAAATGCAATGTTTCTTGTCTCCAAGGGGTTTTCACTAGAAAAGTCAGGAGTACGACTCTGGGGCTCAGATTCACCAGTGAGGGAAGAGTTGTCCACCTGGAAAGGAAAGCAAGAAGGGATGTTTCATGTAAACTCATTTACTGCAGTAAATATATTATTTTTATGCCATGAAATTCTTTAGTTCTTACCTTGCATCCTTGTGCAGAGATGACACGAATATCAGCTGGAATTCGGTCTCCACTTTTGACCTCCACAAGATCACCAAGAACTACCTCCTCAGCATTGATGATATTTTTCTCTCCATCACGCACAACCAGGGCTTGCTACGTGGCAATAGATTAACATAACTATCCTTTGTACATTGTGGAAGCTATTTTTGAAGTGAAATTAATTTACATTCTCATACCTGAGGAACGAGGTTCTTAAAAGAATCCATGATCCTAGAGCTCTTATGCTCTTGATAGTATGAAAAGCATCCATTGATTGTGACAACAAAAGCAAGCACAAGTCCCAGATACAACTGCAAAAAATAATGTAAAAAGTCATTAACCATATTCTTTTATCCTAAGATTACAGCTCACTTATTAGGAGGACAATCCCCCTGGAGAAACCTCATGTTAAGTACCTTGCTTAATAGCATGGTGGCTATCAGCTCAGATCTTATTATGCTACAACATTTATTGACATATGAACTATTAATGCCCATGTAGAAATGTTGACAAAACTCATACATTGTCATTTGCCGGTTCTTCAGAAGAGGCAGCCTGGATTGAATATGCAAAGAAGCAAAGAAAGGCACCAATCCACAGCAGAGTTTGAAAACCACCAAAGAGCTGTCTGCAGAACTTGACCCATTCTGGAGTCGTAACAGGTGGAGTCAAGGAATTTGGTCCATCACGGGCTAAGATTTCCTTTGCTCGGTAAATGGACAAACCCTGCCACAAGTTATGAAAATGGAGTAATTAAAGGCATGTAGAAAACAGATGCTTATAAATAATAATATTGCATGCAGGTGGCTAACATCCATTACTTTTTGTATCAAAAACTGAAAAGTTGTAACCTTGAAAGTAACTGAGATGAATGAAATTACCAAAAACTATTAGGTAAGTTACCAGTTCTTCTTTTTAACTGAAGGTAAGTAATTATCCACAAAATGTAATAATTTCACACAAATTATTCAAAATATAAAATATGAATATTTCTAGAATGCATTGTTAATATTTTACCCCAAAAGTGTCCCTTATGCTTACCTTGGTCAGATCAGTGCCGTATTTCCGATTAAGCTCTTCAAATGTCAACTTGTGGTCTTCCTGCAGAAGAATAAAGACATTTGAAATCTCAGTACCTCACTTTCAGACTACACTTAATGGTAAAAGCATGAGTGTTTTTGATAACTCTAAGGTGTGGTATTCCCTTTCTGTGTAGACGTCTTCGTCTGGGAAACTTAAAGGGATAGTTCACCCAAAAATGAAAATTCTGTCATCATTTACTCACCTTCAAGTTGTTCCAAACCTGTATGAATTGCTTTCTTCTGCTGAACACAAAAGAAGATATTTTCAACTTTTTGGTTACATTCTTCAAAATATCTTCTTTTGTGTTTAGCAGAAGAAAGAAATTCACACAGGTTTGGAACAACTTGAGTGAGTAAATGACTGAATTTTCATTTTGGGTTAATGTTGTAAATTCATTTGCCACTGCATAACCAAAAACCGCAGGATCCGTGGAGGACTTTAAAATATCCCATGTTGGTATACAGCCCCTATTATTGGGAGAACTGTGTGTTATACATTGCTTACAGTGTAATAATCACAAGTTTTACAATTTCTCTCAGTTTTTCTCCATGTGATTGAATCGACTACTTCTGCAAAGTGTTATTTCTGGAAAATGTCTTGTAACAGTGTGCATCTCGAGCAAAGAAAGGTAAAAGTGCATAATTGTGTGTGATAATAATTGTCCGAGTTCTGTTGTGTGTGTGTGTGCAAATAATTTCATACCAGCTCCACTTCTTTCTTAAGTTCCTCCATGTCCTTTTTATTCTTTTTCCCCCTTTTTGGCTTTTTGACTCCATCTTCTGAAGTTGCTGCCAATTTGTAGTTATCATTCCCCGTCTGTCAGGCATAAAACAATATATATATAACACATACTACCAACATCTTACCAGATCCCAAAAAAAAAAAAAAAATCTACTTGAATAATTGGAAATCTTGCAGAATGGGATAATAAAATGAAACAAATTAAGTGATAAATCCAGCAGCGCATAGCTTTCGTTCACTTACCCCAAGCCCCATTTTTCTTCTTGACGTCCACCTAAAATCCAATGATTTCAGGAGTCTGGTTTGTTCCCCTGTCTTGGAGCCTATTGGAGACAGAAGTCCCTGTGTGTCCAAAACTGGTTCACACATTTATACCCTGCTATCTCACCTGTTTAATGGGGAGGTGTTCTGGGAAAATTAGGGAGGAGTTGTCATTTAGTTTTAACATTTATTTAACCTTCATTTATACAGGTAGGTCATTTCTGTGACACCCAGGTGAAGCACTGGTCTATTAACTATTGTCTTATCAATAGATCTATGGCTTGTTAATAATAACTCATGTATAACTTTTAACATTAATTCAAGCCCTTATTTGTTTAGTTTTCAGTCTTTTTATGACATATTTCTGGGGTTATATTAGCACGCTAACTTATTTCTATCACTTTTGACCATTTTTGCATTTTCATGGTAAGTAAATAATGACTCTAAATATTGTGTTCTGTGGCCAGCAATATCTGATGAATCAAACTGCTTCTGTAAATGGACAGGATCCATCATTACATGTCAGAATTAGGACTGATTTCAGGACCTTGTCAATGTTAATGTTAAAAAAAGGTTTGCTATATGTTTTCAGTCAATAGACTGTCACAGCCTCCATGTCCTTCACAGTGCCTTAAAGTTTAGTCCACATCACACTGCTGAGGGTGCTGCAAACATCACTTTGCATTTGAATACATTTGGAACAATTTCTAAAGACCCCGTGGCTTCTTTATGGGTTTGTCTCACACACAATACAAATGAAATCTCAAAGCAAAAAGAACTTTGTCTAAACTGGTTAACAAGATTATCAGATAAAATTACTTACATTGTAGTTTCTTCTGATTTACTTGTTAAAATCAGCGATGATTTGCATTTTAAATATAATTTTGAATTAAAATTGAACATTAGAACACAATGTTTTATGTGCATCTGGTTTCATTACAGTAGACATTCATCGCATTGCTGAAAGCCAACATGCTTTCAGAATAGAAGCATTACAGTAATCTTATATCTTTTGTTATCTTATTATATGTTGCTTTTTTGCATATTACAAATTTGTGCATGGTTAAAATGTTTTGGGTTACTATTTTCACAAACCTCTATTTACTGTTTGAAAGAATTTCAGAGACAAAAAGCAAATTCAGCTCTATTTAATTACCAGATTCTTTATCATTCTGAAAAAAAAATATATATTAGTAAATATTGTTATGAAATGGAAGTAATCATTGTCATTTAGAATGCAACTTTCCTCTTGGGAAACAGACATATTAGCTTTTGAATGAAAACACTCTTTGTTGAGGCTAATAACAAAGTCTGTTCACACCTGTAAGATACATCTTGTATTACCAGAGTATTTTCTTTCATTTTTTTTTCTCATGGGTTTGGTTAGGTAGGGTTGGAGGTATAACATTTCAAATGTATAGATATAGCTCAAAAAAATATATGAAATAGCCTCTCTTAACCTGAATGCAACAGATTTAAAAGAGCCTTACGGCCCCCATGTCCTCCAAACTGCCTTAAACGTATTTCTCCAGCATCATCACACATCTGAGGGTACCGGAACCACCATTTGGCATTTCTGTCTGAGTATTATGACCAGGATAGGACAGGGTGTAACATAAATAAAACTTTCCAACAGGTATCTCAAAGTTCATCCCCCCCCCCCCCCCCCCATTATTTTACCCCAAGTGGGAGCAAACAACTTCAGTGCTTGAGCAAGCCAAAATAATAACTTAAGTTTAAAACTGTCATACCTCCCTTACATTAACTAAACAGAAAAAGATAACCACAAGCCACCAACACTACTGTACAAGATGTGTGGCAACACCAGCCACAAACAGAAACAACAACAGAGATCGTAACAATGATAACACAAAGGACAAAAGTAACAATGACAAGAGAAACAACCCTGGATCACTCTATCATGATTTAGTGTTTATTGTAGGTTTTTTGTACCAACACATTCCTATAGTAATGCCACCTTTCTGTCAGGCCCCTTAAATTTTGCACCATCTTTATCGCATTTGGCATGTATTGCTTTGTGTTTCATTGTAAATGTCTCTCAAGATCAGTGAACAATCCATCTGTTCTTCAGTGAACAGCTTTTCTTAAAACTGGTTATTCAACTCATCACTTTCTCTTTATCCAGAGAATGAGAGCATGTCTTTTAGGCTGCATGACACCAAAAAACATGCTTTCTTTCAAGATGGGCGTATATACAGTCATTCCATTAAGAACCTTCAACCACAGAACCTTTCCATTGAACAAAAGGTTCTTTATTGTGGGAAAAAAAAAATGTTTCTTTAAGAACTGATCACTGAAAGGTTCTTTTGGGGAAACACAAAATGGTTAATCTATGGCATCACTGTGAAAACCTCCTTTTATTTTTAAGAGTGTAGTCACTATAATATGGCCTTTAAGATCAGTGAACCGTCATTTAACCTTAACATTGGACTTTGTAAAGAATGCTTGAAACTTGATTTTAAACCTTTCCTCAAAGCAATGGCATTTTTGGAAGGGGCAGATTTACAGAGATTGGAGGAAACTTTTTTCAAATCCTGGGAGTGAATAAATGATAGGAACATTAGCATGGTCATGTTGGTTGAAAGCAGTTGTGTGAAGTTCTAGCAGTGTTAAAGAACTCCTTAATGCATCTGTTATTCATCATGTGATTCATATGCAAAGTGCCATTTTGTTGCATCCATCAGATGCCTTTAATCTGCTGCAAACACATTGTTTTTAGTCATTAAGAGACTTATACCTTCCTATTCAGATTGACAGCCTATTTGCATATCAGGTTACCAGGAAAAGCTGAACACAGGACGTAACGTCAAACAATCTTGCTGCTTGATAGCGAGGCATGTGTCTCATGAACACTGGGCTAATTTACTCAAGAATCTGTTGACTGAACGTCAAAAGGGATGTTTCATACTGCAACTCATGTTGGCGAAGAACCAACCACACAGGAAGTGCCACCATAACTGACATGTGTAATCACAGTTGGTTTAAGGGCATGTTTGAGGGCATCTCAAATATATTACCAGAAAGTCTATCTGATAAGAGACTCATTCAACCAAATCAGTAGTTTAAACTTGAGTGACTCCAGCTGAAAGGACCTTCAACATTAAGCATGTATTTACTACACCCGCAAAAAGGAGCAGATTAACCTCAACCAGGCCCTAAAACACCTGCATTAATGTAGGATCTTATAATACGTCACAATAAAAAACTCATGATTCTATGCTTTGATGCACGTTTTTAAACTTCTGAGTGTCATTATTTAAATATTTAAAGCAGCAAAGAGAGAAGCTCATGCTGTAAGTCATGTGTTCAGGAAACAAACTAATTTCCCCACACCAAAATAGAAAGGAAAAAAAAAAAAACGAGGCCAAAAGCAGTACAGAGGCCAAATGCAATCAAACTTTACTGAGCGTCGAGTTTATGAAGCAAGATGTATTAAAAGACAACTTTTGTTTGGATTCAATTTTTGAATCAAAAGTTCCCACATAAGTCATAAAGAGGTTGCTGCTACCATTATTTCTATGACGTGTGGTTGGGAAGTCCCCATTTTCATTCTGAGCTCATCTGTTTCAATTTAGTTAGAAAAAGTTCATAGTTGCCATTTTGTTTTTTTGTCTATAGCTTTCTTTTTTTTTGATAAATACATAGACTACTTCTTTATAAGATAAATTAGTTTGTCTGGGAGTTAACTTGTGGTAATTACCAGAGATTCAAATGAGCATGTGCCCAGTGTTAATGTAGATGAAGATTTGTTTGACACTACATAAAACACCAATTACAAAAGCTTTTGTTTTTAACTGTTAGTGTTATAGATTTTTTTTATGAAACCACTATTATTTGCCAGTTAATAGTTCATTAAGAGTTGCTGATGTTCAGGATTTTTACACTTACCTCCATTAAAAATATTTACCCTTGCATAAAAGTATATTGCTTTACAATTATGTACACTCACATATGATGAAGAGTTTCTTTTATAGGGTTAATGAGGGGGTTTCTCAATGAAAAAAAGGCAGACTGTGAATAAAGTGTTTTAACAACAACCCCCCCTATTGCTTATACATGATACTACATTAACACTTAAAGGATTAGTTCACTTTCAAATAAAATTTTCCTGATATTTTTCTCACCCCCATGTCATCCAAGATGTTCATGTCTTTCATTTTTCAGTCGAAAAGAAATTAAGGTTTTTGATGAAAACATTCCAGGATTATTCTCCTTATAGTGGACTTCAATGGCTTCCAGACGGTTGAAGGTCAAAATTACAGTTTCAGTACAGCTTCAAAGGGCTTTAAACGCAGTTTTGTAGTACTCGAGACTCGGACTCGGTCTCGAGACCATATTGTAACGGTCTCGGTCTTGTCATGGACTCGTGTGCATATTGACTCGGAATTGACTCGTACTCGTGCATATCATTCCCGAGACCAGTCGAGTCCCATTCAAAATATTTCATGCTTAATGTTCGGGGGCAAAGAGCAATGATAATATTATGGTCAATAAAACAAAATGCATTTGAATTATAATTAACATGACAATGTGTACAATAGTAACGAATCGCTCAAAAGTCGGAAAATTCGTCAGTGTGAGGCGTTGCCATAACGCGTTGCTATGGGTTGCGTGCGTGTGCGACTGACTGATTTTCCACAGTCAGTTCAAAACTTCTCTCGAGCCATATATGGTTCCTTCACTGAGTGCCTATGGCTCGACGGAAGCTCGTGTCGATTTAATTAAAAATCTTTTAAAATATTACATAAATCACCAATGCCGGTTAGTCATGTTTAACACCCCAACCAATCGTGATCTGGCTGGCACAACAAGTTCAAATTTCATTAGACAACGTGAAGTGGAAATTATATGGACAGATGAGCGATTTCTGCTGTTTGTTTCATTTTATAAATTAAATTGTATCGCTGAAAAAAATGGATGTTAACTGACCACAAAGTGAGAAGTCGCATTAATGGTAATGTTCAATTAATTTAGTGTTTAATATACACCGTTTAGCATCTGATGAAACTATCATAGTTAATGAAGCCAAAGTGCCACCTACAGGCCTATTATGTATAGGCTGGTGAAATGGTGATGTGAATATTACCTTTTTTGATAATTATTAGCTTATGCGGCATTACGAAATAAGTGTCTTATGCTCATCAAGCCTGCATTTATCTAATCAAAAACAGCAATATATATTTTAAAAATATTATTGCAATTTAAAATAATGGTTTTCTATTTGAATGTACTTTAAAATATAATTTCTGATGCGAAGCTGAATTTTCAGCATCATTACAGTGTCACATGATCCTTCAGAAATCATTCTAATATGATGATTAATTTTCAAAGTTGGAAAGGGGAAACAGTTGTGCTGCTTAATATTTTATATAACATGCTGTGTTCCTTCAGTCGATTGATTTAAAATCTTTTATTTAAAAATGTTAAAAATAACAGCATTTATTCAAAATGGAAATCTTTTCTAACAAATTGCATTTACACCAGCTACTATGTGGCCTTTTTACCCTAAACTGATAATATTTTTTAAACCAGTATCACTCTAAGTACATAAAATACAGTGTACATGCCATGGTATATTTGATGAGTATGGTACCAATTTTATTGTTTCCATCAAACATATACATATTCTTTTAGGTTTTTAGATTTCTTTAGGTCTTGTCTCAGACCCAACCTTATGTGAACTCGAACTTGTCTTGGACCTCTTTGGTCTCGGTCTCGACTCGGACTCGACCCTCTCTGGACTCGGTCTTGACTCGGACTCGAATGAGCTGGTCTCGACTAAAACACTGTTTAAACGACACCAGACGAGGAATAAGGGTCTTATCTAGCGAAACAATGTTCGCCTTCCAAGTGGTTCCGCCAAAAACACACTTTCGTATTCTTCAAAAATCTTACGCTGAATGTCTTCTCTATTCTATGCAGCGCCAGTTCCATTTTTTCCCTAAGTAGAATAGGGAAGGCGTAGGACATTCAGCGTAAACTTTTTGAAGAATACGAAAGTGCGGTTTTGGCTGAAGCACTTGGAAGGCGAACATTTGTTTATATAAAGCATATACATTTACATTTTTTTCAAAAATGACTGATCGTTTCTCTAGATAAGACTCTTATTCCTCGTCTGGTATCGTTTAAAGCCCTTTGAAGCTGCACTGAAACTGTAATTTTTGACCTTTTGACCTTCAACCGTTTGGGCTCCATTGAAGTCCACTATAAGGAGAATAATCCTGGAATGTTTTCATCAAAAACCTTCATTTCTTTTCGACTGAAGAAAGAAAGACATGAACATCTTGGATGACATGGGGGTGAGTAAATTATCAGGAAAAATTTATTTGAAAGTGGACTAATCCTTTAAGTTATTTTTGTAAGGGTTACCAAGCACCTAATTTTTTGTTTGTGTGAAAAAGATTCATTTGTCTTTGTCTTGTTTAACAGCTAGAACAACTATTATCCTTCCAAAGTACAGGATGATGTTTGCAGGGTGTGGCGGTCCCCATAATCCTCTTGCCATTTGTGGAGATACAGAATGCTTCTTCAGCCATCGGTTTATACTTTATTCATCTACTTGCCTGTTAATGAAGGGAAAGAAAAAGTTTTTAATAAATCTTTGTCATTGTAATCATTGTAATAATTGTAACAATTGTTGAGAATAAAATGTCTAAAATGGAAATTGTGTGATACATCTGTACCAGCAGATCTCCCTTTTAATCATGGATTGGTTGCATCTCTTGGCTCTCAATCAAGAAGAGACACAGCCTGAACCACAAGAGCAGTGAGTATTTACTTGACTTTTTAAATATTTAAGTTAAATTTTTTCTTATGTTAAGAAAAAATTAAACAATGTATATATAATTCAGTACTATCCATGTGCGTCAGATGTGCCAGGTCTCACACGCTGGACATTTTGACTTCTCATCTGCAACTCGTTTTTATACATATATGGTATAATAAATATATTTATAATGTTTAATAAATATATTGAATCTAAAACTGAATCTAACTCTTAAACCTTCTCCGTGACCTGACATGACAACATTGGCTCAACCAGTAGCGTGAGTTTTGACGCAGGATTACCTGTTTTGTTGAACAATGCTATTCTGTTTGTCATTATTTTTTGCAGTTCTTTTGGTGCCACTAGTGGTGGAGAAATCTCACTGCAGCTTTAAATAAAATGTAGTTATTTATCACGTAAATAGCCTACTCTTTCTTTTTTATATATACGCGTTTATACACACCTACACTTTAATAGCAGACACACTTTTACCCAAAGCAACCTACAAAAGCACAATACTTCCAGAATCAACTTTCTGAAAGTTCATCATTGTCATGTCTTTACGAAAAATAAGTTTATTCAAGTGTGCCATTATTATACTTCTTTTAAACTACAAAAATAAGAAAGTCTACTTTCAGTCCACTTTTATGTACTTCTCAGAAATATACTTAAAATTGCACTTAAGTATACTTGACTTGTACTCACAGAAAAGTGTTTATTTGGCGTATACTTGCACTCAACATTTTGATAGAGATATACTTAAAAGTATAATTAAGTAGTTTTAAGTATACTTGGCTTATAGTTGTGTTTAATCTTTTGATTGAGTAGCCTATTAAATACTTTTTCACATAGTTTTACATACTGTCTTATAAACTTACATTGTTTGAAAATATTGATTTATAATTCTGAGTATCTGAATTTTTTTGTAGGCTACTCCACATTTACTTCAAATCTACTTTACTCTTTTCCCGCCACTGACTGAATTTTCCGGATATCCATGTTTCCACTGTTATACGATAGGGGGCGCTATTACACTTCTTCTGAAAGAGGACAGAATCTCCTGATCAAAACACAGGCGAAGAAGAAACAGAAACAAGCTGGAAGATTGTTTATTGTTTATTTATTCATTTATTTATTTATTTTTGTTGTTGCAAAAATAATATATAAATAGTAAAGTAAGTATGATGTTATGTTTACTTACAAGTATACTTAGTGTAAAACCACTAAACTAGTAGTTTACTGAGTACAGTTCAAAGTGTATTTTCATATACTAAAAAATGATACAAGTATGAAAATAGTAAACTACTAGTTTACTTATAAGTTCACTTCTAGTACAGATTCAGTACAAATGAGAAACGTAATTGTGAACTAGTTGTGTACTCAAAGTTTACTACTGTTACACTTATAGTACACCCAAGCAGTACTGAAATAGTACACTTACAAGTATACTACTAGTACATTCACATTAGTATACTGACCACATAAAGTATACTTAAAATGTACTTAAAACATTACTTAAGCATACAATTAACTTGAAGTATACTTTTCGTACAGTGCTTCCTATGAAAGCATATATGCAAATTCCACCTATTGACCCCCCAAGGACAAAAGTGTAACCTTACCTAGCTTTGCATAAAACAAAACTGTAACCCTACCTGACACCATAAAAAAGTAGAGGCAATGACAAAAAAATCTACACAACAAACGAAACATCAAATAGTAAGAAAAGAAGCAAAACATGTAAAGAAACACTCCAGCAAAGACAGCCAAAGACCACCAAATCCTGTTTTCCATATTTCAATTCAAATGTGATGCTTTGGATAGGAGAAACCTCTCTATCCTCCTGTTTTGAGACACAAATCCAAACTAGGCTCAGAAATTTGTACTCTGTCAGCTTAACCTATTTTAAGGGCAGGAGTTTGGGAAAATTTGGGAGGAGTTTGTCAGGTGTCATCTACAACATTCATTTAACCTTCATCACATCTCATTTATATAACAATTCGTTTTTTAGCATTAATTTGCTAATATTGAACGCAATATCCTTTTCATGTTAATCCATGCACATATTTGTTTGCAATTTTAGGTTTCGAGTATTTCTTTTTTGTCTGTATTTATGAAAGATTTCCACATTAAAAAATAGATTCTCTCTTATTTTTATGACTTTTGTCCATTTCAAAGGTAAGTGAAGAATGACTAAATTGTAATAAATCTGATAAATGGGTACAATAATGCACTATTAAGCACTAATTTTAATTTTACCTTCTCTTTGTTTTGTAAACAACTTTCTGTTTTGTCAGTCAACAGAGCCTCACTGGTTTGTCAACCTTACTTCCTCAAAAAGTTTAGTAGCATAACACAGCTGATGATGACATCATGGCACACATTTGTGAACTAATGTTTTTATAAAGGAATGTTTGACTAATGTTCAGCACGTTCTGCTGGTTTCACTGATATGTATAAACATCTCTCACAAACTACATGCCACATGATACCAAGAAGTACCTGAACTCTCAGTATTAGAGGTCATGGGTTCAATTCCCAGAGAATGCAACAGACAGATTTAGACTTATGCATGTAAATCGAATGCAGTTTTAAAGGGTTAGTTCACCCAAAAAATTAAAATTCTGTCATTTATTATTCTCCCTCATGTCGTTCCACACCCGTAAGACCTTCGTTCATCTTCAGAACACAAGATATTTTTTGATAAATTAAGATGTCTTAGTGAGGACTCCATTGACAGCAAGATAATTAACACTTTCAGATACCCAGAAAGCTACTAAAGACGTATTTAAAACAGTTCATGTGACTACAGTGGTTCAACCTTAATGTTATGAAGTGATGAGAATACTTTTTGTGCGCCAAAAAAACAAAATAATGACTTTATTCAACAATATCTAGTGATGGGCGATTTCAAAACACTGCCTTATGAAGCTTCGAAGCTTTACGGATCGCGTATCAAACTGCCAAAGTCACGTGAACTATTGAAATTTCAAAACACCGATGACGTAACGAAGCCTCGTTTACTGAAATCACATGACTTTGGCACTTCGTACCACTGATTTGAAGCAAAAGATTCATAAAGCTTTGAAGCTTCATGAAGCAGTGTTTTGAAATCGCCCATCACTAGATATAGTTGAATAAAGTCATTATTTTGTTTTTTTGGCGCACAAAAAGCATTCTCATTGCTTCATAACATTAAGGTTGAACCACTGTAGTCACATGAACTGTTTTAAATACGTCTTCAGTAGCTTTCTGGGCATTTGAAAGTGTTAATTATCTTTCTGTCAATGCAATATCTTAATTTGTGTTCTGAAAATGAACGAAGATCTTACGGGTGTGGAACGACATGAGGGTGAGTAATTAATGACAGAATTTTCATTTGTGGGTGAACTAACCCTTTAAGTCACTTTGGATAAAAATATAGGATAAATGCAGCAATTATAGAGTCACATTTGCTGTTGTTAATGAGTCTTCTGTCAGCTGTGCATGAGAATCAGCATTGAGCATGTGAAACTTTTCTGTAATAAAAAGACAGCTATAGACATACACGTTTTTTACTTTTTATCATATTTAAATGCTAACTGCTGGTTAGGATAAGGTTTGTCTAGACCCCTGCTGGTAGATTATGTAACTACACCATTATGGGTGCACCTCAATAGAGTGCCTCAGGGATGACGCATTTTTGCAGGCAAAATCCGGAAGCGAGTTAGCATTTTAGGACTTCCGGTTCCAACGCCGTAAAGTCTATGGGTTTTTTGAATGGGTTTTTGCTAAATCGCCTGAAATAAGGTCTGTGGCTAACAAAGCCTCTAAATATTTTCACGTTTTGATCTATAACATAAAACACACCAGTTATAACCCACTTGTGATTTTTTAAACATTTACTGTGTCTTAAAATCGGCGGTTGCTAACAAGTTGCTAAAAGGGACTACTTCCTTTGGCGGGGACTTTAGACGTCATCATTAAAAACGGGACATTTGGACAGCATTTCTCATGAAAAAGTGGATAAGTATTCATAACAGCACAGATCATAATCAGCGAGCATGTTTTTAAATAAAGTTGTTTTCTAAATAAAGTTTGAGGAAGCTTGGTGGTGACGACGTTGATCCGCGACCATGGTGTGCTGTAGTCCGTTTATAGCCTACTGTTAGCCTTTTATATCTGACGACTTTATTTAGGCTTCAAAATCTATAAATGTTGTGTTTTTATATCTGACGACTTTATTTAGGCTTCAAAATCTATAAATGTTGTGTTAACTTGTAAAGATTATCTTGATAGACAAAACGTGTAAGTGTCATAACCCTTTGATAAACACAGAGCTTATTTTCTGCGATTTTCCAAAAGTCTATGGGAAAAATGAATAGGCTTTCAACCGAGGGAACCCGTGTGCTGCTAACTTCCGGGTTGGCCTACAAAAACGCGTCATCCCTGGGGCACTCTATAGGATTATGGATTTATTTACTTAATTGCTTTTTATTTCATCTCATCATTCTTGCAGATCAACTGATCAATATATATATTGTATTATACATATATACTGATCAGTTGATCTGTAAGAATTTTTTAAATATTTGATTTGCACTAACATCTTTTGAGCATGCTCACTATTTTTATCACTCTTTTCAGTTTAATAAAACACACGCACACACAAATTCAGCTCCATATTATTTGACATTTATTTGCTGAAATTGACCAGATTCTGTATCATTTTGAGCATATCCAAAAATGTCTCCTAACATGAGTTTGAACGTCGTCTTGTTTCAGTAGTATGTTTCTTGTTCCACCCAGCCTGAAACACAATAGCACAGATATTAGAGCCAATTCATTCTCAAGTTCTCAAAGTAATGAAATACAACAGACTTTATTGAGGATAATGAAGTCTGCAAACATCTGTACCTCCTGGATTCCGCCGTAGGATGTATTTTCTTATTTCATCATAGATGAAGATGAGCAGTGAATATGGGAAGGCAGTGAACCACCACAATGGTCTAAATTGAAAAGATAAGTATTTTTTGTTAATTTTACTGTTGTTTTCAATGTCATTTATATCCTTTTCAAAGTCAGCTAAACATATGAAAAGGTCTGAACATGAAGATCCCCTAGATCTGCTTACCTTAAAGGATACATTCTGACAGCAACGTCCATGCCTGGGCAGTAGGACAAGAAAGCTGCCATGGCACCTTCCTCAAAAAAAGCAAAGATGAGGACTTTGTTTCTAGGAAAGAAAAAGGAACAAATTATGATAAGGCTTCAGAGGTGAGCAGCCTTGAGCTGGAACTGAGCAAACAATCCACCAATATTTTATGGCTTCTTTGAAGCTTGTTTGCATCTCTTTTGTTTACATACTTCATTCCTTGCTGTACAATGGAATTTCTTCTGGTCTTTACAATGATCAAGTCACCCCACTGCACAACCACAATACTAATGAAGAAAGCTGTGTGGCATGTGGACTCTATAATCTTTCTGGCCTCGTAGGTCTGAAGAAAACACACAAGAACAAAGTAATGTTTATAACTATATATTATAAGGTTGATTTTCAAATGTTTTGGTTTCACATTTATCTAGATCTTTGATGCTTACCCATTGTTGTCCATAGCTATCCTCCAGGTCAGTGATAGATCTGTCTTCCCAGCCAACTCGAAGTCCTGGCAGATAACTGGGCCAGAATCCATTCTCACCCATAACCACAATGTAGGTAAAGAACCCTGCAGCTGCTTGGATCATACCTAAAAAGGAAAATAATTAATTGAATGCATTACCCATATTACAGATTTTTTAAATCAATGCTATGTTCAAAACATCCTCAAGAATGCTCTTACCAATTTGACCATATGCCATACTGATTAGCCTCACGTTCACCAGCCTATCTGTTTGAGCATTTCTGGGTTGTCTCTTCATGATGTCGTTTTCTGCATTTTCATATGCCAATGAGATTGCTGGAATCTGTGACAACAATTAAAACTAATTAAAAATTGATTGCATAGTTTAAAGTTCTCTACAGTAACAATACTGTTTCTTACCAGGTCAGTGCCCAGGTCAATGCAGAGAATGGTGACGGTGCCCAAAGGAAGAGGAATACCGACAAGGACAAACAAGAGGAAGGGTGACATCTCAGGG
This sequence comes from Ancherythroculter nigrocauda, assembly GCA_036281575.1. Taxonomy (NCBI): domain Eukaryota; kingdom Metazoa; phylum Chordata; class Actinopteri; order Cypriniformes; family Xenocyprididae; genus Ancherythroculter; species Ancherythroculter nigrocauda. The sequence continues at coordinate 60,012,708 of VTFQ01000003.1, forward strand.
ATCTTACTAGTCAACGTGTAGGCAATGGACTTCTTCAAGTTGTCAAAGATCAGACGTCCTAAAGTTGAAGACACATTTGAGAAATAAGTCTCTTTATAATTCTTCAGTTAATTAAGTTCCCAATAACATGTCATACCTTCTTCTACTCCAGTGACAATTGAGGCAAAGTTGTCATCCAGAAGAATCATGTCAGCAGCCTGTTTGGATACGTCAGATCCAGCAATACCCATAGCTACACCAATGTCAGCCTTCTTCAGAGCAGGAGAATCATTGACACCATCACCGGTTACGGCTACAATGGCACCCTGATGGGAGAAAAAAATGCATTTCAATGCTTCCTGTTGGGTGAAATCATCTAGTGTCAACTAGGATTGGATAGATAACTCTCTGACAGTACCTGTCGCTGACAACCTTCCACAATGATCAGCTTTTGTTGTGGAGAAGTTCTGGCAAACACAATTTCTGTATGATATTTCAGGATATCATCCAGGTCACTCTCACTCATATTCTTCAGTTCTCCACCATGGACCACACAGGCCTTAGCATCTCTAGAGGCACACTTTGTATTAGCAGACATCTAGAGCAATTCTAGTGATGTTCGCCATATATATTTTAATCTGAAAACATTGCTTTGTTTTAGGTGATTGGATTACCTTGGATTAACTTCTCCAATGGGGATATTCAAACGAGCAGCAATGTCTTCTACAGTCTCATTGCCTTCAGAGATGATACCAACACCCTTTGCAATAGCTTTAGCTGTAATTGGATGGTCACCAGTAACCATGATAACCTGTATTGGAAGGGTCATTCATTTAAATTGCTTTGAATGAAAATCTTAGCTGTAATTGAATGGTCACCAGTAATTATTGTTTGAATAAGTTGAGACGGGCACAGTATATTTAAGCAGTAGATCTTAACACCTTGATTCCAGCACTCCGACATTTGGCCACAGCATCTGGTACAGCAGCACGAGGAGGATCAATCATGGACATGAGGCCAACAAAACACAGATTCTCAGTTGGGAAGTTCACATCTTCAGAATCAAATGCAAAACCTTCAGGAAACTGGTCATCAGGGAGGGAAAAGTGGCAGAAACCTGTGAAAGAAAACACAGAATTATTCAAACATGCTGTAATTTACCATTTAGTGTGTTGAGGAAAAAAAAAGCATATGCTGGTTAGGTATGTTTTGAAGCATTGCAGCTGTTTTTTTCATCGTTGCATATTCTTCTGAAGTCATAATTTTTGTGTTTTCACAGGTAAACTTCATAAGGAGGCTTTACCCAGCACTCTTTCTCCAAGACCTCCAAGTTCTACATAAGCATTTTGGAAGGAATCTTTCATTTCATCATCCAAAGGCTGCTCTTTTCCTTGAATCAAAATGGAGGAGCATCGATCCAAGATCCTCTCAGGCGCTCCCTTCATCACCATCAGGTGCTTAGACTCTGAGGGATTGGGATTCTTGTGGATTGAGAGCTAGAAAAAGCAGATTAGGTGCTGTTAGGATGACCAGTCAAATTTGAATCAGCAAGAATACATTAACAAAAATACCTGATATTTGTTGGTGGAGTTGAAAGGGATTTCAGCAATCTTTGTGTACTTCTCTCTCATTTCAGTGACTGAACCACAGCACAGCTCAATGCACTTCAGCAGGGCAGACTCTGAGGCATCACCAGCTGTTTCTCGCTGCAAAAGATTTATTTGAACAACGTTTTCACTCACAATAACAGTTATATTGCCTATTGGAATTGTAAACATTGAAAGCCTTGAATATCTTTATGGTGCTCATATAGATATTAAGATAACTAGAAGGAAGCACACCTTAAGGATTGGGAGATGGCTTTGTTCAGCACGGAAGACGGCACGGTTGCACAAGCCAGCGATACGTGCAAGAACAGACCAAGTAGCAGAGCTCTTGTCAAATGAGGCTCCACTCTGGTTCTCTGTGGTGTCTGCTTCATGAATCTGGTTGTCAAACCACATGTGAGCGACGGTCATTCGGTTCTGGGTCAAAGTTCCAGTCTTGTCAGAGCAGATGGTGGTGGTCGAGCCAAGAGTCTCCACGGCTTCCAGATTCTTCACCAGGCAGTTCTTCTTTGCCATTCGTTTGGCGGTCAGAGTTAGACACACCTACGTGAGTAAACAAATTTCAAGTAATAATTTTTGGCACAGACACACCCACCTAAAAGTAGATACAGTTGACTAAACAACAAGTAGAATAACAAAACAATCACTTTGACTTACAGTTACAGTGGCAGGAAGACCTTCAGGCACATTAGCAACAATGATTCCAATCAGGAAAACAACTGCTTCCAACCACCCATATCCAAGCATCAGGGAGAGGATTAGGAAGGACATGCCCAGGAAGACAGCTACACCAGAGATGATGTGGATGAAATGCTCAATCTCTCTAGCAATTGGTGTTTTTCCACCATCCAGGCTGGAGGCAAGTGATGCTATACGACCCATGACGGTATGGTCACCGGTGTTGATGACAATCCCTTTGGCAGTACCTAGGGTTTCATTATGTTCAAGCAATTTAGTTGTTCAGTTTGTCCAAAGCTATTGTAAAATGCATCCAATGTATCCAGCATACTACAGAAACTTTTCATGTACCTTCAACACAGTTGGTAGAGAAAAACGCAATGTTTCTTGTCTCCAGAGGGTTTTCATGGGAGAAGTCAGGAGTGCGACCCTGGGGTTCAGATTCTCCAGTGAGGGAAGAGTTGTCCACCTGGAAAGGTAGTAGGGAAGTTTCATAAAAAGGCACTGATGGGATATATATTGCAGAAATGCTTTAGGTCTTACCTTGCATCCTTGTGAAGAGATGATGCGTAGATCAGCTGGGATTCGGTCTCCACCTTTGACCTCCACAAGATCACCTACAACGACCTCATCAGCACTGATGATCTTTTTCTCTCCATCACGCACAACCAGGGCTTGCTACATTAACCAGAACAGAACAATGAGAATACCATGGGAAAGCTACATTTGAGCATGCAATGTTTTGTAAGACACCATATCTGTACCTGAGGAACAAGATTCCTAAATGATTCCATGATCTTAGAGCTCTTGGATTCTTGATAGTATGAGAACCATCCATTGACTATAACAACAAAGGCAAGCACAAGTCCCAGGTACAGCTGAAAAAAACACACAATTAGGTTTTTAGAAAGTGTAATCTACAGTGAATTGACATTGAATTACTTGTATGTATTTTTATAAACATTTCTGTAGGTGAAACAGTAGAGCATGCCAACGCCAAGGTCATTGGTTCAAATCCCAGAGAATGCATGGGAAAATCAATATCTTGAAAGCAATATAAGTCACTTTGGATACAAGCATCTACTAAATGCATAAATGCAAATGCATATAATATATATATTAATATCATATATTAAACTACAAAATTAAGACAAAAAATTTCCTCTCCCATACATTGTCATTTGCCGGTTCTTCAGAAGATGCAGCCTGGATTCCATATGCCGTGAAACAAAGAAATGCACCAAACCACAGCAGTGTTTGGAAGCCACCAAAGAGCTGTGTGCAGAACTTGACCCATTCTGGAGTCGTAGGAGGTGGGGTCAGGGCATTTGGTCCATCACGCTCTAAGATCTCCCTTGCACGAGAAGACGACAATCCCTGCCATAGGGTATGAACATTAATTAATTAACATTAACCAAAATTTTTAAACACCTACATAGATTTCTATGCACTTCAAGGCTACTATTTAAATTTTTTGTATTCTACAAGGAAGGGTCTTAAACTTAAAATTAAACATTTAAGTTTTTTAATAAAAACTAATAAAACATGATCATAAAATGTCTTTATATTTTAAATAAAAAGGTGGCAAAATGTATAATTGTGTACAGAGAATTTAGAGTGACACAAAATGTTTTTAAGTAATATATCACATTTTCACAAGTCTCATAAACCTCTGCTCACCTTGTTCAAGTCAGTGCCGTATTTGCGTGAAAGTTCATCCAATGTCAGCTTGTGGTCATCCTGCAGAAGAGCAAAAAAGCTTGCATCTCTGTTCTCCACAGAAAATGTATAAAACCAATTTATGGACAGCATTCATGCAGAAAATAGTGAAATAATGTACTTTTGTGAGTATCGCTGAGAAAGTATTCTTGGTGGTTATAGTTTCAGATCAGCATCTAGCGTGACACATATATATGTATATATATATATGTATATATATATATATATATATAAATACATGCATTTGTATATAAATTTCTCACCAGTTCCACTTCTTTCTTCAGTTCGTTCACATCCCTCTTCTTTCTTTTGACCTTTTTGGCCTTTTTGATGTCATCCTCAGAAGTTGCTGTCAATTTGTAGTCTTCGTTCCCCGTCTACAAAACATAAAAACACCTTACCTGATCAAAGCAGACTCTACACAACACCTGGAACATCATCAGAATAAAATGATCAAGCAAACTGGGTGATGAAACCACCAGAATCACTGCTGAAAGGACCAGCATACACCAGCATGAATTTCCATGCTGGCTTATGCTGGTTTGGCGCTGATCTGCGACGCTGATCAACCAGCATGGTCTTTCTGGTGAAGCTTGTTGACCAGGGAAGCTTCGCTAGTTAAGCTAATTAAGCTTCCCGCATGGGACCAGCTCACCAGCATCCAAAACATAACATGTGCTGGTTGTTTCAGAAGATATAATCAAGATAACCATAGTCCACTCACGCCAAGCCCCATTGTCCTAATTTATTTCAACCCAAAATCTGGTGCTTTGGATTCCAGAAGCCTTTCTGGAGACACAAGTACCTGTGTGACCAAGCCAAGTTCACAAAATTTATATTCTGCCAACTCACCTGTGTTTTGGGGAGGAGATCTGGGAAGTTTTGGGAGGGGTTTAGTGCCTGTCATCCTTAACCTTTTATTTTAACCTTTCATTTATTTAACCTTCATTCCTGGAGGTAAGTCATTTTGGTGACACCCATGAGAAGGACTGGTTGATGATTTTATATATATATATATATATATATATATATATATATATATATATATTAGTACTGGTCAAAAGTTTGGAAACATTACTATTTTAATTTTTTTTTTTAAAATAAGTCTCTTATCAAGCCTGCATTTATTTGATCAAAAATACAGAAAATCTGTAACATTGTGAAATATTATTACAATTTAAAATAATGGTTTTCTATTTTAATATACTTTAAAATATAATTTATTTCTGTGATGGAAAGCTGAATTTTCAGCATCATCTTCAGTGTCACATGATCCTTCAGAAATCATTCTAATATGCTGACGTGATACTTTTTTCAGGATTCACTGATGAATAAAAAGTTAAAAAGAGCAGCATTTATTAAAAATAGAAATCTTTTCTAACTATGTAAGTCTTTACTATCACTTTTTATCAATTTAACACATCCTTGCTGAATAAAAGTATTAATTTCTTCTTTTGAACGGTAGTGTATATTGTTACAAAAGATATCTATTAAATAATTTCTGTTCTTTTTTAACTTTTTATTCATCAAAGAATCCTGAAAAAGTATCATGGGTTATAAAAAAATATTAAGCAGCACAACTGTTTCCAACAGAGATAATAAATCAGCATATTAGAATGATTTCTGAAGGATCATGTGACACTGAAGACTGGAGTAATGATGCTGAAAATTCAACTTTGCATCACAGAAATAAATTAAACTTTAAAGGATATTAAAATAGAAAACCATTATTTTAAATTGTAATAATATTTCACAATATTACTGTATTACTGTATTCTGTATTTTTCATCAAATAAATGCAGGCTTGATGAGCAGAAGAGATTAAAGAGATGTTTCAAAAACATCAAAAATAGTTCCAAATGCATTTTAAGTATTTTAATATTAGCAGGATTATCACAAAAGTTTCTCAAGCAAAGTTAGAATGAAACTTTCCACTGCTTTTGTGAAAAAGTTTGTACATGTTCACCTACAGTACTTCCTAGTAAACAATCTAGCGTTCGTGCTTCGGCAGTAAGACAGGAAAGCTGCCAGATCAGTTCCACAATCAGACCAAGGTTTCTATGAAATAAAAAAGATAATATGATGATAACTTTCATTTTCTTCACTGTGGCCTTCAGGCCCGTTAGAGGTGGAATGAGCTGGAACTGAACAAACAATCCACTCTGATAAATATCAGTCCATTTTTATGGCTCCTTTGAAGCCAAAACATTTGTTTATATACTTCACTCCTTGCTGTAGGATAAAATTGTTCGTATTTCAGATGATCAAGGCAGCACTCAATCAATATACACATAGAAGCAATAGATCAAGTCTGTATTATCATCTTTTGTGTATTTCTTTTTTGTAGTTCCCTGTTAAACAGACCAGCATGGCTGATCACCAGCATATTCTGAATGCAGGTGCGCTGATTCCTTAACCAGGTTAACCAGCAAATAATATACTGTGACCAGCATTACCAGAACAGCATGGCTATCCTGGTCCAGACCACCATAAATCACTTAGGACCTGCATGGAAATTCATGCTGGTGTATGCTGAAAGATTTTCAAAGATTGAAAATTATGCTCTACCAGTTTTATGACTTTTGTCCCAGTGTTTGTAGAATCAATGTTTGTAGAATCAAATTGATTCTATATGTGGGAAGAATCATTGTGAATGTGAATTTGGATTGACTTTGTCTGTGTTTTGTAAACCGCTTGCTGTATGTTGCCAGTCAACAGAGCTTATTGGTCCATGTCCTTCACAATGCCTCAAAAGTTTAGCTCGCATTTAAACCAATAAATTTAAAAGTGTTGGTGGAACAGTGTTTTATATGGAAGTTTGTTTCTGCCACATAATCAGACACATAATTACTAGAGGCAACAATAATAATCAAAATGTGAACACTTATTAATAAGCAATTTAATAAATGTTTATTGTTTAATTATTATTCATTAAACATTAATAAATGTTCGTTTCCAACATACTTTGTGTTAATTTTAAGCAAGCAATACAGTCAATTTTAAATAATAGTTGAGTTAAATAAAACTACCCAGCAGGTTAGGCAAACATTTAACCCAACCACTGGGTTAAAACAACCCAATTGCTGGATTAAAACTACTCAACCGCTGGGTTAAAACTACTCAATCGCTGGGTTAAAACTACCCAATTGTGGGTTAAAACAACCCAATCGGCAGGTCAAAACAACCCAATCCCCAGGTTAAAACCACCCAATCGCTGGGTTAAAACAACCCAATCGCTGGGTTAAAACTACCCAACCGCTGGGTTAAAACTACCCAACCGCTGGGTTAAAACAACCCAATCAGGGGGTTAAAACAACCCAATCCCCAGGTTAAAACAACCCAATCGCTGGGTTAAAACTACCCAACCGCTGGGTTAAAACAACCCAATCGCTGGGTTAAAACTACCCAACCGCTGGGTTAAAACAACCCAATCAGGGGGTTGAAACAACCCAATCCCCAGGTTAAAACAACCCATCCGCTGGGTTAAAACAACCCAATCGCTGGGTTAAAACTACCCAACCGCTGGGTTAAAACAACCCAATCGCTGGGTTAAAACTACCCAACCGCTGGGTTAAAACAACCCAATCGCTGGGTTAAAACTACCCAACCGCTGGGTTAAAACAACCCAATCAGGGGGTTGAAACAACCCAATCCCCAGGTTAAAACAACCCATCCGCTGGGTTAAACAACCCAATCCCCGGGTTAAAACCACCCATCCGCTGGGTTAAATCAACCCAATCCCCGGGTTAAAACAACCCAATCCCCGGGTTAAAACCACCCATTCACTGGGTTAAAACAACCCAATCGCCGAGTTAAAACAACCCATCCGCTGGGTTAAACAACCCAATCCCCGGGTTAAAACAACCTATCCGCTGGGTTAAACAACCCAATCCCCGGGTTAAAACCACCCATTCGCTGGGTTAAAACAACCCAATCGCCAGGTTAAAACAACCCATCCACTGGGTTAAATCAACCCAATCCCCGGGTTAAAACAACCTAATCGGCGGGTTAAAACAACCCATCCGCTGGGTTAAACAACCCAATCCCTGGGTTAAAACAACCCATCCGCTGGGTTAAACAACCCAATCCCCGGGTTAAAACAACCCATCCGCTGGGTTAAACAACCCAATCCCCGGGTTAAAACAACCCAATCGCCGGGTTAAAACAACCTAATCGCCGGGTTAAAACAACCCATCCGCTGGGTTAAACAACCCAATCCCCGGGTTAAAACAACCAAATCCCCGGGTTAAAACAACCCAATCGCCGGGTTAAAACAACCTAATCGCCGGGTTAAAACAACCCATCCGCTGGGTTAAACAACCCAATCCCCAGGTTAAAACCACCCATTCGCTGGGTTAAAACAACCCATTCGCCAGGTTAAACAACCCATCTGCTGGGTTAAACAACCCAATCCCCGGGTTAAAACCACCCATGCACTGGGTTAAAACAACCCAATCCCTGGGTTAAAACCACCCATGCACTGGGTTAAAACAACCCAATCCCTGGGTTAAAACAACCCATCCGCTGGGTTAAACAACCCAATCCCCGGGTTAAAACCACCCATTCGCTGGGTTAAAACAACCCAATCGCCAGGTTAAAACAACCCATCTGCTGGGTTAAAACAACCCAATCGCCGGGTTAAAACAACCCATCCGCTGGGTTAAACAACCCAATCCACGGGTTAAAACCACCCATCCACTGGGTTAAAACAACCCAGTCCCTGGGTTAAAACCACCCATCCACTGGGTTAAAACAACCCAGTCCCTGGGTTAAAACCACCCATTCGCTGGGTTAAAACAACCCATTCGCCAGGTTAAACAACCCATCTGCTGGGTTAAACAACCCAATCCCCGGGTTAAAACCACCCATCCACTGGGTTAAAACAACCCAGTCCCTGGGTTAAAACAACCCATCCGCTGGGTTAAACAACCCAATCCCCGGGTTAAAACAACCCATCCGCTGGGTTAAACAACCCAATCCCCGGGTTAAAACAACCCAATCGCCGGGTTAAAACAACCTAATCGCCGGGTTAAAACAACCCATCCGCTGGGTTAAACAACCCAATCCCCGGGTTAAAACAACCCAATCCCCGGGTTAAAACAACCCAATCGCCGGGTTAAAACAACCTAATCGCCGGGTTAAAACAACCCATCCGCTGGGTTAAACAACCCAATCCCCGGGTTAAAACAACCCAATCCCCGGGTTAAAACAACCCAATCGCCGGGTTAAAACAACCTAATCGCCGGGTTAAAACAACCCATCCGCTGGGTTAAACAACCCAATCCACGGGTTAAAACCACCCATTCGCTGGGTTAAAACAACCCATTCGCCAGGTTAAACAACCCATCTGCTGGGTTAAACAACCCAATCCCCGGGTTAAAACCACCCATCCACTGGGTTAAAACAACCCAGTCCCTGGGTTAAAACAACCCATCCGCTGGGTTAAACAACCCAATCCCCGGGTTAAAACAACCCATCCGCTGGGTTAAACAACCCAATCCCCGGGTTAAAACAACCCAATCGCCGGGTTAAAACAACCTAATCGCCGGGTTAAAACAACCCATCCGCTGGGTTAAACAACCCAATCCCCGGGTTAAAACAACCCAATCCCCGGGTTAAAACAACCCAATCGCCGGGTTAAAACAACCTAATCGCCGGGTTAAAACAACCCATCCGCTGGGTTAAACAACCCAATCCCCAGGTTAAAACCACCCATTCCCTGGGTTAAAACAACCCATTCG